>JBAMNC010001331.1:0-412987 GCA_037902135.1 Cetoscarus ocellatus
TATGAACCTGAAGGTGAGCCCTTTTTACAATAATTATGGTTTATTTTATTTCTTATGAACCTAAAGGTGAGCCCTTTTTACAGTAATTATGGTTTATTTTATTTCTTATGAACCTAAAGGTGAGCCCTTATTAAAGTAATTATGGTTTATTTTATTTCTTAAGAACCTAAAGGTGAGCCCTTATTACAGTAATTATGGTTTATTTTATTTCTTATGAACCTATAGTTGAGCCCTTATTAAAGTAATTATGGTTTATTTTAGTTCTTATGAACCTAAAGGTGAGCCCTTTTTTACAATAATTATTGTTTATTTCATTTCTTATGCACCTAAAGGTGAGCCCTTTTTACAGTAATTATGGTTTATTTTTTTTCTTAAGAACCTAAAGGTGAGCCCTTTTTACAGTAATTATAGTTTATTTTATTTCTTATGAACCTAAAGGTGAGCCCTTATTACAGTAATTATGGTTTATTTTATTTCTTATGAACCCTAATGGTGAGCCCTTATTAAAGTAATTATGGTTTATTTTATTTCTTATGAACCTAAAGGTGAGCCCTTATTAAAGTAATTATGGTTTATTTTATTTCTTATGAACCTAAAGGTGAGCCCTTAGTAATTATAGTTTATTTTATTTCTTATGAACCTAAAGGTGAGCCCTTATTAAAGTAATTATGGTTTATTTTATTTCTTAAGAACCTAAAGGTGAGCCCTTATTACAGTAATTATGGTTTATTTTATTTCTTATGAACCTAAAGGTGAGCCCTTTTTACAGTAATTATGGTTTATTTTATTTCTTATGAACCTAAAGGTGAGCCCTTTTTACAGTAATTATGGTTTATTTTATTTCTTATGAACCTAAAGGTGAGCCCTTTTTACAGTAATTATGGTTTATTTTATTTCTTATGAACCTAAAGGTGAGCCCTTTTTACAGCAATGATGGTTTATTTTATTACTTATGTACCTAAAGGTGAGCCCTTTTTACAATAATTATGGTTTATTTTATTTCTTATGCACCTAAAGGTGAGCTCTTAGTTATTATGGTTTATTTTATTTCTTATGAACCTAAAGGTGAGCCCTTATCAATTTTATTTTATTTCTTATGAACCTAAAGGTGAGCCCTTTTTACAGTAATTATGGTTTATTTTATTTCTTATGAACCTAAAGGTGAGCCCTTTTTACAGTCATTATGGTTTATTTTATTTCATATGAACCTAAAGGTGAGCCCTTATTACAGTAATTATGGTTTATTTTATTTCTTATGAACCTAAAGGTGAGCCCTTTTTACAGTAAAGATGGTTTATTTATTTCTTATGAACCTAGAGGTGAGCCCTTATTACAGTAATTATGGTTTATTTTATTTCTTATGAACCTAAAGGTGAGCCCTTATTAATTATAGTTTATTTAATTTCTTATGAACCTAAAGTTGAGCCCTTATTACAGTAATTATGGTTTATTTTTTTTCTTATGAACCTAAAGGTGAGCCCTTATTAATTATAGTTTATTTAATTTCTTATGAACCTAAAGTTGAGCTCTTATTACAGTAATTATAGTTTTTTTTTCTTTAGAACCTAAAGGTGAGCCCTTATTACAGTAATTATGGTTTATTTTATTTCTTATGAACCTAAAGGTGAGCCCTTATTACAGTAAAGATGGTTTATTTATTTCTTAAGAACCTAAAGGTGAGCCCTTATTACAGTAATTATGGTTTATTTTATTTCTTATGAATCTAAAGGTGAGCCCCTATTACAGTAAAGATGGTTTATTTATTTCTTATGAACCTAAAGGTGAGCCCTTATTACAGTAATTATGGTTTATTTTATTTCTTATGAACCTAAAGGTGAGCCCTTATTACAGTAATTATGGTTTATTTTATTTCTTATGAACCTAAAGGTGAGCCCTTATTAATTATAGTTTATTTAATTTCTTATGAACCTAAAGTTGAGCCCTTATTACAGTAATTATGCTTTATTTTTTTTCTTATGTACCTAAAGGTGAGCCCTTATTACGTTTATTTTATTTCTTATGAACCTAAAGTTGAGCCCTTTATTTCTTATGCACCTAAAGGTGAGCCCTTATTAAAGTAATGATGGTTTATTTTATTTCTTATAAACCTAAAGGTGAGCCCATATTACAGTAATTATGGTTTATTTTATTTCTTATGAACCTAAAGTTGAGCCCTTATTAAAGTAATTATGGTTTATTTTACTTCTTATGAACCTAAAGGTGAGCCCTTTTTACAATCATTATGGTTTATTTTATTTCTTATGAACCTAAAGGTGAGCCCTTTTTACAGTAATTACAGTTTATTTTATTTCTTATGAACCTAAAGGTGAGCCCTTTTTACAATTATTATGGTTTATTTTATTTCTTATGAACCTAAAGGTGAGCCCTTATTAAATTAATTATGGTTTATTTTATTTCTTAAGAACCTAAAGGTGAGCCCTTATTACAGTAATTATGGTTTATTTTATTTCTTATGAACCTATATATTAGCCCTCATTAAAGTAATTATGGTTTATTTTAGTTCTTATGAACCTAAAGGTGAGCCCTTTTTACAATAATTATTGTTTATTTCATTTCTTATGCACCTAAAGGTGAGCCCTTTTTACAGTAATTATGGTTTATTTTATTTCTTATGCACCTAAAGGTGAGCCCTTTTTACAGTAATTATGGTTTATTTTATTTCTCATGCACCTAAAGGTGAGCCCTTTTTACAGTAATTATGCTCTATTTTATTTCTTATGAACCTAAAGGTGAGCCCTTATTAAAGTAATTATGGTTTATTTTATTTCTTATGAACCCTAATGGTGAGCCCTTATTAAAGTAATTATGGTTTATTTTATTTCTTATGAACCTAAAGGTGAGCCCTTATTAAAGTAATTATGGTTTATTTTATTTCTTATGAACCCTAATGGTGAGCCCTTATTAAAGTAATTATGGTTTATTTTATTTCTTAGGAACCTAAATATGAGCCCTTATTAAGTTTATTTTATTTCTTATGAACCTAAATATGAGCCCTTTTTACAATAATTATGGTTTATTTTATTTCTTAAGAACCTAAAGTTGAGCCCTTATTAAATTAATTATGGTTTATTTTATTTCTTATGAACCTAAAGGTGAGCCCTTATTAAAGTAATTATGGTTTATTTTATTTCTTATTTACCTAAAAGCAGCCCCTCTCTTCCGATGAGCGATCACAACAGAAGAGAAATAAAACATCACAGAGCCATCACACATGGATTGAGCCATAGAGCAGAACAGGAGAAGAAGAGGAAAAAACTGATGCTGTCTCATACAAACATAGTGTGTAGTGTTCACTGAGCACGAATGAGATGTTCATCAGTGGATTATCAATGACCTGTTAATTATTAAAAGATCAGGAGCACGTCTGGATGAACCTTAACTGTGAAATGTGTATTTTTTCAATGGAGACCTGTTAAAAGCTGCTGTCAGTTTTTTCCTCAACACTCCAATAAATTAATAAAAACATACACTATGACTAACGTGCCTTGAGAACAAATGTGGTATTGTTTTATTAATGATCTGTATATGTTTACCTCTGATTTTGCTCTGGCCCGATATGGAATGACTTCAATTACGGCCCTAGGACAAACTTTAGTGCTGACCCCTGATATTGCCCTTTAATTATTATTTTTTTATAAGAACATGTCATTTTCACTGCCATACATTTTCGGAGCAGCTCTGATTATGAGCTGATGAACTCAGGGTGAGTGAGGATCCTCTGACCTTCTGTGACATGTCATTCTCCATAATCTGAGTTCAGAGGTCAATGAAACACATCATGAACCCTCCTGAAGGTCAAACCCTGAACAGAAGCTACTGAAGGGTTTAATAAAGTCAAAGTAAAGATGTCTCATGTTCATTTGGAGGAAACAGAAAGGCATCAGAGCATTAATGAAGAAACATGTTGAGGGACATCTGTGCTGTGTGGAGCTGTCAGGATCAGTGAAGGTCACTTCAGCATTTCAACTCTTCTGTGTTTGCTTTCTGCTCTCTCTGTTTCTGTTGTTGATTCTTCAGACACACTGAGTTTAACAATCTGAGGGACATTTAAAGACAGACAACTTCAACTTTAACTGAACTGTTTTATTATTCCACATCAATCAGAACAACCATCACACACTGAAACAGCTTCAAGTCTAGACCATAAAAAATACAACTGTCACAACCAGACAAAGTGACAGAACACTTCAGTCACAGTAAACATTATAAACATATAACAAAGATCACAGACCGTAAACAGATATTACAAAAGTGTCAGGAAAATTACCCAAACTGCCCCTGACCAGGGGATCTTCTGATCATTTACTTAGAGGGAGTGGTGCAGTTTACAGCAATGGCAACTCCCTCACACAGAAGGGAGTGCTTCTAAACTTGAACAAACGTTCACTTATACATGTGTGACCAAGAGCTCTGTGGGCGGAGCCAAACAGGTGTGTGGACTCACGTTCAGTATGCAAGTAGATACAGGAGTTTGAAGTGGCGCTGAATTGGATTGACTATCCATTATAGTTGAAGATCTGTCCATCTGCCCTCACCCATAATTCCTGCAGAGACAAACAGAGCGTAAGGATGAGCACCTCCATCAGCTGATCATCTGAACCTGTGGTCCACACTGTGGCTGCTGCCCCCTATTGGGCTCCTGAGTTACTGCAGGTGAGCAGTCAGAGGTCTTTTACTATTGAACAGTTAAGTTTTAAAAAAATCTGCTGTTTTAACATAACAGCAGATTTTTTGCTGCATTAATAAATAGGATTGCAAAACATTGATGATAGTTCTGGCAGGACAAGGAGTCAAGATTACTTACATACCAGCATTACAGCTGATCTAGAGTTAGCTGACAGCTAGCTGTTTGCCTCGAAGCTGCCATTGGCTAAATACACTCAGACCGCCTTATTTTAGCTGCTCTAGGCTGCCTACTCTTTGCTGCCCCTGCTGAAAGCTGCTTCACAACCCTCCTCCTCCCCAGCTCCTCTTTAAGCCTTTTTCTGAGTTAATCAGTGTCATGCTGACACTGATGTTTCTGCTAAGGGGGGATTTTGCTGCTCCTCTCCCTGCACCATGCTTTCCTTGTATGCACTAGGAGGGCAGGAATGTATGCTGTTAAACCCCAGTTGGCAGATACTCCTGTCACACAGGGGTTTTTAGGTATCGCATCTGCAGAGCCAGCAGCACCCTTCTGTAGCAGACTGCTGCAAATATTATTTTCAGCAGGAGCTTCTTCAACTCTGTGTCAGTCTCCAGGTAGACCCAAGACAGGAAAACATTCGCTCAGAGTTTCTGGGAAATATAACCTGGTGTTTACATGCTCCTGTCCATGTGGACTTTTGGTTTTCTCGTGATCTTTATGATCTCGTGTTTCAAGCTTTCAGGCCTGCATTCTGCTGCACAGTGCTTTAAATACCCTAACCCAGTGAGCCAGGAGGTGCTGCGCTTAAAAAACTGCTCAGGTGTGTTTTCTTGACAAAGTGGTCTGACAGTAACCTGACACTCCAGACGGACAGTTCCACATATCCGCCATGGAAATATTTCAGTAGTCCATCTAGGAAAGAGAAAAAGAGGAGAAAAACTTGTAACAGAAACCAGAATATCTAGACCATCCAGGAGGGCAGAAAGAAAAACAAGCTGAGGACGCACACAGAAAACAAGAGAAATTATTTATTTCATCAGCAGATACTCAGTGCGCTTGATTTAAACTGATGTAAATAAATTTTAAAAAGTCATGTGTCTCTAACTATGACCTGTATATGAAGATGGACAACTTAGCAAAGTGAAGCCAAAACACTCAGAGCGCCACCTGCTGACTGCCTGCAGTTCAGGTCACTCATAAGCTCCGCCCCCTTCATGTAAACACATGGGACACGGCTCAAAGTATAAAATCAGTTAAATGTTTGTCAGCTGGGTTTTCTGTCATTGTTTCTGATCTAATCATGTGGATTTATCTTTCATTTCATTTCTTTCATTTTGACAAGTTTACTTTGAAGTTTTTCTTTTCACACTAAAACAAACAAATGAAAAATAAAATGTGATGTTACCTTCAGGATACTCCACCTGCTCAGACTCAGCTGTTGCTCAAACACAAACAGGAAGTTAGAGATGATAGGGTGCAAACAAAAATGAAATCAGTAATTAATGATTCATAAAAACCAATAAACTTCCTCAATGACATGTTTTTGTTCAGGGACTAGATCTTCAGGCAGCTCCTGTTCTTCCTCTTTGATCATCATCCTCATCATCTCCTACTGAGGCTCTGAAACATCTACAGCAGAGTCACAGACACACCCAGCCAACGTTAGCTTGTTCTGAAGGGAGCATTTTGGTGATGAGCAAGATGAATTAAAGTTTATGATGAATCTAAAAACTAACACACATACTGTGATCCTGCCTGGTTTAGACAAAAACCATAATCATGATTATTTATTGAATATCAATAAAATCAAAATTTATAACAGTAACAATGTCAGAGAGACATCTGTGGAGGTTTGTGCTCTCTGAGCACCTCCAGTTTATTAATACAGTAAAATATGACACATCTAAAAACAAACAACTTGATAATAAAGTCAGATATTAAATATCTGATGAAGCCATTGAGACTTAATCAGTGTTATAAAGATTCTGGTTAATATAGTACCAACATTAGTGAAAAACAAAAAATAATTTTAAGACTATTCAGCCACACATATGAGAAATTAATAAATGCAATAAAGTGTTAAAAAAATCAAAATGAGTGAGGAGTCAATGATCAGTTAGTGTCGGCTCTTCACTCTGAATCAATGTTGATATTAAATATCACTGATTCTGCTGTAACTGATTCAGTGGCTGAAAAGAGATAATTCTCATATCTAGAAAATATTTTGTGTAAAAATTTGGACGATGTGGACGCTCCGTTAAAGTGAAGCCAAAACACTCAGAACTCCCCCTGCTGACCGTCTACAGTACAGATGTATGGTTTTCTGTTGACGCTCAGAAGCTCAGATTTTGTTTGTACTGATTTATATTTACCTCCGCCAAGGAGGTCGTGTTTTTGCCAGTGTTTATCTATCTGTCTGTTTGTTTGTTTGTTCGTGTTCAAAATAACTTGAAAAGTTCTGAATGGATTTGGATGAAATTTTCAGGAATTGTCAGAAATGGGATATGGAAGAACTGATTAAATTTTAGGGGTGATCTGGATATACATGTATATATATATATATATATATATATATGTACTGTATATATATATGTATGTATATATATATATATGTATATATATGTATATATATATATATATATATACATATATATATATATATATATATGTATGCAGTTGTGTTTTCATGCTCTCAGTACTGACCTGCAGGCTGATAATCTTTTTCAGCAGGAGCTGCAGAGACCGAAAAACACATTTAGACACTTTGTGTGTTTGCTTTTGTGTGAGTGTGTAATTTTGTATATGTGTGTTTCTTACCTGCAGATGCAGCACACAGCAGGATGCAGAGGACCAGTACAGGTGTCATGGTGACGATCAGCTGATTGTTGTTGTCAAAGTATCTTCAGTCTCACCTCCCAGGTAATTCTGATTTGATCGAGGTGATGAAGACTCTGATATACTCACAGTGGAGGCTGGAGTGGGTGGAGCCTCAGCAGGATCACCACACTGACCTGATTGTGTCGACATGTGAACTTTATCAGACTTGTCCTCACACGGATCATGTGGCTTAAGAGAAAGCTTATACCAAATATGACTGAAGTTTGATTCTTGACTTTATTAAGGACACAGATGGAGATAAACATCATGATCTTTAAACATGTGCAGCCAGTCGCACCAAATGGACCCCCTGGGATCTCCAATTTGAGATGGGGCGATGATCAGAATTTATATCCTAACTTCAGTAGTACATGCTAAAAAAAGAATATCAGCAGCTTCCACAAAAGAGTTGAGAGGAGCATTGTAGCACAAAGATAAAATTAAAAATAAAATTAGCAACTCCCTACTTTTACCTGGACCTGCTGTACCAATAAATGTAGTTAAACCTATTTAGACTGTTTCTGTACAATTAGCCTTCAGGCACTAAATTCTGTTGTTTTTCCCCTAAAACAAATCAACCTGCCCTTTAGACTCCATCCCTACTAAGCTGTTCAAGGAGGTCTTTCCCTTAGTTTGTCCATCCTTGTTGGGGACAATCATATCTTTATCAACAGGCTATGTGCCACAGTCCTTTAAAGTAGCTGTAATCAAACCTCTTCTTAAAAAACCTACCCTCGATTAAGGCACATTAGCTAATTTCAGGCCTATATCAAACCTTCCAACTACAGGCCTAAATCAAACCTAACTACAGGCCTAAATCAAACTTTCTAACTACAGGCCTAAATCAAACCTTCTAACTACAGGCCTATATCAAACCTTCTAACTACAGGCCTAAATCAAACCTTCTAACTACAGGCCTATATCAAACCTTCTAACTACAGGCCTATAGCAAACCTTCTAACCCGGGGGTCTCAAACTCAAATTACCCGGGGGGCCACTGGAACTACAGTCTGGGTGAGGCTGGGCTGCACAAATATTCAGCAAAAAAGGGTCCCAAGTATTCAAAAAAAAGAAGATAGGTCCATTTTACTAACATCCATATTATTAACTCTTTCCCCGTCAGCTTTTGTCAAAAAAGTTGCCAGCCAGCACCAGCATTTTCACTGAAATTTTGTAGATATAAACTGCCTACTTTTGTTTTTTCTGTTTTGTTTTCAACCCAGCCCACCCTATCAGCCAATGTTTAGCTTTGTTCAGCTTTGCTGTTTAAGCAAAGTTGTCTGAAATTAGAAAGAAAGAAATGCGTTACATTTGCCTGAGAGAGAACAGTTTCAGACACAATAAGTCTTAGAACTAAACAAATGTAGGACATTTCTTGTTTAACATTATTTTCTTTGTAAAGTCCACACGCAACAGTTTCTAGCCTTGACAGCCCCTGTATGTGATCAGTGGCGTATGTGCGCTTTCTCCATAGGTGCGTAATATGTGTGCCTGCCGTCCTGATCAGACGGGAGAGACTAACGGGCGGTTTACGTCGTGTTATCAATACATTTGTAAATATAAGTGTAGCATTGATTTCATAAACTGGTATTGATGTTATCCATTGATGAATTAAATCCACATAAAAAACGAGATCTTACCACTGAATCCCAAGCTGGTGGGCTTCTCCTCGCAGGTTGCCATCTCTCAGATGGATACAGGAAGGCTTTTACAGTAAATCCAGTTATTCAGATAATATTCTGATAAATCATCCTCCCGATGAGCAGACAAGGGATCAAAATGTCACAAATAAGTACTTCAAACGAACAGGATCGTCCGTTTTGGTTTTTGCGCAGCGTCAGCCCTTTTTTCTCTCTGATCTCAACGCGCACCTTGGCTCTGTGGTTCCCTCAGTGAGGTGTCTTGTTTACGGTCACAGGGGAGCAGAACTTCTCCACGAAAGAGTGCCAACTACCAGAGTTCAATAACAACAAGGAATGATGGAAAAACTCATCAATGGCGGGAAGCATTCTGTCTGATCAGACGAAATAACTCGTGCATGAATGGGTTCTTCAGAACATGAATGGCAAATGGCTCTGTTGATTAAAAAGGTTGCAGACCCCTGCCATAAGTGATAAAAAGATTATATAAAAGTCCAGGGCAAGCGTGGCAAGCGCAATGACTCGGCAAAAATGTGCATTTGACAAACATGCAGGGGCCGCACGAACACTAAGGTTTGATGTCAAGTAGGGGGCCACAAAATATCGTCCTGCGGGCTGCAATTGGCCCGCGGGCCGCAAGTTTGAGACCCCTGGTTTGAGTGAACACAATGATTTAAAAAATGACGAGTCAGCTTTTTGGTTAATTAAAACTCAACTTTCCTGAGCAGTCAAGCTCTGGTTTTCACTTTTTTTAAATGATAAATTCATCCTGAGATATCCTGCATCACTTATTCTCCATGATATAAAAGCAGTCTGTAAAGGATCAAGCTCCCAATGCAGTCTATCAGTGCAGTGGTTCTTAACCTGTGGGTTGAGGCCTGAAAGTGGGTCTCAGAGCTGTTTTCAGTGGACGGTGTATAAATCATGTAAAAATGTGGCAAATGTGTTGTGGTGTTGTGCTGTATCAAGTACATATTAGCTGTTCTCTAAGGATCTTGGCATATCCTGTCATCATAGCACAGAAATCGGGGGTTTAGTATGATAAACTTTTGACTTGAGATATCTCCTCCAGTCTCTTTGCACAAAAAATGTTTTTTTTTTTTCAATTTTACGTCCAAACTGCAATGTTTTGTCACTGAACAAATTAAAGTGGTTGATCTTTTTGAGATTTGGGTCATGATGACTGTTAAGATGGTGATTTTTCCTCAGGACAGAGCTGTAAGAGCCATCCCTTCAGCGTATGTTTCATCTAAAAAGTGAAAATATCAGTGTTTCCTTCCAATTGACAAATTAACTAATGATAAAAGCTTTTATGCATTCCAGCATAAGGAAATAGAATCTACCTTGTTTGACAAATCTGTCATCATACTGGATATCAGTGATCATCCACTGGTGGCCTTGAGGCCACATCAGGCCCTCCACAGCTCCCTGACCGGCCCCCAGAATACTATCAAGTTAATAAAATGTGTGGAGGGGAGTAAGTTGTGGTTTGAAAGTACATTTTTTTCATTGATTCCCTACAGCTGTAAATGCAACCGCTGAAACTATTGAGTCTGTTTTACAGAAATCCACCTGTCAGCCAATTTTAGCCAACATTCAACCAGGAAAACAGATATATTTAAGTCAAACCCAGTGTTGGACAACATGACAGACCAGAGAGAAGCAGCCAGGATAGACTTGAAAAAGACTCGAAAGGACTTGAAACTCCAGCTGTAGGACTTAGGACTAACTGAGACTTGCTTGTCTTCACTTGGGAGTTGAAGGCAATGACTTGAGACTGGCTTGTGTCTAGCATAACAATGACTTGGTCCCACCTCTGGCTACAGGTAATATATCACTAGAAGAATTAGAGCTCGCTGAAAGAGGCATTGTGTCATTGATGCAGAACGTTAGCTAACACAGCAGGAGAGGTAACGCAGTTATCTTAACGCCTCCGGTGGAAATGAATTGTTAGCGTAGCTATTTCATGAGAGAAGTTGTCGGTCTGATTTCTTATATAGCTTATATATTTTGCTGTGTTGTTTTGATACTTTCTCAAATGTCTTGCATAGTTATATTCAACAATAACTGTAAGTCATTGTTCCTTGTTAGTCCATATCCTACCTGTCTGCAGGTTTGTTTATGCTCAACCAGCAATTCCAAGAGCTGTAATTGGTTGGAAGGTGTGACCTACACCATATTGACAATTCAAGATACATTACAAACTAAGATGAAAAGATGTACTACATACAGTACAAATTTCGTTTTAGCTTAAAAATAGACAGCCTATTAGCTGCATGCTGTGTTAATTTAAAACATGCCAGCAGACTTTGAACACAGGAGTTGAAATTTTGCTTTTCATGTTGTGCTTGTTGAACAAGTGGAGTGATAAACAACTTATCAACCATTCGGCTCTGCAGCAGCAGCTACGCCGGTCGCCTGGAGAAACAGTTTGGACCAAACCATTGTGAAGGGAGGGGGGGTTGTAATCTTTAACAGTTAAAATTGTCTGACAATGTGTTTTTAAGTAGCGTTACTTGTACTGTACTGTCAAAACACATTACTATACTACTAAAAAAAATCTTAATTGAACCGGATTTTTGGGGGGGACAACTTTGTGGAAGGGGGGGACATGTCCCCTGCATCCCCCCCCACCCCCCCCCACCCTGGATTTGCGCCTATGCTTGGAATATGCCTGTGCCATGAGGGAAGAGAAAATCCACTGATGGAATAACCTGGTCATTCAGTATATTCAGGTAGTCAGCTGACCTCATTCTTTGGGCCATAATGTTGCTGAACCTAGACCTGACCAACTGCAGCAGCCCCAGATCATAGCACTGCCCCCACAGGCTTGTACAGTAGGCACTAGGCATGATGGGTGCATCACTTCACCTGCCTCTCTTCTTACCCTGATGCTCCCATCACTCTGGAACAGGGTAAACCTGGACTCATCAGACCACATGACCTTCTTCCAGTCCTCCAGAGTCCAATCTTTATGCTCCCTAGCAAACTGAAGCCTTTTTGTCCCAATCCCTTGAGTTCCCTTCACATTGTGGATATGCTCTTACTTTCACTATTAAACAAACCCCTGAGTTCTACTGTTGTTTTTCTTTTATTTGATTTGGCCAAACGTTTAAGTGATCGCTGATCACCATCATTCAGGATATTTTTCTGATCACATTTCTTCCTCGAAGACGATGGTTCCCCACTATCCTTCCAGTTTTTAATAATGCGTTGGACAGTTCTTAACCCAATGTTAGTAGTTTCTGCAATCTCTTTCGATGTTTTCTCTGCTTGATGCATGCCAATGTTTTGACCCTTCTTAAACAGACTAACATCTTTTCCATGACCACAGGATGTGTCTTTAACATGGTTGTTTAAGAAATGAAAAGCTACTCATTGCATCAGCTGGGGTTAAATAACTTGTTTCTAGCTGAAAGATAATCGCCCGTGCAGTAATTCTCCAATAGGAGGCTCGTACCTATTTGCCTAGTCAAATTCAGGTGGTGACTTTTTTTTGCCCAGGCAGTGTATTTCTGTATTTGTACATATGTGTATCTATAAAATTAAGAGTATGACTTTAACCTGCTCTTCTGTAAAGTGCCTTGAGATAACACTAAACTGGCACTATACAAATAAAGATTGACTGATTGACAACGAAATGAATATGAAGCAGCGTCACTGCGTTAACAACAGCAACGTTAGAGGCCCGTGATGATAGTTTTGTAGCAGATCATCTACAGAACTCTGATGATGTGCAGCCATCAAAGTTAATTTGCCTTGTGTTTTATTGATTATATGTACGGTAAACTTCTGTTTGTTATTAACATGCCCCATAAATTAGTTAAATTAAATTAATGGCCAGTGATGAATTTCTCAATGATTCACTATAACTGCACTTTGCCTTTAACCTCTTCTGAGCATGTGTAGAGTCAAACAACAGGAACATTCAAGTTAATTCATAACAATGTTTAACGTTTCCTTTTTGCTGCAGTGATAAAGATACAGCGTTACTGTGACTGACAGGCGTCACACTCCAGCAGTGTGGGCCAGTTTGGAGTGGGTGGTGACCGTGCACGTGTCCAGATTTCACATGCACTAAAACAACAAGGTCACATGACAGGTCATCTCTCTTCTGAGGGCGGGGCAGGTCAGTCAGTCTGTATTTGTATGGCACCAAACCAGGCCTTCGTCAGAGGGTCAGGTTTGAATGCAATCATCTGATTGTCCGTCTTCTGTCTGTGAGTGAGATAACTCAGAAAGTTCAACAGTTTAAAGTTTCAGGGGATGTCGGTCAGGGGTCGGCAACCAGCGGCTCCGGAGCCGCATGTGGCTGTTTTGCCCCTCACCAGTGGCTTTCTGCACATAGAGGACAGAAGAGCAAAAGAACTCTCTCTTTGTCTTGCATTTAACTCTAATTTATAGATGTTAAGTCTGCATGTTTTAGCACTATCTGCAAACAATGTGCGTTTTTTTCATTAAATGAAGCTTAGCGAAAGTTCAGTCAGGAAGACTATCTCTTCACGCATGCTCTCTAAGTCTCATTCAATTTCCCGCTATCCCTCACGCTCCAATCTCAGCATCCCTTTTCATCCAATCACGATCGGCCACACTCTCCCTCCTAACCAATCAGTCTTAGCTGTCAAATTTAAAAATGCTTCCTCTCTCTACTCATTCAGCTGTCATCCAGCCCGCGGAGTTCGGCCAACCCACCACCACCCCTTTCGCCACCTCTTCAGGATATTGGTCATCTTCCATGAAACCTCCCATCAAAAGACCATCTTCATGAAGCATTACAATTCTTCACCACCACCAGGGTTTTAGGCTCCGGGGAAGTCTTCTTTCTTGGGGAGCATCTTATTCATCCTGCAGCTTCCTAAGATGATTTACTTCCTGTGGGGTCTAAGCGCCAAAGACATTCTCTGTACTCAATAAATCTCATGCATTCATTCCGTCTTCTCATGATTTATTAGTCTTTCCTGATTGAAATGATTATTTCTTGGTTTTTACATCGTCAACTTTGTGTGCGCCTCCCGTGACCTCTGTGTGACCTGCAGCAGCTCGGAGTGAGAGCAGGACTCGTCGCTGCTGCATCTTTAGCTGTGAGCTCACCCATGATCTTGTATTAAACTTATTGTGCAGATGGTTTGACGAACTTTCTTACTTTTAAAACATCGGTTGCTGCTGTGAAGATATCCAAGCTTTTTAAATGGAGGCGCGTCTGTGATAAAGCTTCAGAAAACAGAAACAGCACAACTGTGACCTTGTTTTTGAAGAGGGGGGATTTTTACACAAAGATAGGAGGATGTTTTTTATTACCATGTCTGCTGTGATAGCTGTCAGTCTCTCCCCCCTCACTCTCTCTCTCTCATTCAGTAACTATAAACTCAGGTGTGTGAGTTAATGTGTTACATGTTCATCTCACATATATTTTTTATAAGACATTAAGATTGACAGGAAACTAAAAATTGATGAATTATGTGGGATAAGCGTCTAAAACACTGATGAGCTTTCAAAGATCACAAGACTACCTCGTGACTATTATAAAATAGTGCATAAAAAATGATCAGAATGCAGGAAAGAAATGATTTAAGTTTAAAAATGTCAAGAGAAGACCCTCTGACCCCTGTCTCACCTGATGATGTCAATAAATATTTATGATTTCCCCACTGCAAGTAAAACCTGTTCCTGTGGAAAAACACTGAGTAACAACAATGACAAAAAAGTAATAACAGTGATAACACAGGCTAATATTAATTGACAGTTATTTTTGTCGACAAGCCTTTTAGCTCTAAATTAATTATTGCAATATAATATGGTATAACAATAATGCCAAGTTAAAGAAACAAAAATACACGACCCATTATAGAGCAGTCATGTTGGATGATAAATTAGTTTGCTTATAGATCTGATGTCATTATAATGATGGAGAGTCAGCAGGTTCAGATGTGTTTTGTGGCTCCAGACAGATTTTTTTGGTGGGCGTGGCAGGGAAAATGGCTCTTTTGGTTGGAAAGGTTGCAGACCCCTGGTCATGACTCAGGGAAGAGGTTATGAGATGCAGATCCAGGAAATTTTCAAAAGACTTGTTCACATTGTGACTTTGGGCTTTTTCCCACATTTTCATAATAACTCGTCTGAGAAATGTCAGAAACGTCTGTTTTATTTTTATCTTATTACAATGCTTGCACCTTATTTTTATTTTAATCTTATTACAATGCTTGCACCTTATTTTTATATTTTCATATTTTATTTTTATTTTTTTATTTTTATTATCTTTCTACTTATTGTCTGTTTGTACTTTGCACCAATAGCACCAGAGCAAATTCCTTGTAAGTGTAAAAACCTACTTGGCAATAAATCTGATTCTGATTCTGATTCTGATTCTCCTGCAGCATTTGTCTGCTTCTTGATCTACAGCTGCTTGTTTTCAGTTTGCTGCTCTTCTGTTCTTTAGGAAACTGACCGAGTTAAATCTTACAGCCACAGGAGTATCTGAAGATTTGTTCAGTGAATAGTGTGAGGGAGATTTTAACAACACTTAGCAAAGACTTTCTTTAGACTGTAGTCTGACACCCTCACACATTTAAGGACAAACTGTCTTCAGCTCTCAGAGTTTTAGTCTCAGGTGATTTTTTATAAAGTCTGGACATCTTAGTGCAGCTCCTACCCTCTGAATGTGGCCCAAAAACATTTGAAAAACGCACATAAATGAAGAAAATGTAATTAAATCTACTTTAAAGCATTTCAATAATCAAATGTACAGTATTCACAGCTGTAGTTAGCTGTATCTACTCCTCTTACTCTCCCTTTTGTGCATTACTAAGTAAGAATTAAAGACTTAGTATAATAAACTTTAAAAATCATAAATATCTACCATCGTGTATTTTAGACTGGCCTGCCACTGTTTTGATATACAAAATGGAAAATATTTCCATATTAGTCTTTAATAATTGGCCTCATTCTATTTTCTAAAGGAAGTAGTAGTTGTAGTTTTCTGTTATAGTTTCTGTAAAGGTCTTTGATGAAGCATTAGTAATACTTTAAGGAGGAAAAGTGAATCAAATGAACTAAAACAACTGTCAGTAACAGATTTTTGTATCTATAAACTTGGCTTTTGTAAAAGTAATTTAACTCAGTGAAGTTTGAGCCAGCAAACTTGCACGTGCCCTCCTGCTGCACCACTGTGCCCTCCTTTTCTCTACTTTCTATTAAATGCTCACTTCCTCCCTCTTGTTTTGTATCAGTCTTCTGTTGTATTGGTATATTTTATGCGCTGCCCTTGGGTTAAATTTTAGTTTTAAACTTGCCTCATAAATTCAAGAAACATAATGAATGACTCAGTTATTCACTACATCTGCACACTTTGCCTTAAGCACCATGCTAAGTGTTATTATGAATATTTTGATTATTTGTGTTTGATTTGGGACAAAAATGTCTCTCATGTGTTCACTCCTGGAATCCTGAAACAGTCTTATATTAATAAACATTATTAAATAAAGCCTCTTTAAGTGGGCAGGTGTATTTGGAGTGTGTGCCAATCTAAGCTGTCAACTTTATCATCCTGTGGTAGTCAACAAAGATAAAATCCTGATTTTAATGGTTTAAAATTCAACAGCATTTTCAATTATTATGGCATTTGCCAAAAGAAAACCATTCAGGCTTTCTACTTTGTGTCTATAATAATATGAAGGTAGTTTGTTTTGTCAGAGGCTCAGGTTTCCCATCTGTGGTTATTAATCAATCAATCAATCAATCAATCAATCAATCTTTATTTGTATAGCGCCAATTCATAACAAGTGTTATCTCAAGACACTTTACAATAGAGCACAAAACTCTTCATATTATGGATACACATATATGCATAGATACATATATACATATAAAAATACACATATACATATATATACAAATATATACATCCAACACCCAACATGAATCCATATAGCCAATCATGAATCCCTCCATCATGGCGGCAAGAAAAAACCTTCTGTTAAGCAGCAGGAAATCTTGAATGCGGACCCCAGTCTCATGATGAACAGCAAATCCACACCATGCTGTGTTGGGTGTGTGGGCAAAGGGAGGGAGGTAAGTGGAGACAAGCGGACTAAAGTAAGAACTAAAGCTAGTGACAGATCAATGGACCAATCATAGACCTGTCGTCGTCAAATTTGTTTCTGCTGCAAACAAATTTATTAGAGGAGGGTCCTCATGTCTGTGTGGTTGTGGTGAAAATTTTATAGAAGTATAATCAATAAAAGTCTTACTGGAAGTAAGAATTTATGGTAGTGATGAACTCATGGGTGCCCAGACCACAAGTGCATCCCTACCATATTTGTCTCCGTTAAGTATAAATGTATTAATGGTAGACCTCTTGAGATGTGACACCTCATTCTCAGGAGGGATCTCATGTCCATGTGGAGCTAGAGATAGTTACTATAGATGTATCAACCATGGATAGAAAGATCATGTTAATATCAACATTAACAGCTATAATGATTATGAACTTGAGTGAGATGGCCAAATATGTGTTATGTCTGTAATTGTAGTTATTGAGGCTTCGTGACTCCACAGCAGCAGGCAGTCTCCACCAAGGATCCCAGACCACCTACAAGACCAGAGCCAGAGACGAGTACAGGAGCAAACAGAAAGGGGCAGAGGCAGATATGGAGAGAGAGTGTGAGAGAGAGAGGGATAGAGCCCAATGTGCCAGATCCCCCCGGCAGTCTAAGCCTATTGCATCTTAACTATGTGTCTAAACTATGGACTATGAGCTGGTCCCTAACTGAAAGCTTTATCAAAGAGGAATGTTTTAAGTCTAACCTTAAAGGTAGAGAGGGTGTCTGCCTCCCGAACCGTGGTCGGTAAACCCTTCTCATTAATTACAGTAATGATAGTCGTGATGAAATAAGTCCAATAAAACCTCTTTGTGTGTAAGTTGGTGACCTAGGAGATGTAGAAAGATCGTTTTTATGAGTGCATTTTCACCAAGTGACCTGAGGGTTTCTCTCTTTAGGGTGCCTTAACATACAAAGATTGAGAAACGCTGCTCTGGATGATGGCTGAAGTTGTTCTCTGAAGCTTAATATGGAGTTAAATGTTAAAAAAATCACGTGATCCTGTTTTTATTATATTTTTTAATATGACTTCTGGGAAACATGAGAACATAGTTGTTTTTTCAGGGTGGGTAAACCTACACAAAATGATTTTACAGTCCCTCTGCTCACGTTCAGCTGAATCTGTGTCAGTAATTGTGTAACGAAGGACGATCATCGTAACATTTTTATATCAGTCAGTTTAGATCACAGTGCTCCTATCAGTGTTTCCTTACTGTGGAGAAACTGGGTCAGCCACAGGTCAAAGGTCACACTCAGGTGTGTATAAAAAGGGAGAGTGGTAACTCTTATCAAACTGGAGCATCAGCGCAGATTCAGCTTGAAGATTAGACCATATCTCTGACTGACTGTCAGACTGCCAGCAGCTTCAGCCTCCTCCTCATCATCTTCATCATGAAGGCTCTCCTGCTCCTCTCGTTTCTCACCCTCTCAGCTGCTACAGGTCAGATTTTTTCATCATTTAAACTTTTTGTTAAAGGTTCATTTTCTTTTTTAGGAATGTATTCAGAGCTTTAAAGTCTCAGTGCTCAGTGCGTCCTGTGTCTGAGCACAGACGTGTTGGAGCTCCTAAAAGGCCATCAGTTACAGATTCTCCTTCATCGTTTTGGTTCATTTTACTTAGATTAGATTAGATTAGATTAGATTAGATTAGATATTCCTTTATTTGTCCCACAGGGGGAAATTCCAAATTTACAGCAGCTGCAGGATACAAGAGAAATATAAGAAAGAAGCTTACAAATGAAAAATAAAATAATTACAAATCAAATACGGTAACATAAAAAAAGTATATAGTATATAGTAAGTGGTATATTTACAGTCCTTATGTACACGTTTGATATTTTACAGATGGAGTTTTGAGATATTATAAATAAAAATATGGTGGCTATGTACACGTTTGATATTAAAAGTGAAACATCTGAGGTATTACAAATACAGATATGGTTTATTGCACACTGGAGAAGTTTTTGTTGTTGAGTCTTTGTTGTTGCAGGAAGGAAGGACCTGCGATACCTGTCCGTCACACAATTCGGGTGGAGCATCCTGTCACTCAGGGAGCTCCTTAGTGCAGCGAGTGTGCATTTAGTGTATTTAAAACACTGAACATTTTCACACAGTCAGTGCAGCTGCCACAGCAGTGCATCAAAACTCTGCTTGCCCAAAAATAGTTTGTTTTTAGTTCTTGATTATGTTTTTCACAAGTTTTTTAAAATTATTATTATTATTTTAAATAATACTTCATCTAAAATCTTCAAAAACCCTATCACACTCTCAGATAAAAACACTGAAATAATCCTGAATCGACCCGGTGAGCTGCATGTGTGAAAGCAAACAGCAGGATTTGTCAACATGAGGGGACCCTCAGATTTACCTGCTGCCCCCTGAGTGTTCCCTCTTTTTCTTCCTGCTGTCACAGCCAAACATGAACCAGCAGGTCAGAGAATTATCTGAGCAGCTACCTGAATGTTTTCTAGGAAGTATCAGGGTCACAGTTGTGCTCCTTCTTTCTGGATCAGAGTCAGAGCTTGAACTTTAACAATGTCGACACTTTACTGCCATCATGTGGCTGCACAGACATGTTCGCCACAGCCTGTGTGAAATAAACTGTATTATAAAGAATATAATGACAAAATAAGAGGAACAAAAAGAGTGTTTGAGTTTGGCTAAACTACGTTTGGTGATGTCCTCATGTAGAATATTGTGGAAAATAATCAAACATGACTTTTTCTGATTGCAGCTGTTGTGAAAGTTCCAGAAGTTGAAGCTGCAGAAGTTCCAGAGGCTGAAGCTGCAGCACCGGAGCTGCAGGAGGAGGAGCACCGTAAGTCTGCTGTGAAATGAGACTTCAGCAGCTTTTTCTCTGAATCACTGTAACTCTTTTCTCTTTGTATTCTCAGAACCAGAAGATGAACTTCCTGCTCCTGAAGGTAAAAAGCTGAACGACGAATTTTTTGGTATCTTGAGTTGAATGTTCAGAGATGAAGTACTTTCTAAGTCCAGCCCAAAAATATATATAAAATAAGATAAAGCTTCATCATATCCCTGCAGCAAAGAAGTGAAATTAAGCAATTGTATAAAAATGAAGTTGGAAGATGATAAGAGAAGAAAATATGTTGGAATAAATTAATGGTAAAATAAGATTACGATAATAATAATAGTTCATTGTTGACATTATAACATTTACAACTGCACTCCAAAGATGGTGTATGGTCACACTTTCTATGAAGCCACCATTTTAAACATGTTTACAAGATATCATTAATGTTCTTATAAAGCTATTTGACAATCCAGCATGCTTAAATAGCTCTTTATTAAACCTTTGTTTAGTTTGGTTAATCCCTCTGAGATCTGAGACCCGAACTGCAGCAACAAACAGTCACAACAACAAAAACTCAGACTCATATGAAAAATTTCCGATTTTAGGATCTCAGTTAATAATCAGTTTAACAGCCACACACTGAGAGCCTGGATCCAGGACTTTTCACCAAAGACTTCAAAAGTTTTAGACTGAACTTTGCAGGTTCAAGTCTTGCCTGGTCTCAATTGATTTAAAGTCTAATGTCCAAAGACAAAAGTCAAGACCTCACAGGAGACAGAAAAAGGGCTGACGGTCCAGGGTTCAGGTCTTGTCTGGTTTCAGCAGATTTTAAAGTCTCTTATCCCGTGTGGAATAAATGAGCCAGAAAACACCTCCCATTGTGAGGGGTGTTGATAGTCTGGTGGTAAGAAATGGGACATTCAGGGTTCAAACCCCACCACACTGGATCAACAAAGGTGAATCTCGGCTGGACTGGGGTGTTCATCAGCAGGGGGTTATGAGACAGGACGTCAGGAACGGATGAAATTTTTTTTTAAGGTGTCAAAGTCTGTGTCCTTTATAAAAAGACACAGTGACTAAGAGCCTAAAGTTTTATTATAAACTAATAAGATGCTACACTATTAAGTGACTAATCTATAATAAGAGACTAGATCATAACAAGATACTATCCTAATATGCGATTAAGTGACTGGATTATTAATAGTCTATTAAGTGACTAACAGAGATTAACAGTCTAGACTAATTAAGAGTCACTGAATAGATTCTTTAGTCTATTGACAGTCTACTATCTTAGAAGTCCAGTCTGCGCTCCTGTCATCTCTTATTATAGTCTAGTCACCAAATAGATTTAATAGTCTCTTATTATAGTCTTCTCTGTTAATAATGTAGTCTCTCATTATTAGTCTTTGCTCTTAATAGTCTGGTGTAGTCTCTTATCAGTTATCTAGTTTCTGGATGGTATTATCTCTCATTATAGTCCAGTCACGTAGTAGACTCAGTCAACTCTCTTAAAAGTCTCATTGCTTTATAGAAAATACTAACTTTGACAATTTCAGCCGTTCCTGACGTCCTGTCTCATAACCCCCTGCTGAAACCTCTCCCAGAACACCAAGGGGAATAACCCCCCCCCGGGCCCAGTCCAGTCCCAGACATGCACGAGCGCCGCTGATTCACAACCATATAACTGATTCAACTCAAAACCAGTCCTCAGCACATCGTGTTTGTTTCGCAATACGCCAAATCATGTCTCACTCAGCAGTAAACGGTAAGTTAAAAAAACAAACAGACAAAAAGGTGGACAGAACGGCAGTACAGGATTTGATTGGTTTAATAAATTCGATCTGATCGCTGTGATTGGTTGGTGTTTTCTCGGCTTTACTCCTGCTGTAGACAGCAAAACAACATGATTTGATTGCCATCGGGACAAACGATCATTTTAACCAGTATAACATAAAGTGTATCTATATCTGATTAGTATCACAGACAAATGCAGGGGAGAATACTATTTTGTGATTTAATCTTTTGTGAGGGAGATACAAGAGAAGAATATTGGTTGCATACAGTCTTTAAAGCTCCTTAAGAGAGTCAATAACAGATGTTGTTCTAAACACAGAATCGGATAAAAGCGAACGTCTTTCCATATGTTCTGTGAAAATATACCTTAGCCATAATTAAAAGTTGAATTCAATGGATTTTTTTGATGAAGCTGAATGTATTTGACCCTGCTGGTACCTCTCCCAGAGCTCCAGCAGGAATAAAGTCCCCCCTGCCCCAGTCCAGCCTGAGCTTCACCTTTGTTGATCCAGTTTGGTGGGGATCGAAACCAAAATTTACCAATTCTTTGAGGCCTAGAGTTGCACATCTTACCACCAGACTACTGACCTTCACAGTGGGAGGTGTTTTCGGGGCGCATTTATCCTCCATACCTGAGATAAGGGACTTTAAAGTCTACTGAAACCAGACAAGACTTGAACCCTGGACCATGAGACACGTAGTCCTTCCTCAGTCTCCTTGAGCCACATGACGGACACCTGTTGAACCTTCTGAGATGACTTTAATACTAATTAAATACTTATTCAAGAGAATATAAGGCCCTGTATTTTGGTATTATTCATTAAAACTGTTACTTTCTAAGACTATTTAAGGCCCTTTAAGTCAAAAATCGGATTGAATGCTTTTAAGGTCTTGTAATACAGAAATCTTATTTAAGGCATTCAAGGACTTTTCAGGCCCTGGTATTCAAAAGATATTATTTGAGACTTTTGAAAGCATTTAAGGCCTTTAAATTCAACAGCCTTGTGAAAGACCTTTTAAGACTTTTAGTCTTAAATTCTTGTAATTAAAATTAAACAATCGGATAACAGACTTTTAAAAACTTTCAAGGCTTCAAAAAACAAAAAACAGGAAGTGCTCACATATTTGTTTAATCATGGACTCAGTCCAGCCCCCTTTTCTGATCTAAACTGGACTTTCTCTTCTGTGCAGAGGAGGACGATGACATGCTGGCTGCAGCAGAGATGGATGCACAGCCTCAAGGTTTCTGTCTTTATGAATTCACCGTTTGTTCCCGATAAAGACTCTTTAATCAGTCTCTCAGATCCAGGATTTTCTCATCTTCTTCTGTCCTCTGCAGAGGCCGTCGTGACGTGTCCCTCTGGTTGGACCAGATACAAGAACGCCTGCTATTTGTACGTGGACAATCTCAGCTCCTGGACCACCGCTGAGGTAATGAATCTACCCTGCTATTAGCCTTCTTGTCCTCAAATGTTTACTGTCGTCATGTCTGTCAGATGGGGACTGTATTCACCTGATGCTCCATCAAAACATTTTGCAGGATTAATTATGTATCATGAGTGTGTGTGAGCCTGTTGTCTCACCCTAATGATGACCTTTGATGACCTTTGCCTTAAAGGAAACACTTAAATGTAAAGGACTGTTGTTTTAAAGGAAAGTTTCTCACCATGCAGTCAAGCTCCAATAACATGAACATTTCACTGAGATGCCTGGTTTAGTTTTTTTAAAAACAGACTCCTGGGAAAGATTCTTACAGCTAGTTAGCCTGGTGGTCATACATGGAATTGCAGGTGATCCACTTTAGTTCAGTCTTTTATGGGTAACATTTCCAGTCTGCACACTTAATTTGAATTTATGTTGCTAAAATCCACGAGGAGCATGTAATCTGTCTGTAAATTAATATTTGGCACATGTGTCTGTTTGTCTGTAAGGTCCACTGTGCCAGTCTGGGAGCTTCCCTGGCTTCTGTCCACAACCGAGATGAAAACAACTTCCTCGAGAATTTCCCCGCGAGGCCAGCCGGCGCCACCGTCTGGCTAGGAGGATTTTACTTCCAGGTATTCTGAGTATCACAATGAAGAAAAATGTATTGATGGAATAGTATTAAACAGCTAACTCAATCAATCAATCTTTTTTTTATAGTGCCAATTCATAACACGTGTTATCTTAAGTCTTAAGACACTTTACAATAGAGCAGGCTGAAGACATACTATTCAATTTATGGATATACATATGCATAGATACATACATCCATATATAAAATACACACACACACACATATACATATATATATTATATATATACATATATATATACATAGATACATCCAATATGCATAGATACATATATACATAAATAAAATACACACACACACATATACATATATTTATATATATATACACATAGATACATCCAAAACCCAACATGAATCCATCATGGCAGCAAGAATAACCCTCTGTTTAGCAGTAGGAAATCTTGAATGTGGATCCCAGTCTCAATTGAGCGGTCTGGCTGAACTTAATAACTAAAATGTTAAAACTGCAAGAAGTCCTCATCATGTTTGACCTCCTTTTTGTTTGTGTGTGCAGACCTGGAGGTGGGTGGACGAGAGCCGCTTTAGCTACAGCCACTTTTGGTCATTAAACAGCAGCAAAACCCACCAGTGCATCTACATCCGATCCCTCAGTGAGTCGACGTTTTCACCTGTCCTTTAACTTCATCAGAGATTATAAAACCTCTGGATTAACACAAACATATTTTTAGCAAGTCAACAAAACAGTTTTAGTTTTAGATATACTCCTCAAAAAAGGTTGGAGACGTTACTTTGATTGGTTATTTCTCCCCTTTAATAACACCAGGTGGTTTTATGTTTTATATCGTTAGAAAGCCTGATTGGTCTCCTTCATAACAAGGTAGAACTTTGTTAGGATCATGCATTCATGGACGGAGCAACACAGATAATCACTTGGGTTAGCACCCCCTAGAAACTGTGCCCAAACCCCCTCTTCACCTGAAGAAAGCCCACAGTTCCTCAGTATTCCTGGGCTGTTGTCTTCCTGGGACGCCTTCATCACTGTCTCACAGAACTTGGTCCTAAGTTCAGAAATGGTGCCAGAGCTGACACCAGATAATCCTGCTGCTCTGAGTACCAGAACACCAGCTTGGTCATTTTGGCACTTCTTCTTCTTACACGATTAGCTGTGTTGCTCATTTCATGAATGCAGGATCCTTATAAGTTGTACCTCTTTATAAAGGCGACTGATCAGACTTTGCAACGATGTATATGCTCATAAGTTTACATATCCTGGCAGAATTTCTGATTTTTGGCCATTTAGAGTTTGAATGATGACACAAAAACTTTTCTGTCACTTATGGTTAGTGGTTGGGTGAAGCCATTTTTCATCAAACAACTGTGTTTCCTCTTTTTAAACCATAATGACAGCAGAAACGACCCAAATAACCCTGATCTAAAGTTTACATCCCCTGGAGATTTTGGCCTGATAACTGCACACAGGTTGACACAAACGGGTTTGATTGGTGCCTAAAGGTAACCCTCCTCACCTGTGACCTGTCTGCTTGTAATCAGTGTGTGTATAAAGGTCAGTGAGGATCTGCTGAAAAAGGTGATTGAAGGTGAAGGAACTGAGAAAGCCAATCAGCAGTGTTCAAACTCTAATTGAGAGGTGGAAATGAGGGACTCTGTTGAAACTAAACCACGGTCAGCTAGACCAACAAAAATTTCAGCCACAACTGCCAGGAAAATTGTTGGGGATGCAGAGAAAAGCCACAAACAACTTCAGCTGAAATACAGGACTCTCTGAAAACAGTGATGTAGCTGTTTCAAGATGTACAATAAGGAGGCACTTGAAGAAAAAAGGACTGCATGGTCGAGTCGCCAGAAGAAAGACGTTACTACACAAATGCCACAAAGCATCCTGCTAACAATACACCAATCAGCACAAAAGAGAGACTACGACTGAACTTTTTGGCCAAAACCATAAATGTTGGATATGGAGAGGAGTCACCAAGGCCTCTGAAGGTCCACCATCTCTGCTGTGAAACATGGAAGTGATCTCTGATGTTTGGGGATGTGGGAGCTACAGAGGCAGGAAACTTGGTCAACACTGATGAACAGATGAGTGCAGCATGTTATCAGAACATACTGGAGGAACATTTGCTCTCTTCAGCCCCAAAGCTGCACACTGGACGTACCTGGAGGTTCCAACATGACAATGATCCAAAACACAAGGCCAAGTGGACCTGCCATTGGCTACAGCAGAATAAAGAGAAGGTTCTGGAGCGGCCATCTCTGTCTCCTGACCTCAGTATCACTGAGACACTCTGGGGAGATCTCAAACCTGCAGTTCATGCAAGACAGTCCAAGAATTTACAGGACCTGGAGGCTTTTTGCCAAGAAGAATGGGCAGCTTTACCCTCTGAGAAAAGAAATGATCCACAAAAGACTTCGAGCTGTCACTGATGTTAAAGAGAACAACACACGGTGTTAGGAACTGGGGATGTCAACTTTAGATCAGGGTCATTTGGGTAGTTTCTTCTGTCATTATGATTTAAAAAGAGTAAACGCAGTTGCTCGATGATAAATGGCTTCAGCCAACCACTAACCATGAGTGAAAGAAAAGTTTTTCTCTTATCATTCATATTCTCTGAAAAAATGGCCAAGAAATCAAAAACTCTGCCAGGGTATGTAAACTTCAGAGCACAACTGTAAAATACAACACTGGTGTTGTTAAAGGGTAAAAATGATCAACTGAAATAACACTTGCAGTCTTTTTGTTTAGGGTGTAGTCATGTTGTTTGCCTTTGTATCAGGTATTCAGAATATTAATGATTGATTGTTTTATCTTGCAGATGGTTGGGCTAATGGATACTGCAGTACAGCAAGACACTCCATCTGTAAGGTCAACCTCAGCACCTGTTAAATGATCAGAGGGATGGCGGACATTTTGAGACGATGTTGGCGGAGAGCTTGATTTGATTTTTTTCACTAAGCCTGATTTATTCACACGAGCTGTATGTTTTACAAAGTGATAACATGTTGATAACTTCATGATGTACATATGAAAGTCAATGCTTTGACTTTAGGAGTCTTTAGGCACAAAGCTGATTTTTTTTATCTTGTTAAAATATTTTGTACACATAATAAAGACAAATATCACGGTGTTAAGTGGTTTTCTTTGTCTCTTTTAGTTTTAAAAGTGTTGAAAACTAATCTGAATCACTGAATAATTTGATAATGTTCAAACTATTATATTAAAGCACACTCATTTTCCAAAGCGGGTGCTTTGGGAGTTTAGTAAAACTATGAGGTATCATTCAACCAGACACACCAGACAGACAGTTCAGTATATCTCACTAGTCCATCTGCGAAAGAACTCATAGAAAGTGTTTGGGGAGGGCAGAACATGTCAGAATCACATCCAGCAGATGACTGGACTATAAATCCATCAATCACATTCACCGGCTAATCAGATAATAGATGGGCACTACTGCCTTGGTTTAAAATGTAAGCCATTCGATAAAACAAACCCTCCCAAAACATGTTTAAAGGGGAGAAAATTTTTTTTTATGGACCCAAGAAATGCGGTTAGCTGTTAGCATCTATGCTAATCCCAGCTCGAGCAGTCACTTCCTGCTGTAAAGGACTGGGATGTCCCGCTTTAGGACGAGGACATTTGCTGTAGACTGGAGATGGATCTGCCTGACTACAGAGGTTATATCAGGAGGATCCAGCTGCACTGCAAGGTTAGGCATTATTACAACTAAACAACTAATAAATGATTTTTAAAGCTACTCTAACTTTGTATATCAGGTTAATTTGTTAATAAATATCTATACTCTGTTAGGTATTTGTGAATAAAAGATAAAAATGTTAGCTGACTGATGAGAAACTATAACAACCTAAAGAGGCAGTCTCATGTAGATATAAACAAGGTGTTAGTCTGAAAACCATCGCTATAACTGATGCTAATCACAGCCGGATTCTTCACATGGAGTAAAAAAACTCTTTTTTAGGAGTCCACTGCATACTGAAGATTTTTCCCAACCAGTGTGACAGTTGAATGTTTTTATTATCCTGCTGATTTTACAGATGATGGAATATTGTGTGCTTTATTCGGGGAAAAACAATATTTACTGTTAGTTTACTCTGTGGTTTTAAATACAATCCTGTTTTCTTAAGTCAGCAACAAAAACGATGACATTTAGTGTCATTGACAAACTCTTTGGTCATTGGATGGCTTTGTTTTAGCAGCTGCAAAGCTTCACACCTGAGGCATTTTCAGGTGTACTGGCATTCTCCCAAACATTCATTCATATGATCCCTAGACTCTGAGACAAGGAAACAATGCTTTAATGCATTTTAGGACTCATTACTGCAACCACCTATGGCAGCGATCACCAACTGGTGGCCCCGGGGCCACATTAGGCCCCCCACAGCTTCCCATACAGCCTCATGAGAATTATTACCTCTGCCAAGAAGGTTATGTTTTGTCGGCGTGTGTTTGTTTGTTTGTTTGTTTGCAGGATTACACAAATAAGCTGAAATTTTCAGGAGATGTTGGGAATGGCCCAACTTAAAAATGATTAGATTTTGGTGGTGATCTGGATATTTGTTTGGATGCCAAAAATTACCAAAGTTTCCAAAAAAATAACATTGGGCCAAATTTTAAAAATTCATATCTGCTGTTTCTCAACATATTTGCTTCCAATTTTCCAGGATAATTTGGGGTCCGTGTCTCTGTCATCAAGGTGGATCTGATCCAGACTGACGTCACAAAAAAACATTGAAGTTTATAATGGGATATCCCATTCATATCTCCTCGCTGCTGTGAGGGTTTCACCCCCTTTACGTCATTATGGGAATTGTAGTTCATTTGCAAACTGATGTCAATGTTTTTCAAGCCTTTGTGACTCCATTTCCGGGTTTCACTTTCTATGCAGGCAGAGGAGCTCTCCACAGGCAGAGACATGAGCGGCCGTCCAATCAGGACACTGGACAGATTTTGCTGAAATTTTCAGCAGATGTTGGTAATGGCCCAACTTAAAAATGATTAGATTTTGGTGGTGACCCAGATAACCTCCATTAGCGAATGACAGTTTTTGCTCAATAACTGTCTAACTAATAATGATATCAACATGATTCTGAGTGCTAGGTGTGGGTTTTCAGAGTTATGAATCATATTATGATGGTAACTTTATCATAGAACTATTGCTTATAGATGTAACAGCAATATGTGAACTTGAGGTTTGAGCTCTCCGAGTGCTTTTTAGTTAAATTTAGGAATATGTCCAAAAATTGTGTTGTGGTTTTAAAGGTGTCTTTCTGCTGTTAAACCCTTAAAAGCACAGAAAAAATCCTTCAGGAAAATTCTAATAGCATCCAGTAAACTTTTGAGTTTCCCGTTTGCAAATGTGGACTTCATGTATAAACAGTGAACATTAAAAAAGGTGAGTAGCATTGTGGCTGATGGTGATCAGAGACTCTTTATGCACACTGTTGCCCTCCAGGGGGCGTTATTGTGCTCCTCTGTTCACCAAAAACATCCACATTTTCATTTGTTACACAAGCGATCAAAGTTTTAAATGAACAAGAGAAACAGTTAAACAGGTCTACACCCACCCGTCTGTCCATCACTACCAGGTTATCTTTGCTTTTCTCCTCTGTGTGGAGCAGTCTTTGAGTTTCTACTGATGCTGATGTGTTTTTACTTATTTATCTTCATCACTGTATCAGTGTTGATTTTGTCTTTTGTTGCCAAATGCTGTGATTCCTGCCACACCCCAATTTCCCTACGGAGACAAATAAACAAGCTAAATAAATTAAAACTACCGTTGAATTCCCTAAAACAACTTTGATTGAATCTGTTTTATCAGGCATGACTTCAGTTGTTTTACAGAAACCAACCTGTGATCCATCATTTAACCAGAAAAACAAGGACACTGGAGCCAAACATAGGGCTGGATATAGCCAAAGTTTCTCACTTTTAAAGGCTAAGGAATACAAACAAGTCTGAAAAAAATCCAACCATATAAGTCAGAAATATTTAAGCAGATAACATTATTTATATTGTTTCACATTATAATAAAGTCTCTCCCTCATACGCATGTCAGGACAAAAAGCTGGCCCTCAGATGAATGCAGTTGATGACCCCTGACCTTTGGCATCCCATCTAAACTATCTGATCTGCAAACCTTTTCATCATCAGATTCAGCACCTCTGACAGGCAGTTGTAAACAGAGAAAATCAATGGCCAACAATGTTTATTATGTAACTAATATATTCGTAAACCCAGCTTTTGAGGAGGTGAAAGTCTTCAGTCTGAGTCACATAAATCATCTTATACATCCCATAATGATCTAAACATACAGTCAGTCCACTGAGATCAACCCTGCATGACCAAGGAAGGAACAGCATGAATAAAGTATCACTGGCCCCTCTCTCGCACTCACTTAAACTCACCAACACACATCAACACTCAGGCCTTTCCTCTGTTTTTATTCCCGTTCTGTTTTCTGCTTCCTCTCTCGTCTGCTGCTGATTTCTGCCTCGTGGGTTGTTTGTTTCTTTCATTTCTGACAGCAGGAGGACAGATTAGAGGGTAAACCCTGTCTGTTGAGCCTAGAGTCTGGGGTTACCATGTCAGGGAGTGGACTGTCTCTTAACTGGGCCAGATCACCATGGTAACTGACCGTGTTTTGGTTTTCATGACAAATTTACACATTTCCAGATAACCACCATTAGAGAATGATTGTTTCTGCTCAATAACTGTGTGACTAATGATATCAACATGTTTCTGAGTGCTAGGTGTGGGTTTTCAGGGTCATTAATAATGTTATGATGGTGACGTTATCATGGAACTATTGTTTATAGATGTAACAGCAATATGTGAGCTACCTTCGCAGAAGTTTGGACTCTCTGAGTGCTTTCTAGCTAGTATTGTTATTTTTGTTCTTTCATAATGTATTTACTTATAATTATTTATTTACACAATATTTATATATACATAAATGTTCTGTATTTTAAGTGCACAGTTTATCTGACAAGGTCTATATGCAGTAGCCATATGCTTTATTTTATTTTTATTTTTATTTTATTTATATTTATATGTTTGTTTAGATCTATTTTTCTTTTTAATGTATCCTTTTATCTGTAATAATTAAGTGCTACTGAATCTTAATTTCCCTGAGGGACTTTTTCCCAAGGTGATTAATAAAGTACTATCTAATCTAATCTAATCTGATCTATTTTAATCTAATTCTTAAAATTTCATTTGATTGTTCAAGAGGATTGTGGGTTTGGGGAGGGAAGGTGGTCTCTGTTTATTTACGTTAAAACGTAAAAAAAAAATAACTCAGGCCTGCTTTTCACAAATAAAGTTTATTAAAAAAACTGAATATGAACCTGATTTAAGGCAAAAATTAGGGTATATTTTAAATGTAGCTTTAATAAAAACCTAAACAAAGTGAAATTGATGAAGGAATATCTGTAGTTACAAAAACCACAGTGTTACCGCTTAAAGTCAGATAACATGGTCACTCTTGACACCATAACACTAAGCCATCTCCACAGACAGAACAAAAGATATAACAATGTAAATAACTTTAAAGATTCCTTCACAGCTTTTATAAAACCATAACCATCTGTGCTTCTTTCTTTAAGCATTGGCTTGAGTGACTTTTAGGACTGGTTTTGTGCACCATTACACTGATGTTCTGCTGCATTATTAGACATTTTTTCCAGTTTACCAAAGATCTAAACTGCGCCTCTGTATTTATCTCCATGCATTTACTGCATTTTTTGCCACTTGTACGCTCAAACTTTGCCTATTTTCCTCTTTTGTGGGTCTGCAGATTTTACAGATGCTCAAACATATGTTGCAAAAGTACTCAGTTTATCTCTTTTCATGATATGTTCCACTTCATATCAGGACGTTATGCTTTATTTCATCTTGATTCTCAGGCTTCATTTGCTGTCACGACCTGTTAAAACAACCTGCCTTTATTGTTAATGAAGCTGTAAGAAGAGAAATAAGTGAATATTCTGCCGCTGCAGATCAGGCTCCTGGCAGCCTGAGGGCTGAGTCTGAGTTTGTTTCTTTGAGCCAGATCTCATATGCTCTTTAAGTCTGTGTTCTGCTCCAGGCGTCGTCTGCACACAGACTTTCTGCTTCATCATGAAAACATAAAATAAGAGAGCAGGAATGATTCACATTAAAGTTATTTTTAACCCTCACTGCTGTGGTAAATGAGCATGGATGTCCTCTGTTCATCATGGCTTCATTCTAATCAGCACCAGAGAAGCTCAGTCCTCTATCAATAATTAACCTGATCCTCATCTTAAAAACTGAAATGTGAGCCATTCTGGTGGAAGACTTTGAAATTCTCTTAAATCATCTTCATGTTTCAGAGAGAAACAGATTTCCTGGACTTTTTTAGCCAACTGCAGAAAGAAAAAGCTCTGAGACTCCAGAAACATCCTCTTCTTTGGCAAAAACTTGATGGTCAGTACAGATGCGCACCATAATCCAACCAGGCGTGTAGTCAGAGGCTGTTTGATTATTCCTCTGCACACGCCACAGCCAAGGTCAGAGAATCATGAATTTGGGTTTCTGTCTGTCCTCCAGTCTGTCTGTCTCTGTCTATCCATCCAAATGTCCACACATAGCTCTCTGAGGGGTTTCCTGAGGATCTTTCACAGTCCAGGCTGATTCAAGGATGCACAGATTGAACTTAAGGGGTCATAGGCCAAAGGTTAAGGTCGTGGAGTCTCATGTTCATCCAGTACTCATGAATGGAAAAGTGGGTAAATAAATGGACGTTGGATGCACAATAATAGTAAATAGCTGGATGAATTAAGAAATAGATGGATGAGTGGTTGAATGTATATACTGATCAAATGGAGATGGATGGACTGATGGATGGAAAACTAGATAAATGGATGAAGAGATGAATGGATGCTACAATAGACAAATGGACGGATGAAGGACATGATAAATAGATGCATTAATGGATGAATGGATAGATGACAAAAAATATATAACTGAACAAATCATGGATAAAAGGGAAATAAATAGATGGATGAAATGGATGGAAGGACAGAAAGGCTTGACACATGTTATAAATACGTCGATTTATGGATGAAAAGATGGATGAATAGATGGATGAATGGATGGATGAATGGGTTGATACCTGGATGATTTGGAGCAGTAGTAGCTTAGTCCAGAAGGACTTGGGTCCAGACCGGAGGGTTCTGCCTGAACCATGTTTGGAAATTGGTTTGGTGACTGAATTTTCCAATGAGGGATTAATATATGTATGGATATGTTTTCATCTTCATCTTCATCTTCAACCAGACTGACAGATACACTGATGAACAGATACAATAGAGATATGGATGGCTGGATAAGAGGATGGATGGATTGATAAACTGATGGATGAATAATTGGTCTGATTTATGGATGTATAAATGGAAAATGGATGAATAGATAAACACACTAATGGAATGAAGGATTGATGGCTGAATGGGTGGATAGGTGGATGGATACACTGTAAACAGGTTTCTGTAGATTTTACAGTAACTTACTGACAACAGGATGTCAGTAAGTTACTGTAAATGTCTTTACAGTAGCATTACTCTATTAAGTATAAGTATTATAACTGGATTTTCAAAAACAGCATCTTTACTGTATATTCATTTACAGTATACAGAATTTGCAGATTATTATTCTACAACCTCGTTAATGCTTTTGAAATTATAGTTAACTTGCTGTACTATAATTTATTTTACGATACCTTTAGCGATTTTAATGATATTTTATAGCAACATATAGTTTTGTAAAGAAAAAAAAAAAACATACATTCATTTTCATTGAATCAAACACTTTTCTCAAGCATTTGTTACAAAAAGGTGAAACATTTACTAAAAGGAATCTTGCCATTTTGTCCAGGGAAATTTTTTCTCTTAGTCAATCAATCAACCAATCTTTATTTGTATGGTGCCAAAGCATAACAAACGTCATCTCAAGCCACTATACAGTGGAGAAGACTGAAGTCATGTTGGTCCATTGCCCTTTTCAGTTATTTACTGTATAGACATTTCCCAGCAGGTAACTGTAAAAATTAAGGTAAAGTTTACAGGAATCAGTATACCTTTCCACAATCCAGTGCCATTCACAGTAACTTACTGTATAGACCATTTGCTGTAGGTAGCTGTAGATATTACAGTAAGATACTGTTACATTTACAAAAATCAGTTACAGTGAGTAGACTGATGAATGGATAAATTGACAGATGATGGATGGATAATCGGTTTTATTTATGGATGTATGAATGTAAAAATGGATGCATAGATAAATACACTAACAAAAAGATTGATGGATGGATGAATAATTGGTTTGATTTATGGATGTATAAATGGATAAATGAATGTAAAAATGGATGGATTGATAAATACACTAACAGAAAGATTGATGGATTGATGGATGGATGAATAATAAGTTTGATTTCTGGATGTATAAATGGATAAATGAATGTAAAAATGGATAAATGAATGTAAAAATGGATGGATTGATAAATACACTAATAGAAAGATTGATGGATTAATGGATGGATGAATAATTGGTTTGATTTCTGGATGTATAAATGGATACATGAATGTAAAAATGGATGGATTGATGAATACACTAATGGATGGATGGATGACTTGAAGTTTCCTCAACAACAGAGCATCCTCTCTCTCTGCTCAGTCTTTATGGCCTCAGCAGTCTAAAACAAACTTGTTTGGATCTAGCCTTAATGTCTTCTGCTTCGCCTCAGTTGGCATCTTTCTGCATCTCCAACTGTAAATGTTCCTGCCTTTCCTCTGTTGATCCCACATCATTGTCTAACTCTTCCTTGTCTCCTTCAGTATCTAAAGGCTTGCCAACAGTTTTGCCAAAATCCGCCTGAATTTCCACAAAATAACTTCAAAAGATATGCTCTCTAACTTCCTTGATAAGGCCTCCAATTTCCCATCCTAACTGCGCTGGCTCATTGGCACTCTCACTAATGCTGTAACACCAGGAAGCCGAGCGACGTTTTAATCCCTTTCACTGCAGAGGCCTGAGCGTGGCAGCTGCTCAAACTGGGAGGAGAAGAGAGGCAAACAGAAGCAGCTAAGAAACTCCATCAACATTACCACCGCTGTGCTAGAGAGGAAAGTTCAGCGAAGTTGCAGAGGTGGCTATTTTGGCAACAGACAAATCTTCCCGAGTAGAATAGAACTTGAGGCTGGCTGGGGAGATTGGCAGCTTCAAGGACAATGAAGAGTGTAAAGAGAGAGTGAATCTGAAAAGATCTCTGGAACATGGTGATGATTAGATTTATACTCATCATCAGGGGCTCCTTTTCTCTGTAATACCTGCTCTACAAATGAGCTGAAAAGGCTTTATTCACTTTTTACCCTTGACATTAGAAAGTATTGAACAAATCTACGTGACGTCTGCTATTTGATTACCAAATGAGGCTTCTGAACGCTGTGTAAGCCGATCCATGGATACAGCAAAACTGCAAACACCATCCAACAGGAGGCTGCACTCTCAGGACCACAGATTCAAGACCTCAGATTCAGGACCTTCACTTTTTGCGACAGTGACACTTTTTCTCAACCACTTTCACACCACTCTTTTATATATGTCTCAACACATCAAAGTGCTCAGCTTTTGTACTGCCGAGCATTCTGCAAGCTAATGCCCCAGTCACACATTCCTGTTTGTCATGGCGATTGTGCACAACTGTACACGATTGGCAAGGCTGGTTTGATCAGCATGATACAGGAAGAAATGACTGTCTCCCCCGGACACACCCTGTAAATACACCGTCAGTAATGCTTCTACAGCACTTCAGGGCATTCGTCCCACTTCAATTAGGTCAATACAACGATACGACGAGGATACCATGAATTTCCATCCCGCTGACACGACGTCAGCCCCATTGGAGCCCAGTTTGCGTCAAATTGAGCCCCATCGCTTGTGTCGCCTTGAATGGGACACAGTCAGGGCACAAACGGATACATCCTTGTCAGTTGTCCTCAGAAAGCTTTCTGGATTGAGCCACGATCAGCCCGATTGAGCCCCATACATGCCATGTTAATACCATTTGCCATTAGGCTTCCACTCCGTTATAATGAGAGCGCCGATTCTCCACAACAGTTTTGAACAGTTTAAACAGTTGGGACCCTCATCCACGACTATACAACACTAACCCAGATCAAGTAGCGCATGCACCACGACCAAAGCATGTTTCATCAGGATTATGACAATCATGAACAATTGCCATGAGAAACGGGAATGTGTGACTGGGGCTTAAGAGAAGCAGGTCTCCACCGAAACTTTGTGACAAAGTTCTTCTGCTCCTCGTGGTTTAGGGGTTATCATTAGATCTAAAACCTGTTTTCCCTGTTTGTTGAAGGCAGATGCTTACAGTTATTAGGTTTTCATGGGAAAGACATTACAATATGTAAGGATTAAAAAATACCAAAAATAAGTGGTTATAATGGGAGTGAATGGGACCAAATCTGTCCAGAAGGGGAAGAGTGGGGGCATGTAAGCAAATCCATTAATAAATGGCAGATTTATGATTTTTTTAAATTTCACTCAATTGTAACCTATGGGATATTTGGAAATGTTAGGATTTTTTTGCATCCAGACAAATATCCCTATCGCCACCAAAATTGAATGGCCTTTTCCTTGGGCCAAACCGCACCTCTGATAAAATTTTCATGTAAATCCATTCAACAGTTTTTCCATGATTTTGCTCTGTAAAAAAACACAACCTCCTTGGCGGAGGTAACAACTATAAAGACAGAATCTTGGACAAGTTTTATACAATTAGCCTTTAAACTGACTGATATACTGAGAATCAAAAAAATACAGATAATTAGCAGAGTGGTCCCTGAAGATGCCTCGAGGATAAAAAAAAAAAAAGACTTCTAGCAATTGAAATGCATTCAATAATATCAGCATATCAAGGGCAAAAACCCAATATTGTGCATCCATGTTAATATGAGAAGATAATAAGCACATCTAACCCATATTTAATATTTGGCAAAACTTTGATAAACTTCACGAGATTAAAAAATGGTTTCAGATGTTTTTCCAAGAACGAAGCAGAGGGTAAAAACACCAGGACTGACAGCTCGGTGGAGATTAAAATGATCTGAATCCTGAAGAAAAAAACTTTGAAGAAGCTGAGTGCTATGAAATATTTCTTTAAACATCCACACAACACTTTGAAGTGGAGCCGTCTGCCCGCTGGATCATTCAGCTCCTAGAAACTGAACGACAGGACACAAAAGTTCACTAAAAGCAGGTTTAGTGTAGAAAACAGTCTTTTATTACGGCGAGGTCTGTCACTTTAAGCCCCGAGCTGTGTGCAGCCGGGGGTCTTTATGTGTTCGACATGGCTGTGGGGGTCTGCTGCTCACGCTGAGACATCTCTTGGACTGAGGGCCATCCTCAGACTCTGGAGGCTGAGTCACTTCCTGTTTCTTACAAAAGGAGCAGGACGAGTGCAGAGGGTGTTTGTCAGGGTCTGAATGCGAGTCTGCAGAGAGAGAGTCCAAAAAATAACCAGGAAGGGGAGTCAGAAAGACCTGGGCTTTAGGGTGTTCATTTAATCAAAAAATACGATTTTTTTCATGATAATAAAAGAGACAACTAGAAGTGTTCCAAGAAAACGAACCTCACCTGGGGCTGTACTGGCAGTCTTGGCCAAGTTTTGATCCGAAATGTAGAAACTTTCAATGTTAACAAATCCTTTACAAAGTCCTGGATCTGCATCCCTATTGGGACCACCACCAAAACACATTTGTTGGGAGCCTTTTGAGTTAGTAGCACAATTGTAGAAAAATTTCCAATCTTGCAATGTTAACAAACCATTTGAAAAACACCTGGATCCACATCTGGATTCATATTATCAAAATTTAGTCACCTCGTTCTTGTTCAATGACCAACAATGCTTGAAAGTTTCAACAAAATTCGACGTGAACCTTTAGAGTTCTTAGCAAAATGCGAAAAGCTGGCCCATCTTGCAATGTTAACGAATCCTTTACAAAATTCCTGCATTCCGATTCAGAATGGGAGCACCACCAAAATCTAATCACTTATTTCTACTGCCATGAACAACATTTCCTGAATTTTTCATAACCAACAATCCATGAAAGTTTCAGCAAAATTTGATTAGAACTTTTGGAGTTCTGAGCAAATATTTGGAAAACTGACCCATCTTGCAACATTAACAAATGCTTTTAAAAAAAATCCTGGATCCAGATTCAGAATGGGAGCACCACCAAAATCAAATCACATCTTTCTTGTGCCACGAACAACATTCCCTGAAAGTTTTATCAAAATCAAATGAGAGCTTATTAGGTTATTAGCAAAATCATGAGAAAACTTCCCAATTTTTCAATTTTTAGTAAATCTTTGAAAAGTTCCTGGGTCCATATCACCACCAAAATTTAGCCACTTCTTTCTTGTGCCATGACCAACAATCTATTTAAGTTTCCCCAAAGTTTGATGAGAACCTTTGGAGTTCTTAGCAAAAATAATGAAAGCTGATTCATCTTGCAGTGTTAACAAAACCTTTTCAAAATTCACGGATCTGGATTCAGAATGGGAGCACCACCAAAATCAAATTACCTCTTCCTTTTGCCATGAACAACTTTTCCTGAACGTTTCATCAAAATCCACTGAAAAAGTTTTGAGTCATTAATGAAGATGTGGAAAAGTCTCTATCTAGCAGTGTTACCAAACCATTTGAAAAGTGTCTGAATCCACATTTGGATTTGGGCCACCACCAAAAATAAGTCACTTCTCTCTTGTAACATGACCAACAATCCATGAAAGTTTTAAATTGATAAGAAACTTTGGAGTTGTTATTGAAATAGTGGAAAGCTGACCCATCTTGCTATGTTAACACAATCTTTACTATATTCCTGGATCCAGATTCAGAATGGGAGCACCACCAAAATCAAATTTCCTCTTCCTTTTGCCATGAACAACTTTTCCTGAACGTTTCATCAAAATCCGCTGAAAAAGTTTTGAGTCATTAATGAAGATGTGGAAAAGTCTCTATCTAGCTGTGTTACCAAACCATTTGAAAAGTGTCTGAATCCACATTTGGATTTGGGCCACCACCAAAAATAAGTCACTTCTCTCTTGTAACATGACCAATAATCCATGAAAATTTTAAATTGATAAGAAACTTTGGAGTTGTTATTGAAATAGTGGAAAGCTGACCCATCTTGCAATGTTAACACAATCACAAACAAAATTCCTGGATCCAGATTCAGAATGGGAGCACCACCAAAATCAAATCACATCTTCCTTGTGCCATGAACAGCATTTCTCGAAAGTTTCATCAAAATCCACGAACACCTTTATGAGTAATTAATGAGAATGTGGGAAACTGCTCTATTTTTTAATGTTAACAAACCATTTGAAAAATGTCTGGATCAACATCTGGATTTGTATCACCGATGAAATTTTGGAAAAGATTTTAGGGGCCCCTGTCAGTCATAGGCTCAAAATCTTTGAGGCATGTTTCAGCAGCTTTTTGAATCAATGCCACAGCTGGGTGTACCTAATAAAGTGGCCGGCTGGTGTGTCCTCTGTACAGTCATAGCCTTACCTCCACGCAGGCACGTTTTGAGATCCACTAAAAACATCCCCACGACCAGCCCCTGTTCCATGAACCACCAGTTGAGCCCCCCTTGTGCCCTCTTCCTCTCTTCTCTCGGAGCTTCTCATTGGCTGCGCTCCAGCTGTGGAAGGTGTGGTCTGAGGATCGATAGAGGATCTTTTGTTAAACATTCACAGTTTGATACGCGTGAGGGAGAGTGAGAAGGGCGAGTACAAGTTTATCGAGGGGGAGACTGACTTCTTCTCTCGGTTTGAGGGACTCTCTCTCTGATTCGTCCACCTGTGGCTCTGCTTAGGATGTGCCGATCGACCGGAAGGACTCCGACAAAAACCGTTTTTTCATCAATCTGAGGAACTTTGGGTGGACCTAAGCACCAGCCGATCACTTAAGGACACGTTATCAGGAGACTGGAGCGCTCCCTTTGGGCTTCACGCGCTCCCCTGCCGCGCGCCCCAAGCTGCCGTGGAGGATAATTTTCACACATTATGAGCCGCCATGGCATGGTGTGACCGAGGGGTTCAGACTCTGCTGGCCATCGTGGGAGCCTTCGCCGCCTTCAGCCTCATGACCATCGCCATCGGCACCGACTACTGGCTCTACTCCCGGGCGTACATCTGCAACGCCACCAATGTCACCGCGGACGAGACCCAGATGCAGACCAAGAAAGTCAAGGGAGATCTGACGCACTCTGGGCTGTGGAGGATCTGCTGCATCGAAGGTAAAATTAAGTTTGAGTTGATTTTACGCACTTTTTTTGGAGCAGCCGAGCATGTAAAACAGCTGCTTTCCTTTGGATGGCTTAATATCTACCAGAAACGAAAGGAGAGTGGGCTTCAGTGAGAACAGTAAGAACTTCAAAATCCTTTTTAAGGAAGGAAAGTGAATTTTTACCCATGCATAAACTGGAAACAAAGGATGAACAAGATTTTTAAAAAACGCCCTTTTCGGTGGGAGGACGCACCAAAATAACACAGAAGGGGTGCTAAATGTTATTTATGTTTAAGAAAACATTTTCTTTTGTTCCTTATTTGTTTGATTGTCTTTAAGAGGTTTGAATAAGTAGATTGACATGACAGTATGTGAGACGGAACTGGAGAGAACGTGTTGCGTATTGCGCGTAAAAGCAGTGTTCGTGCGTAATGGTTCCACTTTTTCTTCTATCTCATATTTCCCCTTCCAATAATCAAATTTATGATTTAAAAACTCGACTTTTAAAGCAGAATAAGAGCGCAAACCTCTTTCCTGTGTTTTAAAAAAAGGTAAAGTCGCTTCTCCAGCTTTGTTTTTTGACTTTTTTTAATGCGTTTTCTTGGCGACACAATAGCAGCGGCCCGAAAAACGTTCAAAGCGCGTTAAAATAAAAATATTTAAAGCATTGGCGGAGCCTTTCCACTGCTGAGCATCCATGATCCTCAGTGGACACGCCTGGAGAGTTTTGGGTTGGGCTGCAGCGTCTTCTGTGGACACGTTTGCACACGATTGCGCGCGATTGCCTTATTAGAGGAAATTAAGATGAGTGATATTAATGAGGGAGCGTGCTCTGATCTGAAGAACCACAGAGGAGAAAGTGTCGAATTGAAGACTTGTCCTCCATCAGCTCAGTCTGCTGTGGCGCTGTCCACTGCTGCTGGTGCTGAAAACACTCCCCACTCTGAGGGAACAGGGGCGTGACCAGGCTTTCTTCACCGAGGTGGCCTGAAGTTTGTGAGCGCACGCATGAAGGAACAGGAGCTGGAAAGAGTTAGAAATCTTGTATTTAATCTAAAGTGGAGTTGGTTTGATGATGATCCTTGCACTACGTGTGAGATGGAAAGTTCTTGATTTAAGGTGTCTTCAGACTTTGAGTATTAAGTGAACTCCTGTGTGGCGAAAAGTGGACACCAGCTGGTGTGTTCAGACTCAGCCTCTTATTACCTCTGCCAAGGAGGTTATGTTTTTACCGGCATTTGTTTGTTTGTTTGTTTGTTTTTTAGCAAGATAACTCAAAAAACACTGGACGGATTTTGCTGGAATTTTCAGGAGTTGTTGGTAATGGCTCAACTTAAAAATGATTAGATTTTGATAGTGATATTTCTCTGGATGCAAAAAAAATTCTCAAAATTCCAAAATCCAATAACTTACCATTGGGTGGAATTCTAAAAAATCACATCTCTGCCATTACTTAATGGATTCGTTTCCAGTTTTACAGGATAATATGGGGTCCATGTTTCTATTATCAAGGTAAATTTCATCTTTCATCATCCAGACTGACGTCACAATAAAACACTGAACTTTATAATGGGAAATCCCATTGACCACATTCAGTAATTCATATAAACTCAAAATGTTAGGTGATGTTCCCAAAACTTGTTGTGTTCATACAGGATAACAACCTCCATGTATGTGCTGAGTTTGGTCTGGATCCTGGCTCTGTTCTGGGTCTGGTGATCCAGAATTGTATCTTTTACAGGGGTTGTGGAAAAGTCACTGCTGTAACTGAGCTGCTTGATGGAGGTCTGCGCTCTCTGAGTGCTTTTGTAAGTTGTTTCTGGAAATCATGCAGCTCAGAGGTCACCGACCTGTAGATCTGAAATGATTTAAGTCCAATTAGTTTTTATGATTAACAAGATAAAAATACAGATTAAGATCTGTTTTATGCCTTCACTTGTCCAGTTTTAAACTCTAAGGGCCTGATCTACTAAAGGTTTTCTTGTATAAAAACATGTGCAAACTAACGTATGCAAAGCTGATCTACTAACAGGGTGCAGCGAGGATTGCGTCAGTCAAATGAGCAAAATAGCACGCACAGTCCACTTAGTGTGTTTGCCGTCATGAATATGCAGATTACCTGCAGATTATCAGAATGCGAGAAAATACTAGGAGGAGGAGATGTAAATGTAATCATTTAGCACCTGCAATGTGATTTATCAAACCCGCAACTGATTGTGTTTTTGCGTCTAAATTTAGCACGTTTGACAGGCAGGTGCAAACTGGCACAGCGTTCCGCACAGAGGGCTGCGGTCATTGTGGCGAGAAACAGGGGTCGCATTAACAGAATATTTTCCACCAATGACTGAATTTTTTTGATGAATGACGGAAAGATTTGGAGGCTGTCTGTCATTATGATGGACTTGAAAAAGGGGGACAATCCAGTGTGCCATGCAGACACACGCGTAAAGTAAACCCTCTCTGTTTTGCGCTTTACATCGTGGAGGAGCTCATTTAACCTATGTAAAAAAGGATCTCCTTTATAGCCAGAATCACTGCGTTTGTCACTCAGAGCTGCTGCATCACACTCTCCATGCACTGACAGTGAGTTTAGGAACTGTCAGTGCGTAGAGAGTGTGATGCTGTCAGTGTGTAAAAGGCAAGAGTATCTGCGTAGTCTGTGTGTTCATAACTGTAAGACTGCTCTTCACATGAGAGGTTATTGATGATGAAGCTGTGTAACTATGTGAATGCTGTCATTTCGATTATGTTCAACTGGAATCAGAAGAGGAAAATTAAAATGACTGATACAAATATGGCATGAGGAAAAAGTGATGTCCTTGTCCGTCAAAATGACAGACAGACAAAAAAGGTTACCGCAAGTGTGTTAATTTGCCTCAAACTCCATGGCTTCAAACTTCATTTTTCATTTGCAGCCACTCGGCTCTCCCAAACTCTCCATGGTGACAGCTGGTAGCACATGCAAAATCCTCCTTTAAAGGGGGCGGTCCACACCACTTTGGCACCTGTTATGAATTGTGCACGCAGTGATAGTAGATCACCCACAACATGTGCACTAATAGCAGGTGCAATTTTTTTAGTTTTGTACACGTAAAAAGCACTCGGAGAGCTCAAACCTCCGCCAAGGTAGCTCACACATTGCTGTTACATCTATAATCAATTGTTCCATGATAAAATTACCATCATAATATGATTCATGACCCTGAAAACCCACACCTAGCACACAGAATCATGTTGATATCATTATTAGATACACAGTGATTGAGCAAAAACGATCGTTCACTAATGGCGGTTATCTGGATCACCACCAAAATCTAATCATTTTTAAGTTGGGCCATTCCCAACATCCCTTAGAAATTTCAGCAAAATCCGTCCAGTAGTTTTTGTGTAATCTTGCTAACAATCAAACAGACAGAAATACACACAGATAAACATTTGCTGGCAAAAACATAACCTCTTTGGGCAGAGGTAAAAATTACTTTTTGTTCACGGTTCTTAGTGAATTTGGGTGGAACTTTCTTTGAAAGAAGTGGGAAACACTTTGATATGGAGATATATTGTAGTCCAAGCATGGGCAGTCCAATATATATATATATATATATATATATATATATATATATTCCTATACCGCTTATCCCTATCAGGGTTGCAGGGGGGTGGAGCCTATCCCAGCTGACAGTTGACACCCTGACCAACAGGGCCACATAGAGAGACAGACAACCATTCACACCCACACTCACACTTTAGGGCATTCTAGAGTGACCAATCAACCTAATGATCATGTTTTTGGTCTGTGTGAGGAAGCTGGAGTGCCCAGAGAGAACCCATGCATGCATGATGAGAACATACAAACTCCACTTAGAAAGGTCCTGACCAACACAGGGATCAAACCAGCAACCTTCTCACTGAGGCATGTGCACTACATACTGCTGTATGTTAATGTCTTCAGTTCTTTTCGAGCATTTTTGATTTAATTATCTCATTCTGTTGCCTGTTGTTTTTATACTTCTTGCAGGTGGAAACAACAAATATTAAAATGGGAGGTGATAAGAATTGATTGGTTAAATCATAAAGTATGGGGTATGAAAATATATGATTTTGAATCATTTCATAAAATGGTGCTTTTGGTCACCTTCCATTTTGGTGAGTGGGTTTTATAAACTTGTAGCCGAGTTAAAGTACAAAAAAGTGATTTGTTTTTGGGAAAATACATCATTCATTCATTTATTCAATGATTCAGTAATAAGCTTTTTTGTTTGAATTTCCTGAAAAGAAGCAACTTTGGAGAAACAAGGTTTTTGCCCAACAGTAATGATATGTAATATCTTTCTGGAAAAGTCAACTTGTGTGCTTGTTGTGACTCATATTTTACCCCTTTATGTGATGATATCTTCTACTATCATCGTATTATCATCTTCTATTCCTAAACAGAGGCTTCGTTTTGTTGACCTACTTCCGCGTTGGTTTTCGGGAGGGATGTGACGTTAAGTTAAGTCTTTTGAACAGCTCTTTCAAGTGAACGATGAGAACTGATTTGCAGTTCTGAGTGAGCCGTTTGTTTGCGAACTATGATGAAATGCAAACTGTCTGCAAATTTAAGAAATGAATGGTTCACTCACAACTGCAAATCGATTCTCAAAAATGTTGGACTGAGTGTTCCTTTAATACAACAAGAAGGTTCAGGTCTATAGGGACTTGTGCCCACATTGACAGATGAAGCTCCAGTGAAGCTCCCTCGGCACACACTTAAAATATTGCTCTTTGCCTCCTATTCTTATATTTTGTTCATAACTTGAAAATTGAACTGTTTAATTCACTGTCGACCAAAAAGACACTGCCTGACCAAAAACAAAGTCACCACCAAAAAAAAAGGTCACACTCTAATTCATTGGACCGCCTTTCGCTTTGATTACAGCACATTCGCTGTGGCATTGTTTCGATAAGCTTCTGCTATCTCACAAGATTTATCTCCATCCAGTGTTGCATCTTTTTTTCACCAAGATCTTGTATTGATGATGGGAGAGTCTGACCACTGCACAAAGCCTTCTCCAGCACATCCCAAAGATTCTCAGTGGGGTTAAGGTCTGGACTCTGTGGTGGCCAATCCATGTGTGAAAATGATGTCTCATGCTCCCTGAACCACTCTTTCACAATTTTAGCCCCATGAATCCTGGCATTGTCATCTTGGAATATGCCCGTGCCATTAGGGAAGAAAGAATCCAGTGATGGATTAACCTGGTCATTCAGTATATTCAGGTAGTTAGCTGACCTCATTCTTTGGGCCATAATGTTGTTGAACCTTGACCTGACCAACTGCAGCAGCCCCAGATCATAGCACTGCCCCCACAGGCTTGGACAGTAGGCACTAGGCATGATGGGTGTATCACCTCACCTGCCTCTCTTCTTATCCTGATGCTCCCATCACTCTGGAACAGGGTAAATCTGGACTCATCAGACCACATGACCTTCTTCCAGTCCTCCAGAGTCCAATCTTTATGCTCTCTAGCAAACTGAAGCCTTTTTTTCAGTTAGCCTTACTGATTAGTGGTTTTCTTAAAGCTACACAGCTGTTCAGTCCCAATCCCTTGAGTTCCCTTCACATTGTGTGTGTGGAAATGCTCTTACTTTCACTATTAAACACAGCCCTGAGTTCTACTGTTGTTTTTCTTTGATTTGATTTGGCCGAATGTTTAAGTGATCGCCGATCACGATCATTCAGGATTATTATCTGATCACATTTCTTCCTCGAAGACGATGGTTCCCCACCATCCTTCCAGTTTTTAATAATGTGTTGGACAGTTCTTAACCTAATTTTCGTAGTTTCTGCAATCTCCTTAGATTTTTTCTGATGATTTGATCCTTCTTAAGCAGATCAACATGTTTTCCACGACCACAGGATGTGTCTTTTGTGCTACACAGCACGATAACTGTATCATGTGGATTTTCCTGTTTATTTATCATGGAAGGCTAAAACTGTGATCTTAACTGAAGCTCGATAAATCTATCAGCACTGCTGTATCAGGATATCATCGACATTGTGGAATATGTGTCACATATCATATCTTAAACTAATGTGAGCTGCATCTTTAGTACAAAGCTGACACCTCCAGTCACCTGCTGTCAGACATGTGGAGGGTCCTGGCTGTATCCTGGGTGGTGGTCTGACAGAAGAGGTTTGTGATGGTTGCAGCACTCTTGCACTTCTTCCCTGCACTCTTACCAATCATACCAAAACTTGACATGTAAAAAATGCATTTCTATTTATGTATCTCCTGGCATGAGATGATCAAAAACAAGCTCGCACTCTCACTCCCTCCTCAAACTCTTGAAAGCATCCCCAGCAGGAGCGAGGCGTGCTCGCTGCTCTTAAACATCTGTTTTCTGCTCTGCCATCATCTCTCTTTCCAAAGCTGGCAGAGGTGAAGTGTGAGAGCTGTGACTAAAACACTTTCTCTTGTTTTCCTCTCACAGACACTCAACATGCCCGCTCTGCTGTCATGACACTCTTATAAGAACTCAGGTTTTCACTGTCCATCTCTGTAACCCTCGGATCAGAGAAAATCCCCATCAGAGCAAAGAACAGGACACCTGAGCTGGTTTTACGGGGTTAAAGATGATTATTACATGTTGGCTAACCCTGTAGAAGGATGTCCTCAGCAGACATCGCAGTGTGGTGTGTCTTGTAAAACAAGGACAAGGTTCATGAGAGGAGAGCAGCAACAGAAGATGAGCTTTTAGCGATGAAGAGTCCAAAGATGTTCTGCAGTCAGTCAGTCAGGCTGAAATTCAACAAGGAGTCTCACTTAAGACAAGCAACAAGCCAAGTGTTCGTGTCATGAGCATCTTCAGGCTTGTCCTTCTGTAAAGTGTAGTGTCTGACTCAGGCTGGCCACGCCACCATGTCATCCACTCCCAGATCTCTGGGAGGAAGAATCATTCGTCCACAAAGTTGTTGTCCTGCGGCCTTTGTGAAATGGAAATGCTTACTTTTGATTGTAGTTTGCAAGAAGATTTTTATCCTCAGATATTCAGATTTAGCCTTCATGCTGCTTTCATAAATTCATTTTTTAAAAGGCTGCTAGAGCATGTTCACATCACTAATGTTCAAAAAACCATCTAGTCTCCACATAATTGACCCTGATCCACCTCCATCCTCAGCCTGTCTGAGACGCTCTGTCACTTTGAGCCCACCTCGAGCCCGCCTGCGTAGAGACACATCAGGGGTGCAGCTTTACTTCGAACAACGGCGTGTATTTATTGATTTAATGTTTATTTGTTTAGGGACAGTATGAAGCAAGAGAATGTTGCCACACAATACAGCCTTCATAGCCTGAGCTAATTTGCAATGCCTGTCTCTAGTTTGGCCTTGAAAGATAAAAACCAGCACACTTCCTCATCCACAGGAAGCTTGAAACACAGGATTGATTTCAGGTATGCATATTATTTCCACTGTATTTTGACATGACCTGGACACACCTTAACCTTCTACATCAGCTGGATCCTCCTGATTCAATGTCTGTAATCAGGTAGATCCAACTTGACAAGCTCCAATCAACAGCAACTGTGAGCAGCTTTAAGTTGCACGGCCCAATCAGAGTCCTTTACAGCAGGAAGAGGCGGGGCTACAAGTGAGAGGACAGCAGGAAGTGACTGCACGTGCAGAGATTAGCACAGATGCTAACAGCCTCAGTAGCAGTTTTATCAGATCTAGACGACACTGAAAGCTTTTCTTGATCAAAAGGACATTTTTGTAGCACATGTTTTGTTGAGAGTTTGTTCTACGAAGCGGCTTATGGTTTGTTTTTTACATGACAGCAATAAAACTGGCCTACGATATTATCTGTATGGTCTTTAATGAATGTGACTGACAGAAGCATCATCCAATCACCTACTTGACATGCTTTTGAAAGGTTCAACCCATTCCCAAACACTTTCAGCAGGCTGTTTCCCGGATGGAAAATAAAATATGAATGCTGCAAAAATATCAATTTTCTTTTTAATTTTTTTCAGTTACTGATGTGACTATAAAAGTCAAGTTGAGAGCTTTGCCGTGGATCCAAACGAGATCACAGAAATCATGTTTTAATCGTGTAAGTGTATAACAAATCTTAGAATGTGTGACATTAACTAATCAGAGCTCTGCTTCTTTATCCCACCCTTCCTCTTTTCTTAACTGAAGTTTCTTGTCCATATGTCACGTAGGCACATGTTTTCATTCTTAGTATGATGGTTTCATTAAAGCAGAACATCTAAAAATCCCATTTACATCTTTAACTTTATCTGTATGGATGTGAAAACAGAGTTTGACAAATCCAAACTCTTCCTCTCCAGTGAAGAATCAGTTCTGTGACCTTAAATGATCAGAAAATTAAAGAAAAATGTTAATACAATGCCAAATAACATGCTTGAATGTACAATTACAGCATTAAAATATGCCACTTCCTTCCATTAGACATGTTGTCCACCTACAAATGGACAAATCCTGCAGGTTTAATGTGAGTAAGCATCCAAAGAGTTTCCCATCATCTGATTTTGAGGCTCCACTGTTTGTAGAGTCTGCTCTTTTGCCTTTGTGGCTTCGTTAGTGTCTGTTTAAGTGTGTGTGAGCTCGGTGAATGCATTAGTAAGATGTCAAAGGCGTCCTCTGAGAAGCCGAGCTGGAAATGTGATTCTGGGTTGCCGGGGAGGAGGTTGCCATGGTGAAGCTATGCTGAGTAATAAAAGACGGGCTCGGCTCTCTCAGACAGTCAGGCTCTGGGGAGATTCCTCCTTCGCTCTCTCTCCTCTCTCACCATCTTCCTCACCCTCATTCTGGTCATTATTAACTCTGTGGCCCCTCTGTGTGCTCATACAAATATTTACTCTCCAGAGAATATCTCATCATATACAGCTGTTGTCTCTCATGTCGATATCTTCCTTTGTATAAGTTAAACACCAAACCAGTGCTGACGTCACCACCAAAAAATATCACAATGTGTTTGTCACCTTCCTTTTCTCTGCGACCAAAAAAAGACAATAGTTTTACTTTTTTATGCCAAGATATACAGTTTTTATAAAACTAGGTTTGTAGAGCCGTTGGGGCTGTGACCCAACAATGCTCAACAAGTAATAAAATCTTTTAGCTCGATGCAACAGTGTTGATTTTGACAGCACTTTTTAATTTAGTTTTAGTTATAGTCTTTTACCTAAAATATATTTTTGTATTTTAGTTGATGAAATTTCACAACATTTTAGTCGATGAAATCTGCTGTAAATTTAGTCGACTAAAATATGAAGTGTAAAGGGTAAGGCATTTTTTATGTTTCCTTGAATTTCTGAAGTCATGTTTCACACTTGGATAAAATGAAATATCTAATAACCCTTTATTGAATGCTGGTAAAGTTTGAATGTATAAATGAACAGAAATAAATTGAACTTTTGTGTGAAATGCAGTCACCTTTATTTAGGCTACCTGGCAGAGCATCTCAGTTACAATACCAGAACTGACAACAAACAGTGAACCTGCTCTACATGAATATATCAATTCATAAAGAGAGGAGCTCTGATTGGATCGCTCCACAACTTATCCCACCACCACCAAGCTAAGGCAGCTGTGATTGGATGTCCCTCTTAACTCATCCAACCTTTCCACACAACCAAAGTTGCTGTGATTGGATATATTCCTAACTTGTCTCTACTTTCTACATGAGCAAATTAGGTCTGATTGGATTAAGTCTCTGTCAAACATTTTAGTCTAGTTTTTATTTGTTGATGAAAATGAAAGTTACTTTAGTTTGAGTTCTTGTCCTTGTGCACTTGTTCTTATTAGTTACTGTCTAGTTTTTGTCAAAATATGACAAAAATAATGAATCAACAAAATTAACACTGCAATGCTGAACATAAAACTACATTTATCCTGCAGCAGGTGCCACTTGCATACAGACTCAAGCAGTGCTTAACCAGTTGGGATGCATGATATTGGATTTTTGCTGATATGCTGATATTTCCAAAATTAAAATTGCTGATACCAATATTGGTATTTTTGGCAAGAATACAAAGTTTCTAGACTTCAAGGTTTAAGCTAATATCTTCTAATATTGATATTGTACCAATAACATTGTGCATCTCTCTCTGTATTTGCACAGACTTGTAGATGTTGACCTGTGAAGAGGGCTTGAGGCTGACAGTGCCAGCAGTGCTAACATTTGCCATGCCGATTTTGTCAGTAAGCATTCAATTAGCACATTTGCTGTTGAGATATTGGGCAAATTCAAGCCACAGGCCTCTGCTTCTTGGTTTGCTCACCTTATTTGGTTCGGATGGCTTTCACACCTACTGCAAACTGACATTGGTTCGCTTGGGAGCAAACCAAGACTTCCTATTTTCAGACGGCCGGAGTTTGGTTCTTGGGTCCACACCAGAGATGGTATGAGTTTTCACACCACCTCAAATAAATCAAACTTCTACAACAATTTGACCAACTTCAGTTAGCCTGGACCAAATGTTTTAGGTATGAGAGTGACAAGGAAGAGTCTTTTCTGAACAATGCTAAAACAGAGACGTGTCAGAATGCAACACATCAGAGGATCCCTTCATAAATATGTTCAGACGTGTTGAGGAGTAAAATCTGTGACAAAAAAACAGACAATAGCTACCCAATAGTAATAAAACTCAGACAAAATGTTTCTTTACTTCATATCAACCAATGCAGGGCCATCAGTTAGCCTAACGAGCATGTTTTTGGTCTGTGGGAGGAAACCAGAGTGTCCTAGAGAACCCAGCATGCACAGGGAGACCACACGAACTCCACACAGGACGGCCCTGGTTCACATGGGGAGTTGAACCAGCAATCTTCTTACTGCGAAGCACGTGCACTTACCTACTGCGCTACCATGCCACCAAACTTTCACATTCATCTGGTATTTATTTTTTTATAAATATTTTTATTCGAAAGAGAACGAGGGAAAAACAGAATACATCACATAACAGTGAACCCTCTCACCCTCTTTTCGTTTTTCTTTTAAAGAACAGATAACAAACAAATAAACTAACACTGTCTCTGTGCAAGGTAAGCCAGTAATAACAGTTAACAATAATAAATAAAGGAACCATAAATCATTAACTACTGAACATTGAACAATACCCATTAAGCAATTGATGAATTAAAGAACGTGAAAAACAATGAAAAGTAATAAACATAAATGTAGACTATTAAGTGAAGTGAAGTGAAGTGAAGAGTTATTACAGGTATTTAAGAAAATAAGTGAATGAATGAAGTGTACTTTGGAAAAATGAAATGAAAGTAGAATACATTTTGATAAAATAACTTGATAAATACATACACTCAAAATAATAATAATTATTACTATTAAAATGTTCATTTATAACAGTCCCATATTTTGCTTCTTTCTCAGATGTCCTCAGAATGTAGTTTTTGAATTTTCTTGCTCAAAAACCAACAGATATTTAATTTTAGCATGAGCTGTGGCTTTTTGGTTTCCAGTGCTGTGTTTTAATAAAGCAGCTGTACATAGATGCCCCTGCTAAAGGCTGCAGTACCCCGAGTGTCCACTTGAGGCTGGCTGCAGAAACCTGACACCTTAATGATTGTGTTCCTGGTTCAAAAAAACAGCACCAGTCTAAAACTGTTTTTCTTTTATTGAGGGTTTATCATGGATTTCTAGTTTTGGAAACGCTTCAACGCGGCCTCTCTGTCCGTGACCAGATGGAGGTAAAGTTCGGCTGAGATGATGTCCAGTATGGCAGCATCCATTAAAAGGGCGTCAACATCGTTTTAACGGCTCCATGAGATTCAGAGGCTGAAGTTTCATGGCACCGTCCAGTTTTTTGACAGTCCATGGTTTTGATGTTTGCTGTGGTTGTAGGGACATGTTTGGACCACTGGGGCCTGCTATATGTTCTGAGCAAATTTTTCGAATGGCCAAGCAACAGAGGGAAAGGTGCCAAAAAAACAAAAAGAGATGCCACACCTCAAGGAGCTTTAATAAATTTATATTGAACAAAGACCAATATGGTGAATTACAGTTAAAGATTAATTAAAGCAGAGACAAATGTGATGAGGACAGATTTATGATCTGGGTGTCCATGGGTTTGTCTCTGTCATAACTTCTTATTTTTAGGATGATCCATCTCTGGATGTATGCATGTGTATATACAAATATATTTATTTATATGTATATGATCTGTTTTTATTTTTCCGTTGTTACAATGAATGAATGACTGAATGGACAGATGCTGTAACAATTACAATTCCCTGTGAAGGATTATTAAAGTATCTATCTGTCTATCTATATATTTGTATATATGCATACATGTGTATCTACAAATTGAAGAGTTGGTCTTCAGCCTGCTCTGTTGTAAAGTAACTTGAGAAAACACCTGTTATGAACTGCAGCTATATAAATAAAGATTGGTTGATGGAGAGGTGGGATTTTTCTCATGCATGGGGAGTTAGGTTGTAGGTGGACTAAGATGCCTTTTTTTGTCTTTATTTATGAAAAGTTTATTTTGTGTAATTTGTTAACTTTAAACATTTTATTAAAAAATAATCCTGCCCACACAAGTTAAGTGCTGAAAATAATTTATGTTCACATGAAAACATAAATCACATTAAAAATCCCAGTTTTCCGACGTAGCGAGCCTACGGGCAGGGTTTAGGAAACAGGATTGAATCTTGCTGGTTGGGGTGACCCAGGGGGTGAACGGCTGCAAACAAAAATAAAACAGATCAACAAATAAACAACAAATAACATTTGCAATGACTGTGTCCATCATGTTTGTGACCACGTTTTTGTGCCTGGTTTAGTTTTTTAAGACATATTTGATAAGCCAGAGCTGATAACACAATGAAGAAAAAAAAAAAGAGACATCCCCGAGGCTCCTGCTGACCTCCATCGTCATAACAGTGGAACAGTCTTCTCTGTGTTGTTGTTGTTGCTCTGTGTGAATCCTTTTTGTGTGCATGAATGTCCAAAAACTACAAAGTGCTACAAAAAAAAAAAAAAAAATATATATATAATATCTAGGTGTGGATTTTTATTTTAACTTGTGTACCTTAAACTACAAAAGCACTCAGAGAGTGCAGACCTCTGCCAAGCAGCTTCAGTCCACTTTGGCGAAAATGGTCCTATCTGGCAATGTTAAAGAATTCTTTAAAAAATTCCTGGATCCAGACGGTGATCCTGATCACCCAAAAATTTAGTCAGTTCTTCCATATCCCATTTCCAACAATTCCCGAAAATTTCATCCAAATCCGTTCAGAACTTTTCAAGTTATTTTGAACACAAACAGACAGACAAACAGACAAACAGACAGACGCCGGCAAAAACATTACCTCCTTGGTGGAGGTAATAATGTTTCCCATTAAGTTAAGACAAACTCTTGGACAAGAGAAGAGAAGATTCATACCAGTAACAAACAACAGATCATGGCACACAATTATTTAATCAAGCATCCAGGCATTAAACCAGTGCACAAGCTGTTCAGATGATCCTACATTCTGCTTTTATATCCTCCAAACTAACACAACACTCTAGTTTACGGTGAGTCTGCAATTCAGGCCAAGATTGCAGAGCGAAAAGATGTAAAACTCTTCTTCTGCAGACAGAGGAACGACATTCACAGTGAATCCATGAGACCGAAGGCTGCAGCCTCTAACAGTCTCTGGTAACAGAGAAGGTAATTCATGCTTCATGACCTTACAGGACGATAATCAAATGTTCCATCATTCTGATGCATTAAGAAAGGACGAGCCAGCTCTTCCATATGAGATGTAGTGATACTGTTAAAACCTTAAACTAATGACAAAAATTGAGAACTGTTAATTAAAAGCATTTAACCAAATCAGCACCTTTATCAGGGGAAAATATCCTTAAACTTACCAGCACTGTATGTGATGTCTCAGACAAACCAAAAACAGCTCTGATCCGTTTACAGTGAAACTCCACACATGTCCATGGATACATTACACAGCGACTGCCTCTCTATTGATCGAGTGAAAACATTTGGAGAGGAGGCAGAAGGAGGGAAACTGAGACAAGACGGTGAAGGGAGTTCACAAGAGGGTGAGTGTTAAGAGAGTCTGAAGTGAAAAATGAGGAGAGACGGCCTGTAAGAGTGTCATCGCTTCATCTGTGAGTCTATTTCACTGAAGTCTGCAGCTTCCCTGATATTAATCCTGAATAATTCAGTCTAACTGAGCAGAAGTTTGATCAGTTAGACTGATCAAACTTGCATGCTTTGCAAATGGAGGACATCACCTTCTCATCGGGGACAAAAATGATACCAAAGGATCGAAAGTCGTGGCAGACGGGGGGAGAAGTAGTCAACACTGTGTTTTAATTTTCAGCAAAAGAGATGCTTATTGCACAAGAGTGTCGTGTTTGACATCGCTGACCCTGAAAAGCTGTGTAGGTGAAGTCTTTTGCTTGCCGAAAATCAGCAGGAATTGATTAAGAATCAATACTAAGATTAAAGTCCAGCTGATATTTTGCTTCATTGATCTAATACCATGTTTCAGGTTTACTGTATCACTCCAAAAACAAAACAAAGAAGTGACAGAGGCATGCAGCCAAATCAGACTCTTTCATTCAGAGTCTAACCTCTCAATATTCATAACGCTCCAATGTTTTATTCTCTTAAAAGTGGAGGGAAAATTTTCTGTGTGAAGACAAGAGACGGCTCTTTGAATAGACGGTGCCTGAGGGGCTTCGATCCACAGCCGACTGTCCTCAAACACTTTCTGACACGGTTAGTGGTAACGCAGAAATGCAGCCTTAGATACTGAGAGGAGGCCAAAATCAGATTTGACTGTTATATCACCTGCATATCGATTAGGGATGGGCAACATGGGCCGGAATTTGTATTGAAAAGTGCACTACGCTTTATGGCAAACAATATGTATCTCTATTTTTTATTCCAAGATGTTACAGTTTTCATAATACCAGGTCTGTAGAGATGTTAGGGCTGTGACTATGACCCACAAATGCTCATCGAGTAATGAAATCTTTTAGCTTTGCGCAGTCCAAATGTCAGAGCCGGCTGGACCATTAGGCAATATAGGCAAATGCTAAGGGCACTGTGGCCTTCAGGGGGCGCCACAAAATCTGGAAAAAATTCACCTTCATTTTAAATATATTAAAACTAATTATGACTAATAACTATTAAAATGGAAAAGCTCACGTTAATTCAAATGTAAAGAAATGCCCAATTAATGTCTATAAATGAGAAAACCAATTAAGTCTACAAAGTTTTTTATTTAGATTTTCTAAATAGTTATTGCATAGCGTAAATGTAGCTTATGTATAGAGTTATTGTGTGCAAACTGTGTGGTTATTTCAATTGTTTGATGTTGATTATGATTTATTATTAGTAGTTTTTATCCACTTATTTTTATTCTGTGGTAAGAGTATTTATATTGTATTTCAGATTTGAATTGATTTGCAATGCTATTTGATTTCTTTTGTAAGCACATGTTGACCTCCGATGGAGTGGGGTGCTATATAAGATCTCGCCAAGGGCCCCACATTGGGTAGGGCCGGCTCTGTGCCATAAAATAATTATAAAACTACATTCATTCTGCAGCAGGTGGCACTTGCATAGAGACTCGAGCAATGCCTACCTACTATGGATGCATAATATTGGATTTTTGCCGATATTGGATATGTCAATAATTCCAAAATTAAAGTTGCTGATATCGATATTGATAGTTTTTGGCAAAAGTACAGGATTTCTAGGTTTCAAGGTTCAAGCTAATATCTGTCGATTCCAATATCGTACCGATCATATCGTGCGTCTCTACTCTCTATATTTCCACAAACTTGATATTGTCAGTAAGCATTCAGTTAGCTCGTTTACTGTTGTGGTATTCGGCCAAACTCAGGCCACAGGTCACTGCTTTTTGGTTCGCTTGCCTTATTTGGTTTGGATTTGTTTCACACCCACTCAGACTGAATACTGCTTCACTAGGGAGTTTTTATGAGCTTTCACACAAACCCGAATCAATCGAACTTTTTAAAAGTTGGACAAGCGTTTGACTAGTCTGGACCAAATGTTTTAGGTAAGAAACTGAACTGTAAACAGTCTTTTCTGAGCAAGGCTTAAACACAGATGTGTCAGAATTCAACACATAAGAGGATCACTTCATAATTATGCTCAGACTTGTTGAAAAGGAGTAAAATATGGCACCTTTAAATGACGGAGCCCTGGCTTTGCTGTCTTCCTCTAACTGTCGTCATCTGCTCTCTGCTCCATCAGTCATGCTCACACTCCCTCTGCTTTCTGGCTTCTCTGCAGGTATCAACAAAGGGAGCTGCTTTCGAATCAATCATTTTCCGGAGGATAACGACTACGACACAGACACCTCCGAGTACATCTTACGTAAGTCGTTGCAACCTCTTTGTCTTCAGACACGACCCCTAATCCTCCCTCCCCCTCCTCTTTCTCCCCCTTCGAGTGGCGATGGAGTTATCACCTTCCTCCTTAATGCCTCATGTCATCTCCATCCCTCCTCCATGAAAGCCTGATGTCATGACAGAAAATGGGGCCGGGGAGATGATGATGAAGTGTTGTGTGCTGAGAGAGCTTGTTAAAAACATTTTCACCCCTGACCTCTGGAGTCTGATAATGAGGTGTCAGTCCACAGCTGGCATCCCAACAGCCCGCACTGAAAAAACTCAGATCCAGGTGAGAGTATTTGTCCAATTTCAAGTCTGAAAAAATCTCACTAGACTTTTTCTAAGCCACAATTTCCTGACATGTCTGGATTAAGATCTTTTATGAATATATAAAAACTAAAAATAAAGCCTGAGTTGCTTGTAAGAAGTAAAATAATCTGCCAATAAGACAAGACAAATGTAACTTAAAGGTTGTCTTAAAGTGAATTTTTCTCTCCAGAGCAGATATTAAACCTGAATTTAAGACCCTCACTGAGTCAAACTTTGTTTCATTGGCAGATATTTCATGTCATTACAAGAACTTCAATGCCTGTTTTTTTCCTTTCATTCCATAAAGTCAGATATTTATCTCGACTTGTTGAGTGAACATGGATTAGAATAAGTGTTTTAGATATTTCTGACTTGAAAATAGACAAACACAACTTGCCTAGTTCTGAGTTTTTGCAGAGCAGCCTTCTGTAAATCTTTGTAAACTTAAGGAGTAACTGAAGACTACAGTCTGTTTTTTTAGATAAAAACATGTGCAAAGAGAAATTTACTGGGGTTTCTAATCAGTTAGGGTCCAAATCTTACATTTTAATTGATTGAAATTACTGAGATTGTGTCAGAAAGATGCAGAATGACTGCCCTCTACAGCAGAGACACACAGGTGGGAGGTTTTATTTTGTCAAGGATTTCTGGTTTTGAAAATTAGTGACGTAATGAAGATGGCTACAAGTCTACAGAGTCAGTACGACTCCTTGGTCTGTAAGTAGGTTGTTCTGAAGTTGTGGTAAGTGTCACCAAACATGATTGAACAACGCTTCAAAGCCTCCTTTAATAATCAGATGACTGACCTTGCATGGTTTTGTCCTCTTCTTTCAACAGGCTGGATTTTACTGTAGCGTTAGGTCGCTCCGAATCTGTGAAAGGCAATTCAAGAACCACCTCTGAAAAATGTGCATCTCTCTTTTTGTGTCAAAAACATGAAAGAAAATGGATGAATAATATTTAGTAGATGAACATTTAAACATTTGTTGCTTTGGCTTGTTATCATGTGGGATGTGGTTATAAGTGAACTCAGCAAAATGAAAGTGGGATCATAGGCTGATCAGTACGCTTCATCAGAAGACCAAGATGGCCATGTTGAGTGCAAAAGCAAACGAGACAACAAACGAGAATTATGGCTTACTCACCTTGAACTCTTTAAATACATGAAGATGGTGGCCCCATGTGCAGGAATGTATGACCTCTGACTCTGTGCTGACTCTTTCTGTACAGGAGTGGATTTATACAAGTCCATGTCAAAAATCCTGAACTGTCCCTTTAAAGCTCCACCACTAAACATGAGGCAGACCACTCAGCTGTCTAAAGAGACAAGTTTAATAATCACAGTTTAGATTGAGGGGCTTCGGTCTGATTTGAAGCTGTTAATTAATTGGATTGACACTCTTATTTCAGGATTAATTGGACAAATAATCTCCTGTGACAAGCTCCCAATCCAGTCCTCTCTACACTCACAAGAGGGCCACACTGAGGGTTCAATTAGTCCCATATCAATCAATTTAGCCGGCCTATGTGAGGGTTTTCTGCTCTGAAACAGTTGGATTAGTCCTCCCGTGTAGCTCTCTGGTGTCTGTATTGATCACTTTCAATAAGTCATGAATTAAACCCTGCCCTGAATGTCAATGCCATGAGAAGTCTGCTAGTCAGCTCCAGTATCTTTGCAGGCTTTCATCAGAGAGACCTCAGGCTCATCCTGCTCCCCTTTCACTCCTTTATTTCACACTTGCAGCAGAGTTACTTCATGTGTCAGCAGGCGTGCAACACGGTGATATTTTAAGAGCAGCTGAAGCCCCTCAGAGATGACATCGACATGGGTGTTAGGAGTTTCAGTCTGTGTCTGTGAGGGGGGGAACGGCTCAATGGTTTTGTCCAGAGTCGAAGAGTCCGTCCCAATTCTACCCCTTAGCCCTTGGTTTTGCGCGTTCACGTCTACTGAAGGGCTGTCCCAATTCTCCGTAGGGCTCAGATGAAGGGCTACACAGCCCTTGAAACGAAAACAGACCAGGACCTCACTTGAAAGGAAGGGGTATGAGAATTTCCTATAATACACTTTTACAAGAAGGCAGAGCAGGGACTGAAGGAGGCACATAATTATAAGTAATTATTAAATCATCAAGTAAATATTAATCATGTTTTGAATTGTTGGTCGTATTTTAGAATTTCTTGTTATAACGAGCTAGCTTTCACAGCTGTAGCTACGGCTATTGTCACATCTGCCTACGGCACAGCCAGCGAGCGGCTCTGGGTGATGACGTAGTGGGAATCGAGTGGCGTCTCGTTTCTCAGGAGCATGTTTTCACCCCTTCCCCTTGGCCCTCAAAACAGAGGGCCAAGGGGAAGGGGGAGATGAAGGGGAAGGGCTAAGGGGTAGAAATGGGACTCACCCTAAGAGTCTGGTGTGGGACCTCAGAGTTAAAGCATCAGGTCTCATGAAAAACCTTTTTCATACAAAAATACAAGAGTCAGAAAAATGTAGTAGACAAAAAGGAGTCAGAAAGGAAGAGAGTCACACCCTGTTGTCTTGATGTCTTACTCCTATAATTCTGACTCCCTCTTATGTCTAATACATTTTCCTGACTCACCTTTTCTAACTGCTTCCATCTGAAACGTTTCTGAGGTATTTCTGAATCCTTTTTATCAACTGACTTTTTCCAAACACCTCTTTTTCTACTACCTTGTTATTAGACTTCTGACTCCTTTTTTATTTGTTTCGAGTCTTTTTTGTCTGATATTTTTTCCCTCTGATTCTGTTTCACTTAATGCTTTCCTTGGTGACTCCTTTCGCTCTGACTCCTTTTTATCTGATCTTTTTTTTTCAGATTCCTTTAACCTAATGCTTTCCTTTCTGAATCCTTCTATCCACTGACCTTTTCCAAACTTTTTTTTTCTACTGCCTTGGCATTAGATTCCTTTTTTAATCTGATCACTTTCCTTCTGATTCCCTTTTCCTCGACACTTTCCTTTCTTACTGTTTTTGTTCTGAATCTTTTTTTGTCTAACCTTTTCTAATGCCTTTTTTATGACTTCTTTTTCATCCAGTGACTTTCTTTACTCATTTTCTCTAATGCTTTATACACCCACGAGGTCATAGGCCCAGTCCACTTCTCCCTGGACGTGTCACGATGCAGCACTCAGGTCCCAATGCCAACTTTCTTATTTGTAATAAGAATTTTCAATTCTCTGCCCTCCATAAGGCATATTTACTGAACAAACAGGCTCTCTGTCCACTCACCTGAATTAAAGTCACACCAAACTTTGTTTATTACCCCTTTAAAGATGTTAATCTAATGTTGAAATCGAACTTTGCATTAGAGGGATAAAGGCTAGTAAGCTAAGCTAACGTGCCCACATAATGTGACTTTATGATTCATTAAATAAAATAACTACTCAGCAACTCACCTATAACCCTGTAAATGACCATAAATCTGATCAGTGTTGATAATCAGCTGATCTCACTCAAAGGTGATCAGTTTCAGAGGAAAAACCTGATCACACATTTGTAGTATCAAACGTTGCCACGTGTTGCATATCCTCGTATCACGAAGGCCTGTTTTTCTCATGTTTGTTAATCGTACTTCTCATCCTGTGTCTCAAACAGGTGTAGTCCGAGCTTCCAGCCTCTTCCCCATCCTCAGCACCGTCCTGCTGATGTTGGGCGGACTGTGCGTCGGGGTTGGACGCTTCAACAGCAGCAGGAACAACATCCTGCTCAGCGCTGGCATCCTCTTCGTGTTTGCAGGTAATGAGAAAGACTGACATCACAGACACACAGACGATGTGGCATGATTAAAAAAGTCTAGGAGACAGAAACAATGCAGGAGTGAAGGTCATGGATGTTTTTTTTCCCATTATTGTTGGAGTTTAAGGGCACTCGCAGCATTTAGATGCAGGATTTGTGTATTTTCTGCTATTTTAACTACGCCAATTTACTGTGTTACATGGCTGGTTTAACTCTTTGGTGTGAACTCCAGCTGGACCACTTTGTTCCTTTCTTTTAATTGTGTCACCAAATGCACAGATCACACACAGGACATGGTATGAAATGTGCTGATCCTCATTTTAAAAGGTATGTTTAACTGTAGTAGGACTGGGCAATAAGACAAGTTTTAATCTCAATCACAAGAACTGCCTTCCACAATCCTGAAAACTGAGTAATCATGATGAAAAGGTTACTGTGCCACACATAATGTGCCATATTATCACTGGCATTATTTTGACACATTTATATTTTGACAAGTATATCTCTAGGTTTCTTGTATTCTATAATGTTCAGAATCTTTAATGTGTGATTTAAAGAGAGTAAGTGATTGTGTTACATTATTGTGATCTCTTGATTATGATTTTTTGCCATTACTAAGCAGCCCTACACTGTAGTGTCCTCAGATCTTTTTAGGTTTAGGCTAAGCCCCAGATTTCTGCCCCTTCCAGCCTTGACGCTGGTGTCAATCTTTTACTCATTGAATAATTCAGACTTTTTCGATTCAGGTGGCCAAACAGAGCTTCTGACTTCTTTAGGGGTGGTCATAGAATAACAAAATGTAATTTTTACACCTTAAAATAGCAGATTTAGAGTCAATGTTAAAGTAGGACTCTCAACAAGGCAAACTGCATCCCTCCCACTCACTCAGAGTGCTTTGTTACCAGCATATAGCACTATGTAAGTTTGGCAGCAAGTCTGTTTTAAACTGGAGCCACTTCAGCTCCACGTCAACCCCACCAAGCAGATCGACCCAACACAGGAAAAGAAGCACTCAGAGTTTCAAAATACAGTGGAATAGGGGAATAATGTCGATGACAAATCAGCAAATCAACACTAGTGCTCCTAGTGGGCCAGGATGGTCAGAGCAAAGCTGCTGTGTGCTCATGCAACACTTCGCAGGTGGACTTTGAGGAAATCCGGGGTCAGAGTGAATAATAGTTTCACTGATAACAGCAAAATGTCTTGCACTGAAACTGAAACCTTGAAGGATAAGTTCGGTTTTTTGACACCTGGACCTTATTTTTAGGATTAAATACGCTCGTAGACTCACCCAGACAATTTTGGCGGAGCTCGGAGCCGTTTTTGAGCAATTTAGATCCATCCGACGGCGTTTTTTTCTCATGCCATAGTAGCAGACGGGGCCAGAAATCGAAGCCCCTAAATTAGACATTATCTGCTGTGAAACTCGCTCATTTCAGCTACATTTTATAAATGAATGGCCAGTGTTATCACCATGTCAGCTCAACTTTGTTGTTATGGTCATCCGGGGCTTTACAAGGATTCATAACTTTTGGTGACATCATAGACATGCACCACAAGAGCGCAGCTGAGTAGAGCCGCTGTTGTTGCTAGGCTACACGGCTACACGGCTATTTTTGTGCAACATGGCGGAATATTTATCCGATGTAGAAGTGTCTGACGACGACTTTGAGTATAATGGATGCCCGTATCATTTTGAGCCAGAATATACCGACGAGGAGCAATTTGAAAGGAGGATGCAGAGGGAAAGAGCCGAACAGCTTGCCAGAGAACAAGCAACCACTGCACGTCCACGAATGGGGGCTAACTGGTGGTGTTGTTGTGGACATTGCACGGCAAACACAACAGAGGAGGAGTGAGTTTTGCAGCAGATAATGTCTGATTTAGGGGCTTTGATTTCTGGCCCCGTCTGCTACTACGGCATGAGAGAAAAACGTTGTCGGATGGATCTTAATTGCTCGAAAACAGCTCCAAGCTCCGCCAAAATTGTCTGGGTGAGTCTACGAGCGTATTTAATCCTAAAAATAAGGTCCAGGTGTCAAAAAAACGAACTTATCCTTTAAGTCCTGCCACTTATTAAGCAGAAAGTCAATCATAGCACAGCCTATTGACGTTTGTTAAGGCCTGCCTTAATGCACTGTGCACTTTATCTGCAACTTCTGATGGTCACTTTAACTGAATAGCACTTTATTTGATCTGTGCACTTTATGGGGCAGTAATATTCAATTTGCCCGTTGTTTGTCTGCCTGTTTGTTGATGCTTTGTTTTGTTTTTGTCTTTATGTTTTTGGTGTGTGCTACTCCTTGAATTGAATTGTTACAACCAGGCTCAGTGGGGAAAAGGGAAGCAACATGAATAAACCAGTTTTTAAATGGTTTTAATTAATGTTATTTATTATTAAAGAAAAAGGAAATAAGTTTAAAAAATGAAGTTGAAAAGGGCTGCCCCAATCTATGGCTTCACACACCCACACACACAGACACACATGCACAGCACTCCACAGACAGGTTAACGAGAGGAGGGGGTGTGGCGGCGCACTTCCTGTGAGAAACAAAAATGGAGGGAAAGATTTGTTTCAGTTATTATCTGACTTTTCATGGCAGCCAGTACAGCTAAGTGGGCATTACGCCAGCTATTGGCAAACAGCTTACGCTCAGTTGTGGAGGACTTTGGACCGCCATCACCATCACTTTCCAGATTTATGAGCCCAAAATGTCACAGAGGAAGGGGAGGATAGTGAGGGTGAATGGACCAGAGTGTGACTGCTTATGTTTGAGCTGGTGGCAGACCAAGCCAGCAGCCTGATCTCTGCCATGGGGCCAAGGTGTCGGCATTGTAAGTTGGCACTGCAGTGGTGATATTAGTGAAGGGGAGCGGCAACATAGATCACACAATCAGAACAGATCTGACAGGCCGAGTCAAGGTCATAACACATCTAATGTGTTTTTACAGTGCGTGTCACAGTCTTTCAAACCTTAGGGAATATTTTTGACTGCTGATGACACTTTTTACTTTGCCTTTGTCTTCAGGCCTGAGCAACATCATCGGCATCATCGTCTACATCTCCAGCAACGCGGGAGATCCAAGTGACAAGAAAGACCAGGACAAGAAGAACCAGTACAACTACGGCTGGTCCTTTTACTTCGGCGCCCTCTCCTTCATCGTAGCAGAGTCCGTGGGTGTTCTCGCGGTCAACATCTACATCGAGAGAAACAAAGAGACGCGCTTCAGAGCCCGCCACGACTTCATCAAAACTACTTCCTCCGTCCTCACCGTACTCTCGCATCCCAAGCTACCGTTACAGACGGCGACGCTCACGCTCCAGCTCCAGATCCACCGACCCGTCCAGGGAGCCCTCACCGACGGGGCTGAAGATAGGAGGGAGCGGAGGAGGGTTAGGAATGGGTTTGCCCATGGGGGATATATCGCTCTACACACTCAGCAGGGACCCGCTGAAGGGCGCGAGTGGGGCTGCAGGACCCTACAGTCCTGAGAGGGATTCTGGGTTTTTACAAGTCCACAACTGCTTCCAGAAAGATCTCAAAGATGGAGTGAACAGGAGGACAACTCCAGTATGAAGCCTGGAGTTTATTTTTGTGGGGAACAATCAGCTTAATGGACCACATTACTGACTGTGGAGTTGATGAAGACGGGTTATCCCATCTCTGAGCTCTTCAGGCTGTCGAGATGGTGAAAAGGTCAGGACTCCAAAATTCTTTCTGCCTGTCACTCAGAGACAAAATCTGTTCTTTAGCAGAACAATGAAGAATCAAGAAGACTATTTATGATGACTGTTGTTTCAACGTGGATGCAGGCACTTGTAGCAATATCTTAAGGATATTATTTAGTGACTTAAAACATTTAAATTCTTATAGACCTTCGTAATCCTTAGAGACGTCATGATGGCTGCAGGAAGTAGAGGGTGCTGCAGAATCCATTTCAGAGTCCATATTCTGCTGTTTTGAGTTTTGAGCCTCGTTTACACCGAGTAGTCTGGCTCACTTCAGTACAGTTTGGAGTGGTGAACCCTGATCTTGTTTGTGTTTCCCCTGACCAGCTGAACCGTCACTTGGGCTCAATTGTAAACAAAGAGCAAGAATGGAGGACTTCAGAAGTCTGTGGAGCATTGTCTTAATTATTAACAGTAACAGCAGACAAATCACTCTAAAGTCACAGCTTATTACCCCCGCTAAGGAGGTTATGTTTTTGCTGGTGTTTGTTTGTTTGTCTGTTTGTTATCAGCTTTATGAAAATACTGGATGGATTTACATGAAAATTTTATGAGAGGTATGGTTTGGAAGAAACCATTAAATTTTGGTGATGATCTGGATATATGTTTGGATGCAAAAAAAATCCCAAAGTTTAAAAAAAATCATATATCTGCCATTTCTAAAGGGAATCACTTCCAATTTCACAGGATAATATTGGGTCCATGTCTCTATCATCAAGGTAAATTTCATCTGGATTATATCCAGACTGTCATCACAAAAAGAGATTTAAGTTTATAATGTGAGGGTCTCAACCCCTTTACTTCATAATGGGAATTGTAGTTTATTTGCAAACTGACGTCAACATTTTTCAAACCTTATGTGACTTCATTTCCCAGCTTCCCTTGCAATGCTGGCGGAGGAGCTCTCCACATGCAGAGACATGAGCTGAGACTTTGCTGTCCAATTGGAGCTCGTGGTGATACAAAGTTTTATCTTTTACAGGAGTCGTGGAAAAACCACTGAGCTGCTTGGTGGAGGTCTGCGCTATTGGAGTGATTTTCTAATACCATTTTTGTGACCAATCAACAGACTGCAACACTTTTACAGTTGCAGCCCCTTCAATTTTCCCCTCCCAGCCAAATGCTAGCTGAGTTCCAGCCACTGGGAGTCTAAACAGGGACTACACTTTGGGTTTGTTTTTGTTCTAAATTTCTGCACATGATGGCATTTTCCATGCTAAGCAGAATTGTCATTTATGTATCCAATAAAATAAAATATGGGGGGTAAGGGTAACATGTTTATTACAGGGTGGGCAGGTCCGAGCACTTTCCTGTCATGGATCAAGCCAAGGAAACTGGGGAAAAACCAAGTGACTCCATCTGCAGCTCCACCTTTTAGGGTGGGTTTGGTGCTCTCTGCATCTCCTTCAGAGGGGGCCAAAAAGTGGGACGGCACAGGTAGATGTTTGGGTACCTTTTCTCCTCATTTGGCAGTGGAAACACCTGTAATGGTGTGCCGTACTGAGCCAAACTGAACTGTTTTGCTTGGTGTGAAAGCAGCTTTAGTGTGTTTTAAATGTCTCATCCACGCAGGCCTGCCTGGGCCCCTGAGACGCTCAGTAAACAGGCCCCAGGTGTCTTTTAATAATAGAAATGTGTGCATGTTGGATCAGTGGCTCTAGTACTCATTTGCTTTGTGGGTTTGGCTCCGATCAGCTTTGGAGCGGACTTAAAGGGACAATGTGTAGCATTTTTAGTAAATTATGAGCTTAAAACAATGTCTACATTCATAAATATGTCCTCATTTGTGTTTTGAATTGAATCTGACTTGTCCTTCTGAGCGAAGAATTTTTTATCTGTATTTACATAGAACGGGTCAGTCCGAAAGAGGCTTTCATGTCCTTCGGTCTATAAAAACTATGACCAGCAGAGGGACATAAAGCACTATGTAGTACAACTGGCTAAGGCTAAACGCGTTTTTGCTCAGAGCCAGCGTGACTGAAACAGAGAAGAAGCACAGCAAGACGCACTTGTAACTGCCCAGGCAAATTTGAAAGCCTTACACTAATGATTTAATGAAGTTTGTTTGAAATAACGAACCTCTCCACCAGAAAGACAGCTCCATGAAGTGTTAGATTAAATGTTGACATAGCTTCTAGGCACATACCGGCTACCGTAGAGTTCAGCGGTTGCTGAGAACAGACTACACAGTGTGGCTTTAAGTGAAAATGTGTTGCAGATCAAATCACTTCTTTTGGACTCAATTCTTCGCGGATCTCCTCCCGCTTCAGATTTTATCCTCCGTGTTTGAACTGAGGGCCCTTTTCACATAAAAAGCAGCACTACATAAGGTGTTTGGTTATCAGTAAACCACGTGTCCTGCATTTTAAAAGGGAGAAAAGTCAAGTTCGCTCCCCCTGAAAATAACTGTAAACCTTTGTTAGCCTCATTTTATGGGGTATGTAGATGTGGTTAACTGCTGTGTATGATCCTTTTTTGGTCCGTTAACGGTTGTATAAACATTTTACTTAATAGAGCCCTGCAGAATGATTCACTCACAGCAGCATTGAGTTTGTCGTGTTAGTTTTTTTGAGATTTCAAATGAAGTAAGGAAAATAAAAGTAGCCAACTAGCTCTACTGTGGCACCAGTTTGTGGATTCAATAAAGCTGGTTCCACTTTTTTGGTTCCCAGCAGGTGTATAAATTATTAAGGATTGAACCTCACTGAACAATAGGAGGCATCATCCTTCTTTTAACAGGTCTATGGAAACCAACCACACGCATAAGAAGGCATTATTGTAGACAGAAAATCATGGCACTTTAAATAAGGTGCATTTAATCATAGTTCTGTCAGGACAACTTTGTCAAGAAAGATAGGAATAGTGACTTGATTTGCATTTATTTGCATATTTTTATTTTGGCGTTATGGCTCTGATGGGGGCTCTTTCCACACAGCAATAGTGGAGCCCTGAGCAGGAACAGCACACGTTCCTGCAGCCAAGCCCCCCCCCAGAGTGAGCATCAATGTCAGCTGACAATAATCAGTTCATAGTATAAAGGAGGAGCTGGGGTGGAGGAGGGTTTCAAAGCTGCTTGCATTGGGAGCAGTGAAGAGTAGGCAGCTTAAAGCAAAAGTTTTGTTTTGTTGCAGTGGGATTGTGTGAAGTAAATGAGACTGAATGTGTGCCACAGTGTCACAGCTCAGTTCTCTCTCTGTTGAGAAATCTTGGACTGATACTAATGCTTTACATGGTGCCAAACTAAAAGAACTGTGGGAGAAAACAAGACATAAAAATAGCATGGGGTCATCACACGCTAAAAACAGTTTGTTTACATCCACTTACTAGTCCACTTGCTTGAATTTTGCCAAATACACAAATAATACTTCATCCAAAATAAAGATTAGCCAATGGTATGATTGTTTAAGGATCATCCTGCTGATCAAGCTCGGTAATTTTGAAAAAGAGCTCAGTTTACCCACGACAGTGAACACACCGTGTGCTATCATGAAGTAAACTTATCATTGAACTGTGACTTCTGTCTTTACAAAGTAATCAGTCAGTATGAAGCGAATATTTGCTCTGAAGATGAACTTTCACTCAGCTCCTCTGTTTTGCCCTTGAGTTTGTAAAACAGTGAATCTGTACGATTATAAATGTCCATTAAATCATCGAGGCCCTGCGTGATGAGAGCTGCTCACTGCAGACCAGCATAAAAAGCTGATAATCTTCTCTGATTCTGAACATCCTGAAATGTCCTGAGCTGCTTTTTCTTACTCACTCTCTTATTTCATCAGTTTGACCACATGAGCTCATGATTTATTCACCTGAATCAGCAGATACCATGGGTTTCTCTGGTCCTCCAGTTCTCAGAGCAGATTCCTCCATTTTAAGTTCAGACCTGTTGATTCTCCGTCTACAGAAGTTTCTCCTCACACAACCTATCATCAAAAAACCTGAGCTATCCCTTTAAGTAAGACAGTCTGACTGCATTTAGCCAATGGCAGCTTCGAGACAAATCTGTCAGCAGTGATGGGCTTGCTTTGGATCAGCGGTTCAACAACGGGATTCTTGCATGTTCACTATTTTGACTCCATGTCCTGCCTGAACTGACCTTTTTCTTCATTTGTGCTGCGTTGTTACATCATATATGCTCCCTTGCAGTGTTAGTTTTGTTGACTAACTATTCTCGTCATAGTTTTCTTCAACAATCTTTTTTCCCCTGATGAAAACTAGACAGAAACTAATAAAAACAAGTGCACATGGACAAAAACTCAAACTAAATTAACTGAAATTTTCATCAACAAATAAAAACTAGACTTAATCCAATCAGACCTAATTTGGTCATGTAGAAAGTAGAGACAAGTTAGGAATATATCCAATCACAGCTACTTTGGTTGTGTGGAAAGGTTGGATGAGTTAAGAGGGACATCCAATCACAGCTGCCTTAGCTTGGTGGTGGTGGGATAAGTTGTGGAGCGATCCAATCAGAGCTCCTCTCTTTATGAATTGATATTTTCATGTAGAGCAGGTTCACTGTTTGTTGTCAGTTCTGGTATTGTAACTGAGATGCTCTGCCAGGTAGCCTAAATAAAGGTGACTGCATTTCACACAAAAGTTCAATAAGTTTCTGTTCAGTTATACTTTCAGACTTCACTAGCATTCAATAAAGGGTTATTAAGATGTTTCATTTTGTCCAAGTGTCAAACACGACTTCAGAAATTCAAAGAAACATAAAAAATGCCTTACACTTTACACTTCATATTTTAGTCGACTAAATTTACAGTAGATTTCATCGACTAAAACTAGACTAAAATTAAAACAGTTTAGATGACTAAATTGTGAGTAAAACTAAAAGATATTTTAGGCAAAAGACTAAAACTAAATTAAAAAGTGCTGTCTTATCTTTTTTTTTTTTAGTGAAACTCTCAGCTGCTGTGATCCAAGATAATCTTCTCATAACTTTGTTGACATGCTGCATCTCAATCGGCATAATGCTCCCTGACTCAGCAGGGCCTTGAGGATAAGTGAGAATTTTATGTTTGATTGTTCAGGTTTCATCCTGAAAGATTCATGTCAGTGAAAACAAACTCCTGGAACTCTCTGGAAGTGCTTGCCCAAGTCTCCTCAGCACCCCTAATTAAACTTGTGGACATAACAACAGTTTAATAAAAATCCTTGAACTTCAGGTTATGAAGTTTTCTCTGAAAATGTAAAGGTGGATGATTGATCTCTTTTGTACTGTTTGAAAATATCTACGGATTTGTGTGCTAAGATGAAACTGTTTGTGTAAATGGTTTTGTATTATTGTATGGTATTTGTTTGTAATTAACGAAACTGGTGCTAACTTTATCTGACAGTCTTAAAGGTTTCCCACTGCCATTTGAATAATTCAACTGTATCTCAGCATCTATCTTTTCAGTCGGGCAATGGTTGGAAATTAGAGAACAAACTGTACAATATGATGTGTGTTTCTGCCACAGTGACACATCCTGAGGATAAATTGAATTTCTGTAGATAAATGTCGACAAAACGGCCCACAGTGCTCATGTCTGTACCTGCAGTATTCTGTGATCATCTTTTGTACAGACTCTTGTTGCTCTCCGTTCGCTCAGGGATGATGTGTGGGTCTATATGTGTAGAGCATGAGAGAGGTTCGATGTTTTTCTTTTACCCTCCTGAAACAGACCGTGAAGGATGCTGTGTGTAAAAACAGAGGCGAGATCACGCTGTATGTGTTGATGTTAATTACCAAGACAAGAATTTACAACCCGTGTGTGTGCAGATTCCTTTTTCACAGAGTGTTTGATGAGGGCATTGAGTCGACAAAGACTTGGACGAAGACATGTAATGACATTTGATTATTTAAGAAGGCTTTGGATTGTTGTTGAAGCCAACCTGCCGTCAACTTTGGATCAAGTCACAGAAAGAGAGGCCAAGTTAGGGCTGTCGGACCAACAGAGACACCAATTACGTGCTTAACCATCCACAACAGAAATCTTTAAAGGAGACGTATCATGCTAATACACAATTTATTACCTACAAATAATACTGTAAAGTTAAAGCCCGACACTACTCCTCCTCAAAGTTTCAAAACATAAGATATGCTCCTCTTCCTGTTATCCAGGAATCAAGAGTTCCTCCATCTGTGAACAGCTCGTTGCAAGATCTTCACAAGATTTGGCCCAACCTGACACAAGGTTTTTGCACTCACTTCTTACTGGACAAACCTGAGACAGGGACTAAAACAGCTCCTCTCACGACAATGTGCTTGAACTAACCGAACGGCGCAAAGGATGAAGGCACCAGAAAGCACGGGGCGGCGTTTATTTCCTCTGACCAGCCGTTGCTTAGCTGTTTCTATGTGCCTGTCACTTCACGGATGATTCCTCTGTAAACAAGGGGCAGTACAATGCCGGACTTTCTCAACTGCTGCTCAAACCAGAAGCAGCTCCATCTATGAAGAGAGGCACAATAGAGATAATTTCACCTGGCGTATGTTGAAAGCATTCAGACAAAAATCATTGTTTGAACCAGGCTGTAAAATCTGACCATTTCCCCCTCACACAATCACACACTGTAGCTTTCAAGCCACCTCTCAAGGATCTACAGTTTCTGGCTCTTCTGCATTACTTCATTTTTCAGGCTGTTGTGGGCCTAAATCTAATATATTTTTGCACTTTGTTGATAAAAATTCACTTAAATATGAGATACACTAAACTGACAGAATATATTTGATCCCACTTTAGAGTAATATTTTGAATTTCTTCGTGGATATTAGAGCCGAGCAATCAACTGAACTTTGGTCCGTCCACATAGAAAATTCTAAATTACCTTCTGTTTAGAGGGCTGCACCGTGGTGTGGCCTGAGTGTTGATGTTCCTGCAGACAGGCCCCGTCTGTGTGCACTTTGTTCTTCCTTTGCATGTGTGGGTTTTCTTCTGGTGCTCTGGTTTCCTCACACAAACCAAAACAAGCTTGTTAGGCTAATGAGTTATGCTAAATTGTCCTATTAGTGTTTCTGTGTGTTTAAACATTTAAGGCATACTCAGAAAATCCCATACACACCGTGAGGATTGCAAAACTGAGATTACTCCTGGAAAACATCTTAAAATGTAAAAGGATCTGAGGACAACCAGTGGAACCTGAACACACAAAGCCACAGAGCACACATTTTTGCCTAAATTTTGTTCAAGATTTACGTTCACAATACTACTAATCATTATAGGGAACTATTTCCCTTTTATTGTAAAAATATTTCATCATCTTTTCTTATTTTTATTTTGAATTCTACTTTTTTAAATGAAATGCTTTGGCAAACATGCCCCACATTCATGACAATGAAGCCATTTAAATTAAGAGTTGTAATGAGCAGTATGGATTAAAGATGGTGTCTACAGAGTCTTGTTTTGAAAAGTCTTTTTCACTACATTATCACTGGTCCCAAATGTGTCCAGAATATACTTTTAAGTTTCTTGCCCAAGAGTCTATTCAGATTTTGGATTTTGGCTGCTGTCACAGCCCCGTCGGTCTTTTTAATTATTTCAACCTCAACTGTATCATGCTGTGTGAAGTTTGGTTTACAACAGGCATCAGCACTCCAGTACACGATAAAACATATCAGGAAAAACTTAAGCACAAGTGAAAAGTAAATTCACTAAAATCACAAAAAGCCAGAGGCTAAGGAATCGGACACAGCTCCATAGAGTCATTAAAGTGCTGTAGGTGAAATAATCAGTAAAGAAGAATAGTCAAAGTAAAGCAGATAAGAAACAGTCAACGATAACAATCTAAAAATCTATCTTATCTACAATATGCATTAAATACACACAAGAAAACTGGTCAGGCCAATGTCTTGAGATTAAGTTTGTCAGTGGCAACTGGTGTAAAAGAAGTTCTGGCACAGCTCGTCTTGGTTCGAGGTATTCTGTAACGTCAACCAGAAGGAATAAGATCAAATTCAGCAAACAGAGGGTGATCAGCCGGTCAGGATTTGTTAGGCCCCACCAAAGATGCATCTGCTGTAGATATCCTTGTTGCACTCAGAACACCTTGCTTGTTATTTTGACTAGATTCACAAGTATGTTTTTGCTAAATAAAGCAAGACAACCAAACCAAGCAACCATGCAGTACGTGAGAGCACGTTCTATAAATACTGATAAAACAGAGACTCTAGGACCTCACACACCTTGAACGTCGTCATCTTTCTTAATAAATAAAGTCTCTGCTGGACTTATTACAAACAGCATCAGTGTTGGGTTCAAATTAAAGTAAATTATCGATAACTATTCCCACATTTTTCCTCAAAAAGAGTTTTGGTAGAAAGTTAGGGAAAGCCACACAAGAGACCTGATTCTCTGCACAACTGACTCGTGAACACTTCAGAATAAAAGCATCCTGAACAAATGAGAGGAGGTTTCCCACAGAATAACAAACTGAGTTTTGACTTTTTTACTTTTGTCCCTCAGACCATCAGACTGTACAACTCCTCACTCAGGGGGAGGAGGAGTAACAGGAAGACTGAGGACAGGAAGGCACAGTAGCCAACAAGTAGCCATATTTTTATTTATATTTATTTATATTTTTTATTTATATCTATCTTATTCATAAATCTTTTTATCTGCTATATGTTGCTGCTGCTGGAATCTTAATTTCACTGAGGGAGTTCTCCCAAGAGATTAATAAAGTTCCATCTAATCCAGTCCAATCTGATCTAATCTAATCTACTTTGAAAGGCATGAAGAGGAAGTGTAACAGTATTGTTGTTTTACGGGTGACATTTTATCAACACAGACATTCACATCTGCTGAGACGAGGAGAAAATGTCTCTGCTCTACATTTTTACGTCTATTCTGGTTTAGAAATCTGTGCAGCTAGAAGTAAAAACCAGTAAATCCTCCTTCTCTCAAGATTTTTGGGGCATGAGACGTGGCTAATGCCAGCAGTCTGAGAGCTCTGACTTAATAACACGCTTGTCAACACATAACATATATGTGTTATTTTGCTATCAGGACCACCTCTTTAACTCCATCTTAGTGAAGCTGTTTTGTACTAAAACAGAGATTGGTTTGTTCACATATATTAAAATACATTTAGTCACAGGGGGATCTCCTACTTGTGTGGGACAACTCTCCACGATCATCTAGGAGTAAAAGCCATGTCGGTTTAATGATTTTTTACTTTTTGATTTGCTTCAATGCCATAAAAATGATAAATTGAGAATATATCAATCAATCAAACTTTATTTGTACAGCACTTTTCATACAAAGTCTTGTAGCCCAAAGTACTTTACATAAAAAGAAAAGAAATAATCTAGAATAAATAAATAAAAAGTAGAAGTTTAATACGATGAAATACAAGACCCTACCCACCCTCAGGCTCCACGTACAGCAACACACTGACTTATTCACACACAAAGACATTAAGAAGAGATTTTAACAGAAAACAGAATTACAGGTTTGAGGAAGCGCTACCTTGACTTAAAAATGAGGAAACACAGGAGCTAAGACTAAAATGACAATAAAAAAGTCATTATAAGAAATGAGATTGAAAAAAAAATACAATAGGGAAAAACAAATAAATAAATAAATATAATTTAAAGTAATAACATGGTAAAATGAGAAAGCCAAACACCCATAAAATCTGCTAAAGTAGGATAATAAAAGGAAAATCGATTAAACAGAGAATAAAATTCCAAACAATAAATCTGAACTGAAATGGAGAAATGAAACAGATTAAGAGGACTAAAATTAAAAAAAAAAAAAAAAAAAGAAATAAGCTTAAATAATAATAGTGAAAATAATACTCCCCCTCCTGTTGGTGCAGCACACTTCACCTTGGCCCTTTACGCCTCTGCTGAATATTTAAGCAGCAGCTGGATTTAATTTGTGAATCACGAGAGGACTTATTTTGTGTCTTTGTTTCATTAAACCATCAGATGACCTGGTTTCCCGTTACAGTCCTGAATTTGAGCCATCCTCCCCCTCTGTCCATCACCCCGAGTGTTAAGCCCTGGGTATCTGAATGTCATGGACCCTCGCTGGTATTTTCATCCACAATGCAGCCGCACTCCACCGCACTTCCCCTCCTGTTGTGCTCCAGTAAAATATCCTCCCTGGTAATTAAGAGTAAAATGGCAGAGTCACCTCTCCATGCAGTCCCACAGTGAGCCAGCCTACTCGTTAGTACCAGAACAGGACTGTCTGCAGGGCTATCTCAACTCAAACTCCTGATTTACTGTTGTGACAGAAAGTTCACGCGTCAGCCATCTTTATCCTAGACCCAACACATATGCCAAAACAAACCAGTTAAAGGAGCCAGTGATTTATTCTTTCTTTACAAACATGAGCTTAAAAATAATAGTAATATCAGTCAAGATAATAACAACATGAATAATAGTAGTCGTGATAGCAATAGTAATAGAAATAATTATAGTGTAAATAACAGAAATAAATTCAAAAATAAGAAAGACAAATGGGAAACAAAGGATTAAAGAAGGATATATAGGGGGGTAAATAAATCATATTTGAGAGGGAAAACAATTTAAAGAAGAAATTGTGAGGGAGGAAAAAAAAATGTATAAAAATAAGTAAATAAATTTAAAATAATAAAGAAATGGAGCTTGTCTGTATGATGCCACATTCTTTATCTTAAACTCAACACAACAAATGCCAAAACAAACCAGTTACAGGAGCCAGTGGTTTATTCTGAACAGCAGCTGGAGAGCACTCGGAGAGCAAAAACCTCCACCAAGGTAGCTCACATATTGCTGATACATTTATAAGCAATAGTTCACGATAAAGTTGCCATCATGATATGATTCATGACCCTGAAAACCCACACCTAGCACTAAGAATCATGTTGATATTATTAGTTACACAGTGACTGAGCAAAAACCATCGTTCACTAATAGTGGTTATCTGGATCACCACCAAAATCTAATCATTATTAAGTTGGGCCATTACCAAGGTCTCCTGAAAATTTCAGCAAAGTCTGTCCAGTAGTTTTTGCGTAATCTTACCAACAATCAAACAAACAAACAGACAAACATACGCCAGCAAAAACATGACCTCCTTGGTGGAGGTAATTAATCAGCACGGAGCTGTTTGATAGCTTATACCCTTTGTTGTTGCATCCAGCTGCTCATGTTACAATTTTAATGTAAAATCAAAACAAATAATCAAAATACATTTCAAAGAATGAATGAATTTCAAATCAACGGTTTACATGGACAGAATGAGATCATGGCATGTGTGTTCATACATCAAGCGTTTCTTCAAAATAAGACCTTCAGACTTGTGCAGAGAAGTCAGTCCAAACAAAACAGAAGAAGAAGCAGGTCCCTCTAAATCAACTAAATGAAAAATGTTCTAACTTAATTTGATTTCTATTTAATATCAGTTCAAGAGGAAAGTGGACAGTGGCTGCCTAAAGGGCCCTATCATAAGCCTGGCACAAGGGGCTCTAATTTCGTAGACTGGCGCAAGTAGCAGAGAGGGAGGAGAGGAGGTGTGAGTGGGTTTAACACAGACGAGTGTGATCTTCACCAATCAAATGTGCGCCTCTCCTCGCCTTTAAATGCGCTGCGGGCAAGGCGCAGTGACAATTTCACCTCGGTGGCGAAGAAGGTCAGAGCTGCTGTCACTTTTGCAGCAGCTGGGAGAGCGCAGGGGCCACCGGGCTGCGCATCGGAGGCCACGATGCGCATCACCATGTGGACCACCTCGCGGGACAGATGTAATCTGTTCCTGTCTCATAAATAGGAGTACAATAATTAAGTTATAATTACATTTAAACGCAGCAGCAGGCTAATCCATTCATCATGCTTGTGATCCACCTGCATTCCTGGTCTGTCATCGCCAAATAGCAGAACCTTTGGTGAAAATATATCTCCTCCTCATCCTCCTTGCAATAATGTACTCCATCTTTTTAGATCACGTTACGAATAAAGATTAAAACAGAGAAATATGGGCAATCACAGGTAAATCCTTAAGACACCGAGTGACTTACATTTATTCAGCGAGCGTCTCTCTCTTTTTTCTTTTCTTTTGAATTTAATGAGATGAGAGAAGCCGGATACTCCGTATCAGATGATGTGGCTGTTTGTGGTTGGCTGAGAGATATGAACTCGTTAGTTATGACAAACGTCTCTGATCTGACATCAGATGTGACGGGACAATTAATATAGATACAAATGTATGTGCTGGTTCAGACGGTTACATTAAATAGTGGTTGTTGTGATTGTTTATTGCATTGAAATGTGCCTGACACTCTGGATACCTGCCTGTGAGGTTTTGGTGACGTGTGCGCACTGTGCGCCTGTCAGCCAAATTACCACTGCCCGGGTGCGCTTCGCCTGCACTGAGAATAGACCAGGTTGGAGCTGGTGAGCTTTCAGCGCACCTTACGCACATTTTTTTGGCACGAAATTGTCACTGCGCCAAGCTGAATCTATCAATACCTCCCCCTGGTGCGCCGTCACACCCATCTCGGCGCAGCCGGTTTAACAAATTGCCAAATTGGCTGCGCATGGCGGTGCGCCGGACAAAATTACCACTCCGCGGGGTGCACCACCCTGTGCCACCCTGAGTTGCGCCAGGAAATTAGGGCCCAAGGTGTTTTGGTGTGCGGCGCAGGTGTCTTTGATTTTGTCGCATTTTTTGTTGTACCATCAAATATTAAAAGAACATTTTCACACATGAGCACCCAGGGGTGTGTTCTGCCTTAAAGTGAGAGGTGGTCAGGCACAAGCACAGGAATTGGCCGGCCTGAGGTCTAAAGTCTGTAGTTAAATATATTTCCTCTGTTTTGAAGACATATTTGGGAGATGGACACACCCACAAGATCAAATTAGCATATGCGTCAATGAGCACTTTAGTGAGTGTTCCTAATAAAGTGGCTATTGAGTGTATGTCTTCAATTTTTTTGATAATGTAAAATCAAAGATAGAACTCACTTTTATCAAAATCAGAAATCAGAGGCTTTTATTTGAAGGAACCAGCTCAATTTCCAGGTTGGCCTTGAAAAATCCCTCACTCCTGCACGTCTCCTTTAGACCAACAACCACAATGAGTATTTCAAATCATCGTCTAGCTGCTTTTAGGTGATTTTCCCTGCTCCAGCTCCATAACTGTGTGACATTGTCCCTTTAAGCCTCCACACAGAGAGGCTTCAGGATCAATGTGGAGCTCAGATGATCTCCTCCTGAGAGATCCCAGCTCCACGGGCGCTCCCTCTGCTCTCAAGTCCTGTTTGAAAATGTTAAATGGCTGAGCTTTTTCCCAGCAGGAGGTCTGGATTCTGCACTTCCTGTTGACACACTGTCAATCCAGGCACCGCGGGGGTCCATTAGGCTGTCATCTGGCTCCACACCGAGGCTGGGTTCAGGCGGCAGTGGCTGGAGCTAAACACTCAGCGTTAGTTATTTTTATTTGTAGTAGTAAATGTCAATTAATTAACTAATTAATAACACAGACAAATAAAAATGCACTTGTTATAGCCTGAATGTAAACCCCTTCACTCTTACAGAGGGTATGATGAGCTGCCCTGTGACTCTAATTAATCCAGTTTATCTGGACCTTTAAATTCTTACTCACTGCGGCCGTGACAAACAGTCATGGCTGACCTGCTGCATGGTCCTGTTCGACTCCACGTGCTCTATCCTGCATCAACCATCAACAGAAAGTACATCATTTAACATAAATTCATACTTTTAGACCAGTTAAACCCTTTTTAATGGCAGTTCAGGTTCAGGTAGATATTAATCAACATCATTCCTCTCCAGATTATATTCATTATAGATATTAATGCTAATGTTAGATTGATCTCTATCTCTATTGTATTGATTATTCATCCATAGTAACTATCTTTACCACCATATAGACATGAGGACCCTCTTTAAAATTAGATGCCACAACTTAAGGGACTAATCTTTGATACATTTATAGTCAACAAATATGGTGCAATATCAATAAAGATTGGTTGATTATGTCTTTATTCAGCAGAGACAAATGTGATTTTAGTCCCTTTGTCTCTTCCTGGATGATACATCTCTGAATGTATGTATGTGTAAATATAAATATACTTATTTATGTTTATTTATATATATGTATGTATCTATAAAATGAAGACTATGGCTTCAGCCTGCTCTATTGTGAAGTTCCTTGAGATTGAGACTTGTTATGAACTGGCGCTATACAAATAAAGATTGACTGATTGATTGACTGACTTACATTTTAGTCAGTATCTACATAATAAAGTCTTTTAAACCCTCTAAACCAAGAGGGTACCAACTAAAAGAAGAGCCATCAAATATGACAATATTTAATAGCTTTTTATTCTGTGTGATTACAGATGAAGAGGTTCAGTGGTCTCAGTGTCTGATCATTAGCCAGCAGGATGAGGTCATTCCCAACGGAGGCTATTTTAAGGGCCGCAGCCTCCCTGAAGACTGGCTGGGGTCAGAGGTTGAAGAGACTGATGTCCACGAGGTCAGGAGGTGTTGATCCGTTTGAAGTCTTCATGTTGGTGCCATCATTCAAAGTAATGGTGTTAAAGTGTGTGAACAAGGGTATTGATCGTGGTTTTAGTCTGGATCATTGACATGTGGTGTTGAGAAGATCCATCCAGACCTTCACTTTCCTAGTTGTTGTCTCTTAAAGTTCTTTCTAACTTAAATGGACAACAGCAACACAAGCTTTGGCCTGGTTTTTGTCAACAAAAAAGTCTTTACATATTTACTGTCAGGAGGACGGAGATTTGGACGCAATCACAGATCCAGGTTTGTTAAAGTGATTCCTCAGGGAATAATCTCCAGAATCATGAAGGATAAATGTGGATGGGGAGGAGGTTTATAAGCCAAAGTCCTCAAATAAAACAAAGACCACCAGGATGAGGAGGGATGAGAACTAAAAAGGCTGCTTCTGAATGACCAACAACTTGAATTACTTTCTTAAAGACGTTTGTATACTTCAAAAACTCAGATCTAGGTGAGAGTATTTGTCCAATTTGAAGTAAAAAAATCTCACTGGACTGATTCTCTGCCCCAATTTCCTGACCTGTCCGGATTAAGATCTTATTTGAAGGTATAAAAACTACAAATAAGGCCCAAGTTGCTTGCTATAAGTAAAATAATCTGCCAATAAGATGAGACAAATTTAACTTAAAGGGTGTCTTAAAATAAAAATTTCTCTCCAGAGCAGATGTTAAATCTGAATTTAAGACCCTCACTGAGTCAAACTTTGCCTGTTTCATTGGCAGATATGTTTTAATTATTATCAGCAGTTCAGTGCTTTATTTTTGCCTTTTATTCCTTAAAGATATTTGTTTGAATCTGTTAAGTGGATGTGGATTAGAGTAAGTGTTTTAGATATTTTTGATATGAAATTAGACAAACACACTTGCCTAGATCAGAGTTCTTGCGGTGTGTATCCTCACACAGGAGTGTAAAAGTGCTTAAACTCACATTCAGCTCAACAACAAGAGACCCAGAGATGTGCTCACTGTATCTGCTGATGGGACAATGAGTCAGCACAGAGCACTGAGACCCAGAGGTGTATATCAGAGGGAGGTGAGCCTGTTGCCGCAGCTCCATCTCTATTTTCCCTTGTTGTGTACTTTTTCACTTTGTTATTAAGTATCTTTATTTGTTTTTGGATCATACTGTTTTTAATACTGCATGGTTTTAGTTGTGGTACATACTGGCGGAGCTTGTTGTTCCTGTTGGACTTTTTCTTTGTTTACGATGCTCACCTACACACGTGAGGAACTCCTGCAGCACCGTAATGGAGCTGGTCTGCCCTCTGCACACGTACGTGAAGAGGCATGGAGGGCGATGAGCTGAGGGAAGAAAGCTGGCTCTAAAGTCAGAGAGAGGATCGAGAGGAGATTTAAACCTTTTCTCCCATTGATCATTACGGGGAACGTGAAGTCACTCGCCAACAAGACTGTTGAGCCAGCGGTGTTAGTGGACAGGCATGGGTCTACAGGGAGAGCAGTCTGCTTGTCTTCATGGAGACATGGCTGCAGGAGACAACACCGGACAGTGTGATCGACCTGACCAGCTTCACAGCTGTTTACATCCCACCATCAGCTGCAGTGGCCGGCGCCTGTGTCTTCATCCAAGCTGTGACCGTGGGACTCCAAACCCAACACCCCAGCGCCCTCATACTGATCAGTGGGGACTTTAATCATGTCTCTCTCTCTCCTGTCCTGACAGAATTTACTCAGTACGTGGACTGTGCAACAAGAGGGAATAAAATCCTGGACCTCCTGTATGCCAGCGTGAAGGGAGCATGTAGCTCTTCTTCTCTCCCTCCTCTGAGGGAATGAGACCACAACCTGGTTCACCTTGACACCACCTACAGGCCTCTGGTGGAACAGCAGGCGGCCACCATCAGGACTGTAAAGGTTTGGTCACAGGACACAGAGGACTTTTTAAAGACTGGGAACTTTTTAAAGAGGACTATGGTGAGGACACCATATCACTGCATTACAGACTACATCCATTTCTGTGAGTACCAAAATTATTGAAATACGTAAGCAGCACATGGCTAATTGAATATTCGTGAGAGTTGGAGCTGGTGGTTAGCATGCTCAAGGCTATCCAGGCTCACAGCAGTGGAGACGTAAATCTGATGGAGGGATAAACAACAAAAGGACAGCACTTAACTACCAACAAATGGAGGACAACACTTAACTATTACTGAACCAGAGGACCCATTTTTCACAGCTGGGTGTTAAAGTTTAAGGTGAACAGCGGCTGCAGCTGAATTCATCAGGTTATGAAGATCAGAATCATCAATGGGTGAGCAACATAGTTCATTTAAGATGCAGAGTTTTGTGTGTTTTGAAGGATATGTGGCTGTGAGCTGCTAATTAGAACAGATAAGAAGCAGATTGTCATACTTAATAATCTATTCTATCCAACTTGCAAGCAAATAGATGGAATTATGACTTTTTCCAGTCATTTTGGAGTTCTGGTCTTGTGTGTAATCTGTGTTCAAAGATGGCTGTAGAAACAGGATGGTCAGCTCGGGCTGAGGTTGGGTTCAGTTTGTTATCGTCTGAACTCTGGTGAATTTTCTACTGAAATATGTGGCTCCAGCCTTGCTCTTGTGAGACATGATACTGGATCAGTGTTTGTGTTTCTGTCTGTTTTGTTGCTGTTGGACGCTGCTTATGCCTGATAGTTGTTTCTGAGTGAATTCTGGAGGTTGGTCAGCTACGAGAGTCTAGCGTGAACTCTTAACCTAATTTCAGATTTTTTACGTTATTTTTTAAATACATATTTGACATGAGTAAAATCCTTAATCTGTAAAATATAACTAAAGTTTTAGCCCTGTGTTTTCAGTATTTTTGTGGTTCTGTCACGTTCTGATTACAAACAAATCTGCCGCTGCCTCAGACAGCAGGTGGGAGTAGACACGCTGTTCCACCGCAGTAATGGCGGCTGCTTATAACAGCGGCACCCACAGATCGGCCATAGGATTGGTCTATAATATTCGGTGGACTTATGTAGGACTCTTACAACAACAAAAAAGTCTCTTGGACCTATGGGCCACGCCCATCAACAAGTTTGCCATTTTGCCTTAAAAATCCAGTATTTTGCCATTTCCTAACATTTTTCAGGTGTTTCCAAAAGATACTTGTCCTAGGGATTTAATGCTATGAACTTGAAACTTTTTTTCCAAGTACCCACAACAGTGTACTACAAAACAACTTGGGAATTTTGTAATAGGATGTCTAGCTTTGAAATGACACCTCCTCAAATAGAAGTGGTGCTTTTTGCAAGCACTGACAAATGCCTGCTTCTAACACAAACTGTTTACACTTTCCATGTTCTTTTCCTCCAGCTTGTAGTTGAGACCTGGAGCAACGTCATATTACAGAACCATGTGGCTCCTGCAAAGGGCGTGGCCATGGCACCACTTAGAACTTTCGTGTTTCTCTGACACATACTTGTGAACACATAACTGACTCTAACTCTTTTTTCATTTTTTGCCCAAACGCCACTCATTCTTTCACATTTCTTACACAAACAGATGGACTGCTGCCACACCCAACATGAACTACCAAACCCTGTAGGTGCTGAGAACACACGGGCCATAAATAGGGCCTCAAAGGCATGTAGGTGGGGTGAGGGGGTGGGGGGGCAGTGGCATCTCCCTTAAAACATAAATAGATTAGCATGAGGGTCATAAAAATACTTTGGTGAAGCACTGTATTGAAAGTGAGGGTTTTATTGTTGAGGCCCTTGTCCTCAGAGGGGTTCAGAAGAACAGATGGAGTAACTCCACCCTGGTTCATGCTGGGTTAAAGTATGTCTGGTAGGGGTGTCCAATACGGCCTTTTGCTGCTGATACTGATCACCATTGACCTATGAGTAAGGTCAGCAGCTGATCATGTTTTGTTGGGTTGAAACAGGATTGTACAAAAATCTCTCCAAATGAAATAAAAGGTAAAATGTCTCTGAGCATTAGTTCAAGTATGCAAGTGTTGCAGTTCTGAACCCAAAATAAACACATTTTTCCTGTATTGCATTTGAAAACATTTTGTTGTGACCTCCCTTTTTGAGTCACTTTACCGAGTCAAATATAAGAAGCTAATAACTGGACCTTAAAGGTCACATTTTGCCTAAACTTGGAGTCATATCTGTGATTTTAGAGTACATTCACAATCACTATTCTTCAAAAACTGCCATTTTTCACAAACTGACTACCCCTGCTCCACCTCTACTCTCACTCTGTCTGAGATGCCTTATTAAAGCTCATGATAATGCTTCAGCATCATTTTTAAGGGCTTTGCATTCTTTCTTCAGTCTTTGCTGCTTCAGATTTCTCAGCAGCACATCCACGATTGCAAATCTCCCATTCCACCACACCCCAAAGGTGCTCCACTGGACTGAGATCAGGTGGCTGTGGAGGCCACTGGAGCATAGTGAACTCATCGTCATGTGTAAGTAATCAGTTTGAGATGATCTGAGCTTTGAGACATGCAGGGATGGAAACACTACGGTCATAAAATGATGGTTGTTTGCTAGGGGTTGGCGTCAAAACCATGCTCAGTTGGTACCAATGGGCCCAAAGTGGGCCAAGAAAATGTCCACCACACCATCACACAAGCAGCAGGCTGAACTGTTGATACAAGGCATGATGGATCCATGTTTTCATGATGCTCACACCAAATACAGACCCTACATCTGACTATGGAGCAGAAACCAGACTCATCAGACTAGGCCAGTTCTGGTGAGCTCCTGTTGCCTTACTATCATCATGAACACTCTGGATATCTTCTCCTTTATGGACCTTTCTCTGTAAACCTCAGTTTAGTTAGGGTTTGGTTTTCCAAGTAGATCAGAGACCAGCCTGTCTGGCACCAACAACAATGCAATGCTCAAAGTCATTTAAATCACCTCTCCTCTCCATTCTGGTGCTCAGTTTGAACTTCAGCAGGTTATCTTGACCATACCTGCGTTACTAAATGCATCCAGTTACTGCCATGTGATTGGTTAAATTCATTGCTATTTGCAATGACAAGCAGTTGAGCAGGTGGATGTAAAAAAAAGGCCAGTGAGCATGATGATAAATGTGAACATTTCAGAAAAATTCTGCAACTATGAAGAAAAATGTACAGAGAAAGATTTTTTCCTTGCTCACCACATTCAGTTCTCCTTTAAGCCATTAAACAAACCTTCTTTATCTTTTATTAACTCACAGTCATATCACCTGTTACAGCTCTGATGGAGCCTCACACCATGAAAAGCCACCGAAGCACCAGTTAACAGCTTCTGCCTGCAGTAAGAGCCCTCCAGCAGGATTATCACAAACCACACTGAGCAAACCAATAAAATAACGGCATTGTTGGCAGCAGCAGAACGAGGTTACAGAGATTAAGTTGAAGAAGCTGCATTAGGTTATACTCACGCACTATCACTTAAAGCATTAGGTGAACGTGTTTAGCACAGACGTGGGCTGAGTCTGAAATAACTTCTTATTCACTATACAGTGCACCATTGTGTACTGGTGTGTAACATCTATTATTGGGGCCTTTTTTTACTGAAGTCCATTGCCCTAATTGATTTAGTAGAGAGGACTGGATCTTTTAAAGGAAATAATCCCCTGAATGCACAAATCAGTAAGTAAAAGAGTGAAATGTTGTATTAAATTTGTTCTTTTTACTAAAGTAATGTGAGACTTCAAAGCATGAGCAGTGAAGTGAAGTAAGTTTTAGTTAAATTTTATTTAGTTAATGTTCATTGTTATAAATCAATGAGGTCAATGTCCAGGGTGGAGTAGCACAAAAAGCAGCTTTCTGTTTTGCCAGTGAGTGCTTAGAACACTACATACAGCTTTCTTTACAGGATATGTGGGATTGGAAATGGGTGTGAAAACCTGAAGTGCCTCTTGCAAAGTATTAAACTGGAACAATTGAGCCCGGTCTGCAGAGGCACTGACCAATCAGCTTCTTCAGGCAGGAGACATGAGCGTGATGACAGCGACTGTAAGTCTTAAACGGGGTACACACATAAAGATTATCGGGCTGTTTTTGTCCCAGCTTTCCCCCCTTCCTGACCAAGGACGGCAAACGCCTGATTGTCTTCTGTCATATCGGATTATCCTATAAAATTATCCTGTAGTCTGAGGTGTGTTAAGAGTGAATTTGTCCTGATAATCAGCTCAGAAATGGGTCAGGGCCAACAATCATAAATATTAAACTTCTTCAATATTTAAAAGCAAAGACCTTCATGTGTGTGGATAACCGACGACTCCAGAGTCATGACCCTGTGAATTGTGACATGAATGTAGCCAATCAGGATGCGAGCTGACTGAGGAACAAGGAAGCAGGCGTAAATAAAAACAAGCATGGCCGACCTGAAACAGAAAATTGGTTGGACCACAGAAATGGAGGACCAGCTCATGTGTTCACTCTGTCTCCAGGATTTTTTTGACAGTCTTTCCTGTTTTTAGTTCAGGATTTTTCTGTCAAAAATAGTCCCAAGACCACCATCATTCCCTCTTCTCGTTTGTCTTCTTCCATGTTGCATTTTGTGTTTTCCAGTTGTTCCTGTGTTTCTTCTTCTTGGTTTTTGTAAGATCACGTTTGATCAGATTTCTGTCTTGGAGGACTAGATTCTAGATCAGTGGTGGGACAGAACGGTTATGTGTGTGCTTTGTTGAGATTATCACAGCACATGACACACAGTACGATCACAACTGTTCAATGCCTGATTTTTTATCTTCATGTGTGGGCTCTCTAACAGATAAAACATCTCTGAGGATTTAGAAAATCCTTATGTATGGACCCCGCTTAAACGATGGCTGCTTGTTAAGAGATTAACATGCTGTCACTGTGGTTTTATCAGAACTGAAGAACAATTCTTCTTTAAATGAAGAACAAACGTTTCTAGATGGAAAATACAGTGTTGCTCCTTTCAAGACAGGAGAGAGTTTGATTTACTGTCTGGCACGGGTTATCTACTTATTACTCCAACTGCACCCGCCTACTTCATCACCTGATTGGCCGGTAGTGTATGTTAGGGGCAAAACAATTGTCCAATCAGCTTGTGAAAATGTTTTTGAGAGATTTCCCCCCCCCAAGCACTTTATATGATCATTTTTTTTTTTTGCCCAGTTGGATTAGTGTAATATATCCTGTAGACATTTGATTTGGGCACAGCAGGTAGTGCATGTGCCTCACAGCCTGCTGCAAGCTCTAAAAGTTTCTTTGTTTACATTTATATCTACAGATGATATATACGCTCATCTGTTAAAGCGTTAACAAGACATTTGACCTCCGCCTGCTAGCTTCCTTACCACAATAGTGCATGAGACAGCATCTCATAGTCAAAGCAACACTTGCTTTAACGTAACATCATAAGGCCAGCTTTGGGTTTTTGTGTGACTCAGCCTGCTTCAAAATACTGTGAAGTGGACATGAAACAATCCAAAGGAAATGTGTGTGACTTTTTTTCAACTGATTCAGAGAAAAGAAACTGAGCTGTAGGTGTGTGAAGCACCAAAAGGGGTCATATTGTGAAATAAAACATATATAATGCTGTTTTGCTTGTTTAGTGAACACATCTAATGCAGTGTTGTTTCTATCGGGTTTGCAATTTTAAAAACAAGACAAAAAACTCTAAATACAGGCGAGGTCTCTCTGCCTGTCTGCCGTCTTTGGTCCTTATCCGTCATTCCTCTCATTGTATAATTTTAGGGCCCATTTACATGACGACATTGTCACCAAAAACAGAGAGGTTTTTCCTTTGTGTTTGTGATCACACGGATCAAGAACAACTGAAAACACAGTAGCGTGCATGCCAGGCCAGTAGTTGGCGATGTAAGTTGCTTTCCAGTGAAGACAAGCTTTTCACAAATATCAATGGCAAGTGTGTCTCTGCTGGTCAGAGTAATGACACAGCAAATCCACATTTTGTTGGAGGACTGCTAACAAACAGTTAGCAGCACACATGTTGCTCGGTAATCGGCCATAATTGTTGTTGTTGTTTGCATGCAACCTTTATCTGAAAGAGTCCTGAGAATGTGCAGGACATGAATATGTTTTCAAAACTTTTTACTCTGACCCCTGGTTTCAAAAGTTTGTGGATTCAGGCACTCCGGCACCGTTCTCATGTAAACGAAAGGCGCAAATGCACAAAAACTCTCCATTTTGGTTTTGCTGTCGTGTTAAAGGGCCCTTACATATTAAGCATTTGAATTTTTTTCCAGCTGGCTGAATACAAGTTTTACATCTTCAGCCCATGAATGTCCCTGATCCAAAAATATATTAAGCACATCTTTACAGCATCTTAAAACAGTTAATGTTTTAGCTAGAGCCTCTTCATAAATCTGTCTACATGCTCCTTATGACTTGTTTATGAAGACACATCCAAGGCCGTGTCCTGGCAAAGTGAAGACTCCAGTCATGGCTGCTAGAATGATGGAAACTGTTTCCAAAAGTCTGACACACTCAGATTCAACGGTTTCAGGAGAGGAACTGTTTATGGCGTGTTACACCTCTCCCTCGGCGGCGCTGTAATCCGATAAGCAGACAGCCTGACAACTTGACTCACTGGTCACATTTATAGCATCCGAACCCCCCACCCCACAGGACCCCACCATCCCATCGCAAAACACTTACTGCATGCAGGAGCCCCCCCACACCCAGCTCCCAGCGTGCATGGCAGGCAGTTGGTTTGGTCATCAACTTTTCTGATCTGCCTCAACAGCTGTAAGTCTAAACTTGCAGCCCCTCACTTGTGCAGCAACTCTTAGCGAGGAGGGAAAAGGGGACTAGAAAGTAGGACAGAGCAGTCTGGCCCCTTTCCCTTCGAACCACAGGCACAGATTTGCGACAGGGGATAGGAGACACAAGACTGGAAACAAGGAGACTTTGCTGCAGTCACTGAAGAGGAGAAGCCCCAGGGAGAGAAACCAGGGTGTCAGAAGATCCCTCTTTATAGATTTCCCTTCAATACCAGAGGAGGAATATTCCTTAAGAAGAAATCCCGACACCTGCAAACATGCACAAGCGCACCAAGATTAAGATCGCCATCTTCGTGCTGCTGGTGGGTATGGCGTGCATGTTCACGGCGGTGGTGACGGACCACTGGGCCGTGCTCAGCCCGAAGGAGATTCAAGTCAACTCGACCTGCGAGGCGGCCCACTTCGGCCTGTGGAGGATCTGCAAGAAATACATCTACATCAGCTCGGAGACATACGAGGAGGGGCACGGCTGCGGACCCATCAGCCTGCCCGGAGGTAAGAAAATCACCACAAACAGCGAGGGTTCATTTAGATAGAAGATTAAAGGGACATTTCACTGTTTGTCTGCAGGGTAGATGATTTAGAGGGCATGGTTTAAATGCTGTTTTTGACTGCGGTTCCTTTATGACACCCAGCCCCGTTCTGTGAGGTATGACACGTCTAAGATTAGCTCTTCGACACATGCCATATGATGTTATAAAAACTTCCATTAAATTCCTCCCTGATCCCAGATTGAGTGACAGCAGCACAGCCTGCCAGTCAAACTTTAATATCAAGTCATATAGTATTAAAACAACACAAAGAAAGAAAGAAATCATTTCGACTACACAGTGTAGGCCACTATTGTTTATGACATGTTAGCATTGTAGCAAAATTCATATTCAGGCCACTTGAAGGGTGCAAACACACAAGGCCCTGAGACAAGGCCTTGAGGGATCCCCTATCAGTTCAACTATCCAGCTGTTTTCATTGACAAGTGTTCAGTTATACCCCACACCTGCCCAGGTCCTTCCTCCTCCTGTGCACTTACACAGAAGGGAAATAAAACATATAGAAAAAGAAACAAGTTAAATAAAAACAGACAAAAACAAGACATAGAGTGAAAACATCCAGGTATGAACAAAAAGAGAAAAAAAAAAAAATCAAAACACACAAAACCTAGATACATAAACGTTAATGCATGAACAGTGACAAGTTAAATGTAGCTATTTATGAGTCCTGTTTTTCCAGTTGAGCATATAATGGATCACATGGAATAGTGTCCGGGTTATAAGTAATTTTTCTAAAGGGAGGAATGGGATATTTGAGTCAAGAACATGTTGAATGTTGGTGGAGATTCGTATTTCCAAAGGAGGAGTATACATTTTGGTGAAGTATGTTATGATAATCTGCTGTCTACATTTCTTCAAGTCCAAGTGGCAGTTAGTTACATCATTTAATAAATATACACATGGGGATGACTCAAATTCTAGTATTAAAACTGATTTTGTGAGTAAATCATGTTTCAGAAATTATCTTATTTTTTGTGTGGCCAGAACATATGCAAAAATGTTCCTTCTTTGATTTTACACCTTAGGCAATTTGGAGAGTCTTTTGAAATTTTCTGCATTTTTACTGGAGTTAGGTAGAGTTTGTGAATAAACTTAAAATTAGTTTCTTTAATTTTATTACTTGTAAAAGGAAAGTATACTCTGTCAGAGATGTTTTTCCAGGTTTTTTCGTCCAAACTCATTGTCAGATCTCAACTCTGTAGCAGAGTTGGGAAAACTGTTTGACACTCCTAGGTTAGAGTGTCGTTAATTTAGCTTATCTTCCCTGTAATTGTGTATGAGTTTATTAATTTCTCCTCCAGTTCAGTCAGTTCAAAGCTCAGCTTGATTTCTTTAATGAGTGAATGTTTGATACTCTGGATTTGCATGTATTTTAAGAAGTCTGAACTAGGAATGTCAAATTCTGCTCTTAATTCATACTTATCAGTAGGACTGAAAATATAATGCAACACTTTTAATCTTTCCTGATTTTAAGAAATCTCAGATATCACAGACAAAAGGACTCTTTTTGTCATAAAGGGTCCGGTTTTGACAGCATGAAGCGTTTTGTTTTAAGGTGCAGGTTCACCACACCCCTTAAGGTTTGGGGTGTGGTGCTCCACTTTACGCTATTTTAAGGATGCCAACAGAGCACAAAGAGAATAGATTATATTATTATATTGATGACATGTAAGTGTGTTCTTGGTGTAACACAAATCAACAGATCACAGTGTTAGCCTCCAGTTTCCAGGAATTCCTGCTAGCTTGCCAGCTGGCGCTGTGTTATTCAAACAGTGGATTTTCATGTTCGGATCAGGCTCCAGTTGGATCATTTCATTCCTCTCCTTTGATTGTGCCACTAATAACACAGAGTAAACTCAAGACACTATGACAGGGGTCTTCAATTAACTTTTAACTGGGTCCAGTTCCAGAAAATGTCCCTAAGCAAAGGCCCAAAGCTTCATAAAGTCTGATTTATGATATTGTTCAGCCCAAAATGGCTTTTGTTTCCTTTTATAAGAATTTGAGTTGGTCTAACTCCTGGAAAGACTGTTTTGTCCCGAGTGTGCTGACACATGCAAATCTTTCAAGTCTGAAATGCTGGAGGGTTAGATACATTTGTGAAATTCTGTTTTCTGGATCAAATTCTCACTTTTTGTGTTTGAATAAATTCGTTGGTCGATGACCCTCCAGGCAGTAAATGTACCAGAGGCGTTGTGTTATTTGAAGTTATAAGGCACCATAAGCAGCTCTACTTACATCCATAGCATTAATAAAATCAGCCCGGGTCTGGAAAGGATGGCTATGCAGACTTGGACCAGAGTCCACCATTTGGTGATTCCCACTGTATGAAATATATTAAAGCTCAGATTGAAGTTACATTACTCTGAGTCATTCTCACATCATAAATGTTTATTTAAACAAGTTTGGCTGTTCAAATACTTTCAGTCAGTTGATCTACCAACATGTAGGGTATATTTACACTAAATGCATCTTGTAATACTTTAATGAGCTAAGCAGAATTTGATTCAACCTCTTCCTGCATGTTATAGAGCATTTACTGGTTATTAAGGCATAAAGTATTACAGAAACAATTAATGCTATGGCAATATATTCAAGGAAATGTTACTACTGTTTGAATATTTTCCAGGCAGATCTTCTCCCTTTTTCATGTATACTCAATAAATAATCTTTTAACTGACTGGCTGGCTGCATTGAGGGATTGCATGCGGCACCCGGGCTGCCTGTTGCCCACTCCCGACCCAGAGGAAACCCATGCATGCACAGAGAGAACGTGAAAACAACACACAGAAAGGCCTCATCCAGTTGACTAATTAACCTTCTTGCTGTGAGAAACTGTGCAGATTGCTGCACCAACATGCAGTTCACACCATGTGCCCCCTGGTATTTAAACATTATTAAGAACAACGGGGACAGCAGAGGCCAATCAGCTGATTGAGCTCATGTGCAACTCTGGTGCAATAATTGTGTGCTGCCCCTGTAAAAATAAATAAAGTAGTTTAGACTGTTGTTTGATAAAAGGAAACGTGGCAGGTAATGTATTGGTTAACTGCGTTGTTGCATCCCTCATGCCCTGACTATTAAGTTTGTCCGCTGGCTGTCCTGGCACGAGTTCTGTTTGTTAGCAAAGCAAGAAAAGAGTAAAGGTGAAATCCTTACTGAGAGCCAGTCTGCTCGCTCTCAGTGGCTGTGGCTGGTATTCTGTTATAGGCAGCTCAACCTGGAGTAAACTTTTGTTTAATGTGATATTTTTGGGTTAAGATCAGGGAGGCTCTCACCACATTAGGAGTGGTAAAATGATCATGTTGACACCTCACACCTGAGATATTTAGCTAAATAATCATCTGTGAAAAGCCTCAAATCTGTCACATGCACCTGCTCACTGAGAGGGGCGAATCAGGTCAAAAATCTGTCTTCAAATCCTCGAGTGCTCAGCTTAAAAGACTGACCACAGAGGACATAAGGCCATCATACAGACATGGCCAAAATTGAGCCACAGAGTCTCAGCAGGCTGAAAGCTTTTAATAAGCAACACCAAACACCACAACAGCTGATTTCACTGCCCAGTCCCTCTGCTCTGTTTCAAGATGTGGTTTATAAAATCAGCTGCAGACAACTGACGCTCCATACAGCAGAGACACACCGTGGAACAATGCCAGGGAATTTATTATATACTGCAGCAGAGACACGAAGCACTTATATGGTCTATGGCAGCAAGTGGTCAACCAAGAGGAACAAGAATACAAATACATTCAGAAAAACAAACTTAGATGGAGCAGAAACATGTTTAATAAGCACATCATCGCAGCTGTCACTGCCCTTTCTGAGAGAGCTTCTGTTTTTTTTCTTTGGGCTAAAAATAAATTTACTGCATTTCCATTTTTCTTCATGGTCAAATTCAGTGCGGAGAAAACTTCTGTGCAATGCACCACTAAACAGTTTCAATATTTGCATTTTTACTTGCTTATTGTGTAAAAGGATGGTTGTTTTCTTCAAAGCTCAAATCTCAGAAGGCTATAGTAGACTCTGTTGAGTTTTTTTGCAGTTTTGTAGGGCTGGGTGATCAGGCCAAGGCCCTCAGTACTCTTTTTTCTGCAATAAAATAATAGGAGCAAATACTCTGGGCCCAGCATAAAGCAATTTGGCAGGCAGCGCAGGTGTCTTTCTTTTTTCCAAATAAAGCAATTGTTATTTATTTCTTAAGTTGTTTAAATATAATGACCGAAAACTTTTGTTTGCATCCAGACGGGTGTTTGTCTAAAAACAGAATGCTGGGCCCATAAAAGGGCGAGTAAATGGGCCTCACAGATGTCACTTAATAACAGAGTATGGGTCATGCTTTTGCTGTCTTGTTAACGGGTCTATCTGTAACATAAACCAGTCTGACCCTGTTGGTTTTATCTGGAGAGTGACTTCTTTTTGATCATCTCTAATGTTGTCGGGATGCTTTCAAGAAATATAACTTTGATCTAAGCATCAACATGTTTCATACAGTTAAATGTGAAACAGCAGGTAACAGCCTTTCCCTCTCTTACAGAGTTTAAGACTTTGATTATGACCGCTGTACCTCTGTTTGTAACTGTTTTAATTGATTTCTTGCCATTGCGATGGATTGATTGTTTGTGCTTGTTTATATTGTTCATATAATGTCTGTGATCTCGATGACATTGAAAATGAGGGAAACCTTAATATCTTTTCGAGAATAAATAAAGGTTTGAATGAATGTGTGTTTCCTGTGTATTTAGCAGGACCGAACAGGAGAGGGATTAAATGAGCTAACCAGACTAACAATAATACCTGCCTTGTGAATAACAAACACTGGCTCATTTTTATTTGTAAAGCACTTTAAAAACAACAACAGTGGACCAAAGTGCTGCCCAGAAGAAAAAGTAAAATAAAACAGATTAAGAGAAATAAAACAGCTGTACAGTCAAAACAAGGTAGAAAAACAATGAAGCAATACAAAATAGCAAATAAAACAAATAAATAAAAATAATAATACATTCAAAAGTTTCACATGGCGTCAAAAACCAAGGAGAAAAGAACAAAACCATAGCTGGTCTGTTGGTCAGCTGGTGCTCTCTGCTGTGAGGGGAATGAGACTTTACAGGCTTCAATGGATTTTCTTCAAACTCTGCAGAAAACGTCTACTCTGATGCAAGTCTGAACTAAGTAGATTTTCAATGCCAAAGGTCAAGGTCATGGAGCATCATGTTGGGTCGTTGCTTGTTACTTTTGCTTCTGAAGACAACACAAGAATTCCTTATTTTATTTATCTTCAGTGTAAAGGGATTACATTTGTGTTACAGGTCAAAAGGTCAAGGTCACTTTGGCTCATTTTCATTTATTTCTCTTGAATTTGACAACTTAAGGCTGCTCTGAGAGTTTTTCTTCAAACTTTGGATTGATGTCCAGTCCAGCTCAGACACAGATTTGACTTTTAGGGCCAAAGTTTGAGGTCATTGAGCACCACTTGCTTGTTAGATTTCTACCAATCACAGACAGCTAACGCCGCTCCGCCTTCCTGCTTCAGGATTGTCTGACACGTGGTTCTAGTTTGATGCTGACATGATGTGACTACAGGGCAGTATAATGGCGCAGCAGGTAGTGCACGTGCCTCACAGCAACAAGGTCACCGGTTTGATCCCGGGTCGAGCTTGCATGTTCTTCCTGTGCATGCGTGAGTTCTCTCCGGGCTCCATCTTCCCCCCACAGACCAAAAACATGCTCACCAGGTTGATCGGTGACTCTAAATTGGTTTAGGTATGAGTGTGAGAGTGAATGGTTGTCTGTCTCTCTGTGTGGCCCTGTGATTGGCTGGCGACCGGTTCAGGGTGTACCCCGCCTCTCGCCCAATGTCAGCTGGGATAGGCTCCAGCCCTTCATGACCCTAAAAGGGATCAGCGGTATAGATGATGGAAAAAAGATGTGATCACCTGACATGCTGTCTTCAGAGAGCTCCCTGTGCTTCCACCAGAAGCTCTTGCAGCAGCTTGAATAAAAGGAGGAGATTAATTAAACAGCAGAGAGGTAAACAGCGTCGGGCTCTTCCTGACTCGCCGTGACTCTCGTCTCAATGACTTGTTGAGAGAGTCACTCGTGTCCAGAGTGCCGGCACTCGGACAGCGATCCTCGAAACTATCGTCTGTCTGTTGATTGTTATATGACTCTGCATGTGTCACTTCATGTAAAATTAGCTCCAAACACTCAGACCAAATTTGTCCAGGTCAGAAAGCCGTGAAAAACTCCCAAAATATGCCCCGACTGATGGGGGCTGTTAGACTTTGAGGAATCCCAGACGCCGTCTGCACCGCGGGGCCGGTCCCGGAGCAGATGAGATGCCAGAGGGAGGCTCAGCGGCGCAGGCATGGCGGGCATGCGCTGAATATTTAAAATCAGCTCGACCAGCCCTGAACTGTGGGAATTTCATCAGATTGTGAGGACAAGTGGCAAATATCTCTGGAGCAGTCATCTGCTGTTTTTAGCTGGCATATGCACAGTGACAGTGATGATCCATTAACATTCTGCAAGGGTCCAGACACTCACAATAGCCTGCAAAATATGTTGTAAAGCATTTTGTGATCATTAAATGATGGAGAACTGGGCAACATGGAGCAATAATCTTGATTTTCTTTTGCTGGATGACAGTACATTATTCATATCTCAATGTTTATTGTACTGGAGAGAAATAACAGAAACCCTTTTTTGTTTTTTTTAAATATAGCTTAAGATTTTCTGTAAATCATTTCCCTTAATTTAAGTTAAGTTTGTTTAATTTCTAACATCAACTTCAACAATTTGGAGTCGAAAAAAAAAGAAAATACTCCGACTTACAGAAATTTAAGCGCACTCATCTCTCTCTAGTTTTTTCTTTTTGGTATAAAATGAGATTTTTATTAGTGAATCAGATGGACTGTAACTGACATCAAGAACATACTGATGACAAAAAAAATGTGTGCATGGACGTAAAACATTGTCATTATTGTTTCCTTGAGGTAGAAACTTTATGTTGAAAATGATTTTCTTTTCTTCCCGTATGGACTGAAAGAAGGGAGAAAAAGTAGAAAAGAGTAAGTAGAAATACAAAAACAATATATTAAAATGTGGATAGGAAAATAAAGTAAGGGGTTGAGCTTGTTTGTTTATTGTTATTTCTTTTTTTCATGTATTGTGTGGATGTGGGTACAGTGTCCATGTCATCTTTGTTGATTTGTTTTGCTTGTCTTATTGTCTCATTGAGAGTGTGTGTGTCACAGCTGTCATTGTTCACTTGATGTTTCTAGTTATTCAGAAAGTGAAAATAAAATATTATATTAAAAAAGTGAAACATGTGAAACAGCCAAAATAGCCAAAGTTTGACCTTTAGCACCGATAGCTCACTTCCTGTCTGTCTTAGGGCAGCGGTCACCAACCCTCAGATCTCGATCTACTGGTAGATCTTCAAGACCAGATGGTTTGGTCTTCATCTGACGCTCCTGATGGACCTCTTCAGTTGTCCATGACATATTTGAATCTGGTGAATCCAGCTGCTTTGCAAGGTTAATTGGTTCAAACGGACTTCCCTCCACTTTGATTTTCAATATAAACAACATACTCATATCATTTTAAATGGGTTTTATGCTCACATTGATACAACCTTCTACTCTAAACGACATGATTCTGTATTTTTAGTCCTTCAACGAGTTATCAAATCAGTGGGTTGAATTTTATATCTACAGGCTTAAATATGGGGAAAAAACTCAATAACAATTATTAAAAATATTTTTGTTCATTCTGGTTCTCTGTGAAATAGGGGCAGGTAGATCCAGCTTTCTCTGTAAGCATCACAGGGGGTCTTCAGCTGAAGAAGGTTGGTGATGGAGACATTTTGTCTCATTTAGGCATGGTCTCTATATGTCTTTCTCTCACCCAATGTTGGGGCTGCGTTCAGGAGTCCCCCTAAAGGCTGATTTGTTGCACATTTGGGAGATTACACTAGAATATGTAAATACCACCTTCTTTTGAATTTTGAGGAAGATTTTGTGAGGTTTTTTTTGGGCCTCCAAATTTGCAGTTCACTGGAAAAAAATCCTGGAATTACAGAAACACTGGTTTTGAGTTTCTGTGTCTTGGGCCCTAAAATCACTTCTTGGGACTGATTTATAGTGCTGTGTGAAAGCTACACCGTAACTCATCTAACTTCAGGCCTCAGGCATGATTTTGTGAACTTTAATGTGTTAAAATGGCTGCACAGGACAAACCAATATGTTAATTTTACCCTTTGACTTCCAAACTAAGAAATACATTTGCAACAAATTATTTGTTAGTAAAATTGTTTTCCTTCCTTTTCATTAAGAAACATTTTAGGTTTTATTTTCAAATTACCTAATCGGGAAGCAGATGCGTTTTTTTTTTTTGTTGCATGAAAACATTATAGAGAGAAGAATTTAGATATTTAGCAGCTGACCCAGTTTTCTAAGGAATCAGAGATAATTTTTGTTTATCATCAAATTTATTTTCTTCAACTAAATTATGGTTGTTAGACGATCTGGAGATATGTAAAAATATGTTTTCTTACTCCGATGTATGCTCTAACTGTTAGATTTCTGAGGAGCTATGCAGCAACAATTCACTTCTGATTTTTTCTAGTTTTCAAACAATGATATTCATGTACAGCAGCGCCAGCCAGTGGATACATATTGGTGTTACAAACACTATTCAGAGAGGTGAATAAGCAAAAACAAAAAAAATTAAATTCAGTGGTAAGGCGGCAAAAAGTCAACCACATGGTTACAATGCCAGTCAAAGCGTCAATTCTTGATATATTAGGAGAGTGTCTCTGTAAACCTAGTGTGTTTCAGTCATCAGTCTGAATTGATCTGATGTTTCTGTTGATTAATGATGAATATTTTAACAGTTCTTACCTCTGAATTGAATCTTTCCACATCAAGAAGAGTCAAATGTATTTACATTTACATGAAAACACAGGAAGAAGAGTGTTTTTTCATTCATCAGAGCAGTGATAGAGACAGAGAGCCTGTGTGCAAAGTCTGTGCAGTCAAGCTACACAGGTGGATGTGCAAGGATCTGGTCATCCTTTCAAAATAAAACACCCTTAGGTCTCAGCTATTTAAAAAGGGTCAAGAAATTAAGTTTTTTTTCTCTAACAGCCCAGTACGGTCTGGTGTGTTCAGTTACCTCTAAAATATGTGTTGGATGTGGGAATGACATCCCACATGGTAAAGTAGGAAATCCCGACCAGAGGGGGCCTATCTTGTTTGTAACTCAGAGATCAGAACACACCATAAGGCCTGATACTGGTCTGTGGCCAAGTGGTGTGGGACCTCCGTGCTAGAGCAAGCAGACATGGACATGAGGTGTTTGTGGGGCTCGTAGTTCACCAGCAACCAAAGCCAGCAGCTTACTTCCTGTTAGAAACTAGCATAAAAGAGTGACAAAGTGGAATATAAAATACATCTTAATGAAGAGCTTTTTAAAGAGATGTCAAAGAAAATGAAGATTTTAATCAAACTTAAGTAGCCGTTATTATGGTCATGAGAAATGTGTCTTTAAAGCACATCTTCTAGATCTGTGAATGTTATCCAGTCTTGTTTTTCCTCGATGCTTAATGAGACTCCTGACTTTCAAAAGCCAAGCTTGAATATTTGATGTTTTTTCAGAGCAGGCAGTTTTAACCAGCAGCTAACAAACGGCCTTCGTGTTGGCCACAGTGTCGACAACCTCCTCAGCCTATATTTACTAAAGGCACTAACTGTAGATAACTCATTAATCAGCTGAGGTCTCCCCCGGCCTGTAGCTGTATTAGGACAGGAACAGCACTGTTTATGATATCCACAGTCTCCAGAGAGGTGTCAGCCTCTGATCCAGAGCAGGACTTGAGCAGAGCGTGAGGAGGGAGACCCTGATGGGAGTAAGACACTCATTTGGAAAATATGGACTCGTGAGCTGAAGTGTAGGTCACGGCTGACACAGAGCAGACGGTCCGAGGGACTCATATGTCCAGAACAGTCGTCACAAAACCATTCATTATACTTTCTTACATTAATAGACGGTGACTTACAGTGACAGGGCACCCATGGGTAATTTCACGTCTTAAATTGGTCAGGTGGTTTAATGCCCCCACAAGGTAATCGAGTACCAGTAGTAAAAGCTCAAAGTCAAGAGGAAGTGCTGGAGTGTTTTTTGAGTGAGACCTCAAAATGCTCAACACCGGGAATAACATGACGGCTAATGTCTATCAAAATCTGTTGGGCATTAAGATCATATCAGTGATATCAGCCAGAGCTCAGCTCAACTAGGACTCAAATTTGAAGTACATGTACTCAATTTTGGTAAACTGGTGCACAAGTAGACTTTACTAGAGAAGCAAAAAGTGTCACTAGTACTACTAGTAGACTTAAAAATGTTCACTAGTACTACTCGAAAGCCTTATATGCTAATAAAGGGGCTGGGAAAAGCAATTCAGGCTTTCCATTATAATCCCTCCTTCTTCATTTGCATTAGGGCTACTAGTACCACTAGCTAATCTTATGGCTTTACTAGTACTGCTTGTAGACTAAAAACAGTCTACTAGTACTACTAGTGAGGTTTTTGAGTCTACTAGTAGTACCAGTAAAAAAAAAAATGTTTCGCTTGTAAAGGTTTTTGGTGTACAAGTGTTTGAGTAGACCTTACTAGTAAAGCAAAATTGTCTACTAGAAGACAATATTGTGTTATTAGTAGTACTAGTAGACTTTAAAAAATGCAACAAGTAAAAAATCAAAGCTTTACTGGTATCTGATATCTCACTAGCAGTACAAGAAGACTGAATTAGTCTTCCAGTAGTACTAGTAAAGCCAAAGATTCACTAGTAGTTCTAGTAGACCTAATGCATATGCAGTAGGAGGGATAATAACCAAATCCAGCACCCTGAGTAGTTGTAATATTTACAAAAGCCAATGGGAAGCCTGAATTTAAAGCATATAAAGCTTACTAGTAGTACTGTTGACACTTTTTGCTTCACTAGTAAAGTCTACTCGTGCACTAGTTGACCAAAATTGAGTACATGTACTCCAAATTTGAGTACAAGCAGAGCTGAACTATGGTTGATATCGCTGATATCAATTTTATGTGCAAACAGCTCTCCATAAATGGCCTTGACTTTGCAAGCAGGACTTATCCAGTCTTAGAAGAAATCTGTGCAAAGTTTTACAAAAATCCCTGAAAGCCCTCCTGAGATATGACATGATAAAACAAGGGATGAGCATAGGGCGACAGATGCTTGACCTTTGACCACTAGATTTGTATTGGTTCATCACGGAGATAAAGTGATTAGTCGAGCAAAATTTGATGAAAGTCCCTCACACATCACATCCCTCTTGTTATAGATAATCGTCTGTTGGATTAGACCACACAGGCCAGCCTTCCACATGCATGAAAGAGCCTCAGCCCCCTTGACCCTTCTGCAGGTTGACCTCTGTTGGTGGATTTGGACCACTTAAGATACTGACCTCTGCAGACCGGGAAGAGCTGCAGCCTTGGAGATGCTCTGACCCAGTCATCTGGCCATATGCTCACCCATCTTTCATTTTTCCTGCTTCTAAAGCATCAGCTTTGAGGGCAAAATGTTCACTTGCTGCCTGATATATATCCTCCATCTAACAGGGGCCATGAAGAGATGATCAGTTCTTCTCAGAATCTTATGCCTGATTGGCGTATATATTGTATAATATAATGTATACAGTTGCTGTATATGGTCGTCAGTGCTCACTGATATTCCTTTTCCTCTCCAGTCTTTTGCTTGAAGAGCCTTTAATTGGCCTTTGAATCTGCTGTCCACGGAGCTGATGTTCAGAGGTCTTCCTCTGTTAAACTAAATGTCCATGATTGGAGCTTAAATGGTACTTAAACCATCCATCTTGTTTTTAAGTGATACAGCCGGATACTGTAAATGCAGATAGTACTTACAGCAAATCCCCACTGTTATCTTCCTTAAGAGTGAATGAAACAGTTCATTTATTTATTATCCAGTTCAGACGGGAGAAGATGAGGTGTGCATCACCTGCTATTGTCTCCTTTGGCTCATGTTAGCTGGCTTTAGTGCACTCCTGTTATAAGGATTATGGATCATCTCACACACATATACATGTAATTTAGTTGCAAACTTGTCCATTAAAAAAATGACATTTAATCTTTTTATAGTATCAACAACACAGAATACAAGGCCCGACTGTTTCTTATCCCATATCATTTAGTTATTTTCTTCTCTGAAGACACTGATGTGGACATTACAACTTTATTACCTCTGTCAGCGTATGTTTGTTTGTTAGTAAGATTACATCAAAACTAATGGACGGATTTCGCTGAAATTTTGAGGAGATTTTGGTAATGGCCCAACTTAGAAATGATTAGATTTTAGTAGTGATACGTTAATTTGTCTGGTTGTAAAAAAATCTCATAAGTTAACATTGGATGGAATTTTTTTTTAAAAATCATATCTCTGCCATTTCTTAACGGATTCATTTCCAATTATACAGGATAATATGGGGTCCATGTCTCTATCATTAGGGTGAATTTCATCTGGATCTGATCCAAATTGACAAAAAAATTGAACTTTATTGTCTCATTGATGACATTCAATAATTGATATAAAATCAAAATATTCAGTGATGTTCCCAAAACGTGTTGAGTTCATACAGCATAACAACCTCCATGTATGTGCTAGGTTTGGTCTGAATCCTGGCTCTGTTCTGGATCTGGTGATCCAGATTATATCTTTTACAGGGGTTGTGGAAAAGCCACTGCTGAACTGAGCTGCTTCGCAGAGGTCTGCACTCTCTACGTGCTTTTCTAGTTTTCCATTGTTTAATGTTTTTTTTTAGGATAAAATTGTGCAAACTGTTCACCAAGCAGTCGTGGTTCTTAATATAAGCCACGTAAATACTCAGCTGTCTCGGGCAGGTCAAGTTTTCACGCCAAGTGCAGCATTCACCTGAGTGACAGGGCCGCCTGTGAGAGCTCTAACACCGGCTGTCCCGACAAACGGTCCCACAGGACCCTCCTGCCCCCCCGCAGCAGACTCACATCTCTGTGCAGCCCACGCAGACACTCAAATTACTTCACACTCCCCCAAGATAGGATGCAAAAAGCAGCTAAAGCGCTGGTATTTTGACTTTACAGGCACTCAGATGACATGCCAGGCCGGGGATGGGCAGCGCGTAGGGAATATGGAGCTGCAGGGATGTATGTATCACTTATAGATGTGTGCCCATGTGCGTGTGTGGGTTTATAGTTGGATCAAAGCTTCAGCTCATAGGGGGGAGTAAATTCACAGCCTGACAGGTGTCGAAGCACAAGTGAGGTACATGACGACATAATTTACTTATGAAAGATGATTCAATGATACCCCCAGAAAACTTCACTTATGTCTTAGTAACGCTTGGGATAAAAAAGTTAGGGATGTACAACATCGTCGACACATCGGTATCAGCAGAAAACTCAAAAAGTTAATTATGAGAGTGTCAGAGTCAACTGCTAATTCACAGAAATAGTTAATCAGTCACTCATGTGGCAGCAACTCATTTTATCAAGACATAGTCAAGATGACCTGACTCAATTCACACAGGAATGAAAGGTGATTTCAGTGGCTTTGCATGTTTGGCTGAGAGTTTCAGAAACTGCTGATCTGCTGGGTTTTTCACACACAATCATCTCCAGGTTGAAAGTTAATGGGCCAAAAAAGAGAAAATATTCAGTGAGCAAAGTTTTTTGGGTGATTAGCCTTGCTGTTGATGATGATGCCTGAGTGGTTTGAGGTGAGAGGCAACAGTAACTCAAATAACCATCCATCCATCATCTATACCACTTCTGGCGTGCAGGAGCCTATCCCAGTTGGTACACCCTGAACTGGTTGCAAGCCAATCGCAAGGCTACAAAGAGAGGCAGTCAACCAGTCATGCTCACACTCATACCTAAGGGCATTTCAAGTCAACGATCAACCTAATGAGAATGTTTTTGGTCTGTGGGAGGAAGCCAGAGTGCCTGGAGAGAACCCACACATGCAGGGTGAGAACATGCAAACTCCACACAGAAAGACCCTGACTGAGACGGGGTTCAAACCAGCAACCTACCTACTGTGCCACCATGCTGCCCCACTTCGATAACCTTTCTGTTAAAGCCTGGTCTGCATTTCTGAACACAGCACATTGAATCTTAAAGCAGATGAGCTACAGCAGCAGAGGACCACACCAGGTGCCACTCACATTGGCCAGGGCTACAGTTAGCACATGGACAGATAAAGACTGGAGAAACTGAGTCTCACTTTTTCTCAGCACACTTTGGGCCCCTAAGTCCCACCTGAGCATGGTTCAAACCCCACAGCCTACCTGAGAGTTGTTGCTGACCATGTCTATCCCTTTATGATCACAGTGAATCCATCCTATGAAGGGTACCCAGCATGCCACAAACCTCAGATCACAATGAGTTTACTCTAATGCAGTGGCCCCAACAGTCACCAGATCTCAATCCAATAGAGCACCTTTGTGATGTGGTGGAACTGGAAGTACTGGAAGTGGCCAGTAACAGTAAAAGTAATATTAAGACTGTTTTTGTTTATAGGAGGTTAAAGATGTCGGCATTAAATTGGTTATCTTCCCCAAATAAAACAGCCTGTTCCTCCAAGTCTATGAGTCATTACCTCTGCCAAGGAGGTTTTGGTTTTGCTGGCATATGTTTGTTTGTTTGTTTGTTGGCAAGATGACGCAAAAACTACTGAACAGATTTTGCTGAAACTTTCAGGAGATGTTGATAAAGGCCAGACTTAGAAATGATTAGATTTTGGTGGTGACACATATATTTGTCTGGATGCAAAAAAAAAAAAATCCTCAAATTTCCAACAACCACATCTCTGCCATTTCCTTACGGGTTCACTTCCAGTTTCACAGGATGATATGGGGTCCATGTCTCTATCATCAAGGTTAATTTCATCTGGATCCAATGCAGATTGATGTCACAAAAAAAAAAATTGGACTTTATAATGGGAATTTCCATCGTCATTCAATAATTCATATAAAATCAAAATATTAAGTGATGATCCCAAAAGCTTTTGTGTTCATACAGGATAACAGCCTCCATGTATGTGCTGAGTTTGGTCTGGATCCTGGCTCTGTTCTGGATCTGGTGATCCAGAATTGTGTCTTTTACAGGGGTTGTGGAAAAGACACTGCTGTAACTGAGCTGCCTATCAGAGGTTTGGGCTCTCTGGGTGTTTTTCTAGTTATAATTTAATTAAATGGGTTTTTTGTTTAACACATTTCTATCATTAAAAAAGAAGCTGGAAAAACCCGGAGTTCCCCTGCCACAGTGGCTCATGAATCCTGCCAGAATTCACCTGCTCAGGCAGAGCATGGAGTTCAGATCATTCGTGTTATGACTTGTAAAACGAACCAGACTTTGGGGTCCAGCGTTCTCGGGTCTGTGCCCGGTCCCTGGTGTGACACCACCTGAGGACTAAATATAAAACCACTGCCAACAGGGACACCGCTGCTCAAGAGAGAGGACGGCTACAGCATTAAATACAGCAGACAAAGTGAAAGCTCAGGTCCAGAGCTTCTGCTCTGAGACCTCACCTGATCTCTGTTTAAGTGACTGATTCCCCTTTAAGGAAGAGGTGATGCTTTCTAGAGGAGGAAGGAGAAGAGCTCGCTCCTGCAGGTGAAAACACAAGAAGAAGCTTTTCTTTACAGTCCTGTGGGAGAAAACTCTCAGAAGATGAAACTAAAAAGGTGAAAATCAGCAGCGAACACGTGGGTGTGTGAGATAATGAAGTCAGAGCCTCCACTAGAAGGTCTAATGGACGCTGACAGGCACCACTTAAAACTTAAATAACACTAAATATGCATAAAGACAGTGGAGGGCCATTTGGTCTGCTGCATGTTTGATTCACAAAAAAAACAAAGTTTAAGAAATGAGAGAAGTCTGAATACATTTCAGCAACACCTTTGAAAGTCTGGTTCCTGTGAAGAAGCAGTGCTGAGGAACAAAGCGGATGGTGGTGGCAGTTATTACATTAAATCAGCCAAAACATTGCGTCTACTGAATCAGATGTGGAAAGTAAAATAAAGAAAACAAGAGCAAATGCACTGCAGTTTTATACCCCAAGAGGAGTGCATCCAATGGCCACTTTATTAGGAACACCTGCTACCACCAGGTTGATCTGGTTTTACAGACAAAGATTCAACCACCATCCCTCTGAGATATGACAGCATCACATAGCTGCTCCAGATCAATTGGCTGCACATCCAAACTAGATTGAGATCTGGTGACTGTGGAGGCCACTGGAATACAGATAGTTTATTGATGAGATGATTTGAGCTTTGGGGTGTTATACTGCTGGAGGATGCTAAGCAGCAATACTCAGACAGGCTGTGGCATTTCAGTAGAGATCAAATCGGTGCTAAGAGGTCCAGAATGGGCCAAAATCCTTCCAACACCATCACACCAGCAGCAGCAGCCTGACCTGTGGATACACGGCCCGATGGATCCTGTTTTCATGCCAGATTCTGACCCTACAACCTGAAAGCAGCAGAAGAAATCGAGACTCATCAGACCAGAAAACATGTCCCAATCATCTGTTGTGGAATCTTGATGAGCCTGGTCAATTGTAGTCTCAGTTTTCTGTACTGAGCTGACAGGATTGGCACCTGGTGTGGTCTTCTAGCTGTTGTGATGTGCTGTGCATCAGAAATGAGTTCTGCTTACCTCATTTGCAACAAGCAGATATTCAGCTAACTCTTTCTATCAACTCGACTCTCATTGGACCTCTGGACTTTTTCACCCTGAGAACTGCCATGCACTGGATGTTATCTCTTTTTGTGACCATTATCTTAAACTTTAGAGGTGGCTGTGTGTGAAAATCCCAACAACCAAGACACAGTCAAAGTTACTTGAATGCCCTTTTTTCATGATGCACAATACACGTTAGTATGACCTTGACAAATAATCATGATGACCTGCTGCATGGACCTGCTCCACTCCATGTGATCTATCCTGCATCAACATCAACAGAAATGACATTGGTTTGTTTGTTTGTTTGTTTGTTTGTCTGTTTGTCGATCTGTTTGTTTGTTTGTTTGTTTGTTAGCAAGATTACACAAAAACTACTGGACAGATTTTGATGAAATTTTCAGGACATGTTGGTAATGGTCCAACTTAAAAATGATTAGATTTTGGTGGTGATCCAGATAACCGCCATTAGTGAACAATCATTTTTGCTCAATAACTGTCTAACTAATAATGATATCAAAATGACTCTGAGTGCTAGGTGTGGGTTTTCAGGGTCAAGGAATCATATTATGATGGTAACTTTATCATGGAACTATTTATTATATGTAACAGCACTATGTGAGTTACCTTGGAGGAGGTTTGGGCTCAGCTAGATACTGCTATATCAATAAGCATCATTCCTCTCCAGATTATATTCATTATAGATATTAATGTTAATATTAAATGTTAATATTACATTGATCTCTCTATCCATAGCGATGAGGTCCCTCTTGAAAATGAGATGCCACATCTCAACCCAATTTCTACCCCAAACCCTGAACACCTTCCCCCCACATTTAAGACACAACTGAATAAAAAAAAACATACAACATCAAAACAGAAGGCTAGAACAACTAGACTGTATGTGACTGGAAATCAGACAAGCGACAATAATATAACGAGAAGCATTTAAGCCTATAAGGCGATGTATCTTGAAATCTCAGTCCACTGTAAACCATAGGGTCCAGACCTACCATCTCCAGTGCAGTCCAGGAAAGGGTCCCAGGAAAGGGTCCCAGGTAGGGAAGAACTCAAAAGGTTTGCCCTTGAGCCAGAAGCTTAAAGCCTCTGAAAGGATGAGCTCCCTGACACTCTGAGTCTGTTGGACAACTGTAGGGACTGTGTCTGAAATCCACTGAAGGAGCACTGAACAAAAGCATACTTAGTGAACATGGTGCTATATAAATAAAGATTGATTGATTGAATCTATATCCAGCAGGGACAAATGTGATGAGGACAGTTTTATGATCTGGGGTCACTGTTATAAATTCTTATTTTAGTCCCTTTGTCTCTGCCTGGATGAATCCATCTCTGGGTGGATGTAGGTGTGTATACAAATATATTTATTCATGTATTTATATATATATTCATATCTATAAAATGAAGTGTTTGTCTTCTGCTCTATTGTAAAGTTTTATGAGATAACACTTGTTATGAACTGGTTTGATACAAATAAAGATTGATTGATTGATTATTCAGCTGCTTGGGTTGAGCTTCAGCAGGTTGTCTTCATCATGTCCACAGCTGAAATCTAATGAGTTGCTGCCATGTGATTGGTTGATAAGCTTTAACAAGCAGTCAGCCTCCTCCTGTTGCTTCTTCCCAGCCCAACAAGTTGCCGTCTCCGTCACTCCCCCTCCTCCTTCTACAGGGAAACTAGTGGAGCTTGTTGCTAAGAAACAAACATCTGTATTTGTGTTTGATTTCAGTCTCTGTCCTCATTCATAAAAACATTTCTCTTCTATGTGGGTCAACACAATGTGGCAGCAGCGTTAAAAGCTTGTAGTTTCAGCAGAGGCTCTTGTAGACCTCCTGCCTATCAGGTCTGATACAGAGATGTTTGTTTGAGGCTCCAGAAACCTCTCAGCTGGTTTTCAGGGTCCAACCCAGCATGTCAGCCACTTCTAACCGTGAAACGATGGCACGCACTTCTTCATATCTTCACATGAAAGTCTTGCTCTGGTATGGAGAGAGGGATTAGGAGACGTAACCGTGATCAGCCATGTGCACTTAACTTTACAGGAGATAAGGTGACATGAACGCTCTCCACGTACGATCAACTGAGCAGAGGTGTATTTTTAAGAGCTCTTCACATGGTGTACTTTAACATGCATGCATTATTAAAAACCTGAATGTGGCATCAAACACGTCAGATGTAATGCAGATTTGACAGCCGGTTCTGTTGGAGTTTTTAACACTTGGCGAGGCATGAGAGAATATTTCCTCCACTAAAGCCCCCGTGATCACACAAAGCGGTCTGGCTTCATTTGTGCAAATCCCTGAGGTTTATCACCTCGTCTGCTCGACTCAAATTGAACGTGAAGTCGCCTGTTTGCCTTTTTACTCCAACAGCCAATCGACAGAGTAGACCAGGCTCTGCACGGCACAGGGCACCCGCTTCAGAGGTAATATTAACCCTTAGGTGGTGAGAAGCTTTGAGAAAAACAATGTACGGAGGCTTTTAGAGGCTTTAAAGCCAGAGGGAGGTGTCGTATTCTCCAAGTGTGGCAGCAGGTGGAGGACAGCTGACAGAGCAGAAGTATGTTTGTGGTGAAGCCTGAGCAAAGAGAAGACTCAGAGAAAAATGAAGACAGCTCTGCACACAAGTGTCAGTCATTTCACACACAATAATAGATAGCTGAATAAAGTTCTTGTGAGACTGTTAAATCTTTTTCAAAGGTTAGGCAAAAAAAAAAAAAAACCTAAATTGTGTTTGAAAAACCTGCAGAGCAGCTGGATCCATCTGATCCAACCTCTAATTGTGCAGATCCATCGTACCGAGCTTCAAGCTGGATCTAGCTGATCACTATAATGTCTGGTCTGCTGAGGCACTGACCAATCAGCATCCTTCAAGCAGAAAGAGGGAGGAGCTACAGGCATGTTGACAGCGAGAAGCTGCTGCAAGCCTGTCGACTGTGGCTGCTCGAGTAGAGACAAGCTCTATTCTGGAGCTACGGAAAGCATTAAACCACAGTTATTCAGATTTGGAGTAAATGTACTCAATTTTGGGCGACTAGTGCACAAGTAGACTGTACTAGTGAAGTAAAAAGTGTCACTAGTACTACTAGTAGACTTGAAATGTTGACTAGTACTACTAATAACTCTTATATGCTAATAATATTACAACCAGTCAGTGTGCTGGATTTGGTCGACTGCTGGCGACTAGACCCGAGTCTGCTGGTATCGTTAGCGGGTTAACCTGTGTTTAAAAAACCTGTGTCTACATGCTAGTTTTAGTGGGAAAGTGGTATAAGTCAAATACAACTGTTGGCATGAGGACAATTACAGAGAAGTGTACACTTTGATGCCTCTGCTTTAGTTGCAGCTTTATTTGTGGAATTTAAGCATAATTAGTGATTTAAAGAGCCCATATTCTGCTTTTGAGGGTTTATGTGCCCTGTATCTATCTATCTATCTATCTATCTATATGATAGAGCACCCCCTCCCTAACTTAACAATGCCAGTTGCTGCATTGAAAGAGCTTGCCCTCCCCCCCCTCCAAATAGACCTACCAGTGTGACATCATAAGCAGTTCGAGTCTGGCAGGCCCAGAGCAGAGCAGAGACCACAGACTATGTGACAGACAGAGAGCACAAACAGCTGGATCAGGGGTTCTTGGTTTTTGAACATGAGTGATTGTGGACATACTCTTGCAGGCATTAAAATAATCATTGTATTGTTTCAATGACTCAGTCACTCTGGTTGAAAGTGGGCGGGGCTAAGATGAAAGTTTTTGATGTCACAAATTTTATGAGGCAATTAGTCAACAGGTCCTCATACCTGGACAGGTTCTACAAATTTCACAGGGTTGTTGAGCTGTCAGTCAAACAAACAAACCCACACAGTCCTGAGAGGAGGTCCAGTCCACCTGTGAGGGGGTCCAGGCCTTTAAAGCAGCTGCAAAACTCCACAGCCACAACCGTGACTCCACTTTCTGTTTATGTACGAGTGAACATGGCAGCTATCGTCAGTCTTTTTAAGGTGATCAAATGAAATGTGTTTGTAGCTGAAAGGAAAACTGAACCTACTGTTTTTATTTTTGTTTTTTCACAGAGGAAAACTGTACATACTTCAGACACTTCACTCCAGGGCAGGACGCCGAGATCTTTGAATATAAAACACAAAAAGGTAAGTTCCTGTTAACGGTTTACCGACGGGATGGGAGTAAACCCTGCACCTTCAGTACGACTGTGATCTATTTAAATGTTCGGTCTTAATGAAGACAGTTTATTTAAGAATTATGTTATTATTACTAAAAATTACAAGACACGCAAAGTTTGGTGCAAAAGAGAGAGAGCAAGAAGTGCACCTGCAGCTATTAGTGGTTAAAAACGCCTCTAAAGCATCAAAAACAGAAATCAGACCTCCTGTCCCAAGACAATAAAAATAATAAAATGTAGAAGTGCAACATTAGCACGTCTAAAAACAGATTTTGGTGGCCAATGGCGCAGCAGGTAGTGCACGTGCCTCACCGCAGGAAGGTTCAATCCCCATGTGTTGAGCTTGCATGTTCTCCCGTGCATGCGTAGGTTCTCTTCAGGCACTCTGGCTTCCTCCCACAGACTTAAAACATGCTCATTAGGTTGATTGGTGACTCATTTTTTAACATAGCTGGCACAACCCTCTCCTCCCGCCTTACAACCCTGCCCACAAGCAGTGATGCAGATAACGCGCTAGTAATCAGATTAAAGTTACTTATCCAAGTCATCGTGCGTTACTATTTTTGTCATTGTCTTTTGTAAAAAGATAGATTTGCTTTGCTATATATCGATGTATAATATATTGAATGTAACTAATAAGATTACTTTTTCAAGGTAACTGTGGCAACACTGCCCACTGGTGATTGATTGATTAATTGTTTTTTATTTGATTAGCATTCAAAATCCCCCCAATGAAATACAAAGAAAAAAAACTTATATTACTTCACCCACATAATGCGACGAGGGACAAAGCGGATCAAAAGGTGTCGGCTGAAGCTCGTGCTTATTATTCCTAAACTGTTCTGAACTGAACTGAACCAGACCTCTCGGTGGAATCGAGGTTATAGAGGAACACATATTATCTTCAACTGTTGCAGTCAAGCCAAAAAACATCCTCGTCAGTACTGATAACGTGCCCGGAGGCCGCCTCTGCCTCCAGCTAGGCCTGAAAAACACCACCACTGTTTTTTTATCGACCCAAATGCCCTTCCCCGGGACGTTCTGGTCTGTGTGAAGTCAACATCAAACTGACGCTCGGTTTCCTCACTGACCTGCTCCGCTCTCTCTGGGCTTCACATTTTCGTTCATGTGTCACTTTAACCGCAGCACAGCCGGGGCCGTCACTGCAGGCCTTTTCTCTCCTTTATTCTCTTCACAGGACATCATAAAGTCCAGTGTGAAAAACAAATGGATTTATTATCTGGCCCCAAAGTCAGAGTGTCCTCAGGTCAAAGTTTTTAAATCACATCAGTGATGGAGGCAAATAATTTAATTCACTCCTGGAGCTACAAAAGAACCTGTTAGTGAACTTTACTGAAAGTTTTAAACAGTAATCCTGCTTTATCTTCATCATATCATTGTGGATTTACTGAACAGGGTAGCATTTTAAAATCACTGAGAGAGAAAGAAGAGCTCTTAGATAAGGTCTGAAACTGTCGGACAGTGACATGAAACCAAACTGTTATCTGGCATGAGTGACTCCTGGTGTGGTCTTCTGCCGCTGTGGCTGGTTTACTTCAAGACTGATTGTGTTGTGCAATCAGAGATGGTCTTCTGCATATCTTGGTTGTAACCAGGGGTTATTTAAGTCCTTAGTTCCCAACCATATGACATTTGGCCCACTTGCTTTGGCCAGTTTTTCTAGATTTTATCCAAGAAAACTCTCTAAGCTGGAGTTTGTTTTGCTTTCTTATGTATTAATTGGTTTTATGTTAGCCCTTGGTGGGCTCACCATCATTAGGTACCAAAGGTTGAGGCCATTCTCCTCTGACAGCTGGCATCAACAAGGCATTCTGACCCAGAGAACTGCTGCTCACTGGATATTTTCTTTTTGGGACCATTCTGTTGACCCTCGAGATAGTTGTGCATGAATACCCAGAGTAACAACAGTTTTTGAAACGCTAACATCCAAATTCAAAGTCACTTAAATTGCCTTTTGTCTTCATTCTGATGCTCAGTTTGAACTTCAGCAGGCTGTCTTGGTCATGCCTGCATCCCTAAATGCATTGAGCTACTGCCATGTGATTGATTCATTAGCTATTTGCATGACAAGCAGTTATAAGGTGTTCCTGATTAAGTGGCCAGTAAGGGTAAATAACATTATCATTCAAGACTTCTGTTTTACGGCAGCAGATAGTTCACGTGCCTCACAGTAAGGAGGTTGCTGGTTTGATCCCCTTGACAGGCAGGGCCTTTCTGTGCGGAGTTTGCATGTCCTCCCTGTACATGTGTGGGTTCTCTCCAGGCAGTTCAGCTTCCTCCCACAGACTAAAAACATGCTCATCAGATTGACTGGTGACTCCAAATTGCAAAGGGGTGTGACAAAAATGGCAGCCCGTCTCTCTATGTGGCCCTGTGATTGGCTGACAGCTGGCTTGGGGTGTACCCAGCCTCATGCTCAATGTCAGCTGGGATAGGCTCCAGCCTCGTGACCCTGAAAAGGAAAGGCAGCATAGATAATGGATGGATGTTTTTAACCTCTAGAAAATTTGACGTACTGTTCCTTTAAATGATCACTTTTTAAAGAAGCTCTCCTTCACACTGCTTCACGTTTTTGCCTTGTGAACACCATGAGACTCGTCCAACATGTACAGTATGATAAACAATTCAAAGCTTGAATGTGTTGGGACCCCAGCCCCCTGCCGCCCCTCCAGTGACCCTTTCACAGCTGTGACTGTCCCGATCACAGGCGGCGTGAGCTGTTTGTTAGCGAGCGGAGCACATGTGGAGCACTGTCACACTCGATTATTGGGATGAAAATGTGAGTGGTCTTTCACATGACGTCCCACACACCCCCACACCCTAAACTCTGACAGACTAATACAAGAATTCACGGGCACCCCCTCCCCCATCGCTGCCCCACTCCTCCGCAGCGTCCTGGACCTGAGGGCGAGCCCCGGAGAGACACATTACAAGTTAGCTGAAATGATTGCTGACCCGAGCCCCCTGTTGTGTTATTCACCCTCGACTGAGTCATTTGGAGAAACCATAATGGTGCATAAGGTCGAATGAGCACAGTGGATGTAAAGAATGTCACCACAGGCAAACACACACCGTAAAGCTGTTTTCTGCTTCAGCGAGCGCTCTGATAAAAAGACAAACGAAGTGTAATAAAGATTCTGTAAGATGAGAATATCTGAGGACACTGACAGAATGGCCTCCCGTAAAGACACATGCGAACAAGAATTCTCCACAAACTGGAAACTGAATCTGTAAAATAACAATACAGAAAGACTAATCCTATATTTTATGTATTTTTACTTGAACACCCACAAAACTTTTATCTATTAACTCCTTTAAAAGACTCTGAAATGTTAGTCGATTATTTCTCCCCTTATACCAAACTGTGTTTTTTTGCTTATATTGTTGGACAGTCTGATTACCGTATTTTCCAGGCTATAAGTCGCCTTTATTAAGTTCTCTGACAGAGAGGTGGTTGCCTTATACGAAGCGGTAACACCAAGAAGGCCCACCTGCCTCATTTACATTCATCTCTTGACAAGTCTCTCCTGGCAGCACGTTGTTCAAGCACCCATCTGTGGACTCGTTCCTCCATCTTGCTTTCGGCCCACGATTAGCTTTCTTCATTTTCTTCATTGCAGTCAGAGTAACCTCTGCTTTTCCCCAGTCCCTCACGAGTTTCTCACTCACTCCAAACTTTATTTCTGCTCGATTACCGCTGCATATTTTACTACCTGCAGTTTGCTTATCTGCAGAATGGGATTTTCATTTTGGGCGCATTTTGTTTTTGTCTAGCCTAGAGCGCCCTCTAGCGGCTGTAGACGGTAATGTTTACTCCTTGTTTCATGTCAGTCAGCATGAATTAACGTTCAAAAACATGTTAAATGATGTATATTTTGATATATAAGTCGCATCTGACTAAGTCGCAGGACCAGCCAAACTATGAAAAAAAGTGCGACTTATAGTCCCGAAAATACGGTATTCACCTTCAAGGCACAACATGTCAGGATCGTGCATGTGTGGAAGAGGCAGCACAGTGAAACCTGCGTGAAATGTGCCAAATGTTCCAAGATATAGAGTGGCAGTATCATTTGGAGTCAGCCCTGGTATCGTTTCCACACTTCGGACCACCATGAGCCGGGTGGAGCCAAAGACAGACCGCAGAGTGGGCATTCCAGGAGGACAACACCCCAAGAAGACGAGGGGATTTTGGCACATTTTTTGGGCTCTACCCACACGTTTAGCTGTGCTGCTCATTCTACGAATGCACGATCCTTACAACTTATACCTCCTTGTTAAAATGACTAATCAGGCTTTCCAGCTATAAAAAATACAAAACCAATTGGTGTTATTAAAGGGGGGAAATAATCAACCAAAATAACATTTCCAAGCCACAATGACAGACATGGCATAAAATGATTCTGTTGTTCATGTTTGTGCTGAGCCACAGTTCTTCATTATCGGTCATTCATTCTGTCACCCAAACTCTCCAAAACACCTTCCTTCACTCCACAGCTCTCATGATAGATTGGTCAACTAAAGCAGGGTATAAACTACAAGAAAATCGTCCCAAGTTTGGTCTTGAATCACTGCTTCAGACTAAAGTCAACAAAGGTCCTATTATCTGGTGCTCCTACGGTGCAAAAACTCAGACATAGGTGATAGTATTTGTCTAATTTCAAGTCAAAAACACCTCACTGGACTTATTCTAAGCCACAACTTCCTGACATGTCCGGATTAAGATCTTATTTGAAGATTTCAAAACCAGAAATAAGGCCTGAGTTACGTGTAACAAGTAAAATAATCTGCCAATCAGACAAGACATTTAATGTAAAGGGTGTCTTAAAATGTTTTTTTTTAATCCAAAGTTGATATTAAACCTGAGTTTAAGACCCTCACTGAGTCAAACTTGCTGGTTTCATTGGCAGATATTTTCTTATCATTACAGGCAGTTCAATGCCTTATTTTTTACCCTTTACTTATTGTAGTAGGACATTTATTTGGATATGTTGATTAAATGTGGATTAGAATAAGTGTTTTGGATGAACACTTTGGATGTCTGGAGAAAAAAAATCATTTTGAGACAACCTTTAAGTTACATTTGTCTCATCTCATTGGCAGATTATATTACTTATAGCAAGCAACTCAGGCCTTATTGTTAGTTTTTAGTTCTTCAAATAAGATCTTAATCCAGATGTGTCAGGAAATTGGGGCATCGAATCAGTCCAATGAGATTTTTTTACTTGAAACTGGACAAATGCTGTCATCTAGATCTGAGTTTTGCAGTGTGAGAATGATTTGAGAGATTACCTGCCATAATGCCTTTCTCTTTATTCATTAAGCAAGCAGACCTTCATGACATGATGTGGGCCATATCTAATTGTTTTTTGGAGTTTGCAGTTGGCCGCAGGGCCATACGAGGGCTGATTGATAAGTTGTGAGCCTTGTATTGAAGAAGATAAGCAGGGATGTCCTTTTTCAGCTCTTTAAGGCTGTGTACCCAAAGACTGGTGTCATTTGATCAGTTTATGTCGAAGAGGTAGCACTCTAAAGTAAACAAGGCAAGTGACTTTTGCAAAATGGACAAAATGCCCCTGTTCACAAGTCTGTCATTGCCATGGCTGCCAAGATTGTGGCTTTGAATTGATTGAGCATCTGCCTTATTCGCCTGATCTCACTCCATCAGACTTTCATCTATTTTCAAAATTGAAAAAGGCCATTTCAGGTACCCACTTTCGTTCAGATGATGACGTCATACATGCAGTGGAGGACTTTCTGAACGGTCAAGAAAAGGACTTCTTTAAAAGTGGCACTGAGGCCCTTAAACATCGCTGGCAAAAGTGTACAGATACTGAAGGGGATTATGTTGAAAAATAATGCAATATGTCTGCCAAAAGTCAAACCCTTAAATATGAGGCTCACAACTTATCAATCAGCCCTCGTAGTTTGGACGTCCCTGGTCTACACTAATGTCCTGTTGCTGTGGGAGTAAAGTCCTGGATGTTGTGAGTGAGTCTGTTGGTGTGAGGTGTGGATCATCTCATCGCACTACGAGAACGAAACAGATAAATCTGTGACAGTATGTTACCAAATGTGGGGTCACTCAGAGGTCCAAAAACAGCACACAAACCTTTTTGTGGTGCCAGACTGATCTCCTGAGGACTGAGAGATCAGTGTTGGTTCAGTAAAGTCATTTGATGTTCACCTGGCTCCTGGTGTGGAGAAACTTCAGTGTTTCAGGCTGAGCCAGCCAGAAAACAAGCTCCAGAGACTTGCAATATCTCAGAGAGCACAGACTGTTCAGGGTGCAGCCAGCAGGAGATGAAGGCCCCGTACCCCAAAGGGAAGCTTCTCCTCTGGGCACAGCTCACAGGCAAACAGGAGGTCCCATCCACTGAGATTACAAGGACAAAGTAAAGTGGAGTGACTGCATGACCTGTCCTGAGATATCTGTGTCAAACATGGAACTGCATAAAGTAAAACATCTTAAACTTACTCGGTAACAGCCAGAAGGAGCTCGACTGAACTCTCACTGTTTCATTGTTGGTTGTTGGTTTTCTTAAAGTGTTTGTTCAGTTGCAGCCGCCTCAACTTTTCCCCTCCAGCCAATTACCAGTCAACTTCAGCCAATGGGAGGTCCAAAACTCTACCATAAACATGCTTCCCTCACAAGAACACATCCAGTGGGCTCGTCCTTATTGGAGTAACAGTAGCGTGAAACAGTCGCTATGTTTCTGCCATGACATTGAGGGGATCTCATTACAGTCATGACAACAGTCCAGTCAAGACTCAGTCATGGGACACGGGGAAAATTTAAGTGGCGCCATCTGTAATCAGTAGGAAGGGCAACATGATCAAAATATCATATGACTGGGATTTTTATGGGAGCACAGATTTAATCACATTTTCAACTTCGACAGCCACCTTCATCCCTGAAAACAAAGCCAGTCATTCGATAAACAACCAGTCTGTGTACAAAAAACTACATTAAAATACCTTTATATTTTGGCTGTTTAATATAAAGCACTCAACTGTGCCCATAATTCATTACTTCTTTTGTCAAAAAAACGTCATAAGTCACATGCCAATCACTGCATGACTCCAAAAGTGTTGCCAGAGATTTATAACATTTTATTTTATATTATTATTATTTTTTATTTTTTTCGGGTTTGTTTGTTCTTATCGTTGTTAATTAAGTTTGTTTTGCACATACTTTCACCTATTTATTCTCTGTTTACGTAAAGCACTTTGTGCTACATATGTATGTTGTATGAAAAGCGCTATATAAATAAAGTTTGATTGATTGATAAATGTGTCACAGGACTCTGAAGGACAACATCATCATCTTGTTGAAGTTCTTGCTCTCTGTCTCTCCAGAGTACAACATCTCAGCTGCAGCCATCGCCATCTTCAGCTTGGCCTTCATGATCCTCGGCTCTCTGTGTCTGATCGGGTCGTGCACCGGGAAAGGAAAAGGACGGGACTACCTCCTCAAACCTGCCGGCATGTTTTTTGCGTTTGCAGGTGAGTCCAGTTCAGTTTGTTTTCATTAATATCATATTATTACCACTGGTATTATCAATGTCAGAAAGAGTTGGGACATTGTGTTGAATTAGAAAAAAACAAAGTGATTTGCATATTCCTGTGCCTTATTTGTTGAATATTTGCATATTCAACAATTAAGGCACAAAGACAGGATAGTTAGTGCTCAAACTGTGCTGGATATTCTGAATGGATTACTGGAGCATGTCTTCTGTGTTTCAGTATCTTTTCTTCTAACAAACTCTGTTGGCCTGAGGGAATAACTGCTAACATACTGAAAGTGGAATTCTCTCCCATTCTGTCTGTATGAACATCTTGAGTTGATCAACAGTACGGGCTTTCCTTGATCCACTCTTTCACTGTGAAGCTATGCTGTTGTAGCTCATGCAGGACGTGGATTGGAGCTGATGTATGCAGAGACCCTCAGGCAGGAGATTCAGGTCACCAAAGGCCGACTCAAACAGGATGAAAAACTCTTTAACTTTTCCAAACCATAACTTAAACTGAATGTTAAGATGATCCAGCTTGAATGATTAAATTACTGTGTAATTACACATATTCCCTGGTGGGACAAAAAAGTTGAAGTTGAAGAAATGTTACAACAGCACAAACCTCGGCCAAAGCATTTCCGACTCTCTTGACTATTGAAAAAATGGAAAACTACCCTTGAGAGCAATGTTAACAAATCATTTTTTTAAATTTCTGGATTTGATTCAGATCACCACAAGACTCTCATCACTTCTTCCTTATGCCTTGACCATCATCACATGAAAATGTAGTCAAAATCTGTTTCTATCTTTTGAGTTATCTCGATTATGTTCGGATGAACATCAGCAAACACACAAACTACTTGGTGGAGGCAATCATCTGTGTTTCCATTGTCAAACGTCAGGAGCGAAATCTGCACCGTCCCACTATTTTGGAGTTAGATGCACTCCTGTCAAAAAATCCTCTGCCTCATCTGGGTCCAAGTATCATTCCCAAAACATTTCTGGATTTATGTTTGTATTTGTCCTGTTACAGCCTGCAGCCTCCTCTCAAGCAAAGGTCCATATGCCCAAAAGGACTTGCAGTGATAGAAACCTGGATGGTCCTTTTTTCAGGCCTTGAGACTCAACAGCCATCATAACTAAAACAATATGAGCTGTGGACTAAAGTTTTCCCCTTTAGGACAGTCCATCTCATCTTATCATCAGCCCCTATGCTGTAAAAAAAGAGATTTTATGGTAAAAAAACGGGCAGCTGGGGTTGCCAGAATTTTACCATAATAAATGTGGTAAAACTTTTTCTATTATTACAGTTTTCTATTGTTACATTGGTACTGCTGATTCTACAGAAAAGGTTGGGATTTAAAACCATATTTTATCATATAAATATAAGTTTTGACCATGGAGAAATATGCTGTTTTGTTGTGTAATAATTAATATAAACATCATGTTTATTATACGGCAAAACTCTGTTTTTTTAACTGGTAAAAACGTGTTATTATACGATAAATTTTGGAATAAAAATCCACCATTTACTGTAAAATTAACAGTGATAATATCCTTTTACTGTAATTAAAGAAAAAGTTCCACAGCTGCCAGTGTTTTACTGTAAAATTAACATCCAGTGCTTCTGGATGTTGTTGATATTTGGCATTAGCTTCACATGGTGGACTCTTATTTCCTCCGCCAAGAAGGTTATGTTCCTGCTGGTGTTTGTTTGTTTGTTAGCAAGGTTACAAAAAAACAACTGGACAGATTTTGCTGAAATTTTCAGGAGATGTTGGTAACGGCCCAACTAAATAATGATTAGATTTTGGTGGTGATCCAGATAACTGCCATTAGTGAACGATCGTTTTTGCTCAATACTGTGTGACTAATAACGATATCAACATGATTCTGAGTGCTAGGTGTGGGGTTTCAGAGCCATGAATCATATCATGATGGTAACTTTATCATGAAACTATTTCTTATAGATGTAACAGCAATATGTGAGCTACCCTGGTGGAGGTTTGGGCTCTCCGAGTGCTTTCTCTTTTTACATTTGTAGATGCGGCGTCCACAGACGATAGTTTTCTGTGTTTCCAAACCCACATGTTTAACTCCATCATGCTGCTATGATGGAGGTTGTGAGTAGTTCATGTTGGTTCTCAGCCATCCAATTGAGCTACGTTTCTTGCATTATTGAAGAAGGTTTTTTATGAATGGTTGGACTGTTTGCCCTTACCAGTTAGCAGACTTACCTGTGTAATATTCCAGGTGTTTGTCTTACTTGCCCCTGTCCCAGATTTTCTGGAACATGCTGCAGGCGTTAAATTCAGGACGTATGTATATTTCTAAATCAATAATAAAGTTCATCAGTTTGACAAACTCGTCTCTGTGCTGTATTTAATCTGATCCAGGTTTAAAAATGATTTGCTTCTCACAGCTGTTTACATTTCACTCAATGTCCCAACTCTTTTGGTACGTGCCTGTGGTCACTCACCTGTTCACACCTGTCCACCCCCACCCCCCCACCCCCTCAGGTCTCTGCGCCTTCATCTCTCTGGAGGTGATGCGTCAGTCGGTCAAGCGCATGATAGACAGCAAGGACACCATCTGGCTCGAGTACTACTACTCCTGGTCCTTCGCGTGTGCCTGCACCGGCTTCGTGCTCCTCTTCCTCACCGGCTTTGCCCTCCTCATCCTCTCCATGCCGCAGATGCCCAGGAACCCGTGGGAGACATGCATGGACGCAGAGCCAGAGCAAGTGGAGTGACAGCGGTGATGGGAATTGTACCATCATAACCTTCGTGGATTTGTAAATCACCTTGAATTCGGGCCTTTGGTCGGACAGCCGGCGTTCACCTGGTGTTAAGATGTGTCCTCCTGGATTATCCAATCAGAAACCAGACCACTCTTACTGGTGTGATCTTTTTCTGTGAGGTTGCTTCTATGAAAAACAAAGTTAAATGCGTTGTCTTGATTAACTTAGTGAAAACTCAAGTCTCGAAGCAGAGTCATGTAGATCAGTTTCCACGTTGGGGCTTGGGACCAGTGTTAATGTTGTTGACTAATTATTTTCATCATAGTTTTCATCAACAACCTTTTTTCCCCTGACGAAAACTAGACAGTAAGTAATAAAAACAAGTGCACAAGGACAAAAACTAAAACTAAATTAACTGACATTTTCATCAACAAATAAAAACTAGACTAAAATGTTTGACAGAGACTTAATCCAATCAGACCTAATTTGGTCATGTAGAAAGTAAAGTTAGGAATATATCCAATCACAGCTACTTTGGTTGTTTGGAAAGGTTGGATGAGTTAAGAGGGACATCCAATCACAGCTGCCTTAGCTTGGTGGTGGTGGGATAAGTTGGGGAGCGATCCAATCAGAGCTCCTCTCTTTATGAATTGATATATTCATGTAGAGCAGGTTCACTGTTTGTTGTCAGTTCTGGTATTGTAACTGAGATGCTCTGCCAGGTAGCCTAAATAAAGGTGACTGCATTTCACACAAAAGTTCAATTTGTTTCTGTTCATTTATACATTCAGACTTTACTAGCATTCAATAAAGGGTTATTAGATGTTTCATTTAATCCAAGTGTAAAACTTCAGAAATTCAAGGAAACATAAAAAATGCCTTACACTTTACACTTCATATTTTAGTCGACTAAATTTACAGTAGATTTCGTCGACTAAAATGTTGTGAAATTTCATCAACTAAACCTAGACTAAAATTTATACATTAGCACCAGTAGCTGCAGAAGACAGCTCATTCCCTGCCCCGCAAACTAGACCTACCAGTGTGACATCACACAAGCCCCTTATTCATCAACAGGCTGTTTTCGAAACCTCATACAACAAATGCAGCCAATTGAAACTTCCCCACTTTCCCTGGCAGGGTCTTGGCTGGTCCCTGACAGGTCCATGACAGGGCCTGCCCACCCTGACAGTCATAGATTGTAAACTCTGGACCATATTTGGGAGAATTTTTGGTGTAAAGTTTGCTTCTAGTTGACTTGGCAGCTCATTTACTAGCCAAGAGAGAAGATTGAGGCTGTCATCTTGTGAGGGAAGCACCATGTCATAGAAACACCGTGTAAATGCATGAATGGACATGTTTTCAATGGATTTTAGGCACAACCTCAGAGGGATGGGGACCTCTAGTGGCTGGAAGCTGGCTGGTAACTGGCAGGGAGGGGAGGTGGCGAGATCTGTGTCCTAGTGCTAGTATATAAACATTTGTGAAATCTGAAGTGTGCTAAAATAACCTGGATGTCAGACTACTTTGGAAAAAATTAGCAGAATGCATCAGACCAGTAGCATTTGCATTGATTCCAGACCATTTATCTAACAATAAAGCAAATCAAACTTGGTAAATAAAAAGCATGTCAGTCAGTACATGGATGTTTCTCATTTCTCATGTGAGTGTTCAGTTGTGAAAGTCATGAAAAACCAATTAAATGACTCGTTAGACTTCTGTTAGTCCGTTATTGCAGGTCAATTCAGCATCGCCAGTCATCAGATGATCTACGATTTACTTTTATTTTTACAGCCAGAAACAGAAAATCAACTAAATTATTGGGTTTGGGAGGGAAATCACGTAGCTATATTTGTCTAATTAATGTTTTGTATAGTCTTAGAAATAGTTGCTCTGATCCATACTTTAGCAAGTAGGTGGCGGTAATAAGCTTTTAACGATATTCACCACCCGCAAGAAAATGAAATACCAAAAACAGTAATGCAAACTGTATGTATGAGGCAGCCACCGTCCTCTTTTGTCTCATTTTGAAACCACCATTTTAAGGTGGAAAGGTTAGCGAGGTAGCAGTCCTGACCAAAAAGTTAAGTTCTACCAGGCTTTGTTGTATTTCCTGAGCCTCTATTTCGCAGAAGAATCTCCTTCAATGTACCCACTGTTTATTTACTGTCTCTGACACGTCCCAACCATCATCTTTTACTGAATCGACATGGTTTGACTGTCTGCCTCTTGGCTTTAGTAAACTGTCTGATTTTGATACCCTGACCCTTTAACCCCCTTATGGGCTGCCTTGCACTCTGTAGTATGTCATGAACCAGCCGGACCCACTCAGCAAAAACATCCAGGCATGCCAAAGCCAAATTACCACCAGGCAAATGTGGAAACCTGCTTCTGACCGTCAGTGAGTGTTTTCTGGAGGATCAGACCTCAGTGAAGGACTCATGTTAACACCAGGTGTAATCGAGGCCCACGCTCTGATTATTCACATTATTCAGTATCAACTGCTTTTTTAATTTGGCTCATTTTGGTTCTAAAGACTTCAGAGTTTGAGGTTTATTTTCATCCCGAGTCATCCTGACGCCCACAGAGGGGCCTTGGTTTGGCTCTGTTCGTGTATGATATCTTGTACATATCTGATGTTTGTCTGTTCATTTTTGTACGGGAGAGTTAAAGGAATCAATAAATCCAATCAGAAAAGTAACACTTTGAAATGTTAGGTTGTACATTTTTAGATTGATGAAAAAGCATTAAAGATGTCTCATTTTGGTCAGAACTCTATGAATAAATGACGTCTTAAAGGGATAGTTCAGTATTTTTGAGCAGGGTTGTATCAGGTACTTCACAATAGTCAGTGAAGTGTCTGAAAACAAGCTGAGGTCACCAGGAGGCCCACTGTTAATGGGTACAGTTATTTCACATAATTAAGTGAGTTTGACCAAAAAATGAGCTAAGAAAGGAGTCCAATGTGCTTAATTTCGTGTTTGACAGTATATTCCTTATTTTATGATGCAGCAAATGGCCGTGGGCTCTCCTGCCTGTGGCCGTGGACTCCACAGATTGCTGTTTCACTCTCTGGACTGAAGAAGACAGATTAATAGCACAGGAAACTAAAACTGAAGCAGGTCTGAGTGATTCTGACCATCCTTTACTGCACGGGTTACATTTATGAACCGGAGTACAGAAGAAGAAATTCTAGTTATTTTAGTTTGTGTGAGTTTTACTTAAAAGCTAACCACAAAACTATTACAGCAAGAAGAAAAGACTCCAAGGCACTCTCTTTATACTATTAAAATGCCTTTATTTTAACGGCGTGGTCATGTAGACCTTAAAAACAAACTCTGCCATAAGCCATAAAACTATGTTGGATCAACTGAACAATTGGGTTAACTTTTTGAGTGCTTTATTTTCCTCAGTATGAGTCAACATGAGTGATAAGTGCTGATGAGGTTCCTCCTTCTATCGATGCACCTTTATCAGGCTTTTCCTTTAATCTGCAAGCCTATACCCACCAACCCCCTCCATACGTTAAACTCACACAATCACACAAAATAACTGTACCCATTAACAACAGTGCACCTCTCTGGTGGTCTCAGCTTGCTCTCCTTAAAGGTGCAGTGCTGCTGGAGCCCTTTCAGACGATTCACTGAACCTGATACAAGACAACTTTAAAAATACTGAACTGTCCCTTTAAGGCAAAGCAGCAGCACAGAGCACATCTGTGTGTGTGTGTGTGTGTGTGTAGCTGAATGTTAATCACGCTGGAGAAGCTTCAGTTCTAGAAGGTGCACGGTCGAGGCCTTTTACTTTAGTTTATGAAAATGATTTTATTTGTCATCACATCACATTATACATCACATGTGCATGATCATGGTGGCTTAATGTTTCATATCACACCTTCAGGGTGCTGCTGGCTGACTTATGCTGGAGTATATCTGACTTTATTCATCCCTGATACACTGACTGTGGTTTACTGCTGAGATTACTTTGGTTTCAGTGAATATGACGGTAAAACCAACACACTGGAGCTGAAACCATCTTTGTTCTGTCATCATCACTTCTGGAGCAAAGTGTCATTTCTTAAGCTTAACATTTTTTTCCTGTTACTTTTCTTAAACTGTCAGAGAATTAAGGTGTTTGTGGTTTTAAATGCATTTAGTTTGTGTGTTTGTTATATGCTCGACTTTCTAATGAACATTAAATCTTCATATGCTTTACCAAATGTGCCTGCTTTTGTTCATTTTCTCACCTCATCCAGCTAATCTTTATTTGAGATGAAGGATTATTTGTGTATTTGGCTAAATTCAAGTAAGACCATAGTTTGATCCTTAGCTGCTGGTGGAAGGACATTTAGGCTGTGCCGTGTCTCAAAGTAGTGCCTAAACAAAGCTGTGGTCACCATGTACAGCATTAACATCTGTCCCGAGTTTTTCTGAACAGAGAGAGAACTGAGCTGTGACCCTGTGGCACACACTCAGGCTCATGCACCTCACACAACCACACTTCAAAAAACACGGACTGTCCCTTTAAGAGAGGAGCTTGCAGCCTATTGAACATGTTATTGGTCGGTGGGAGGAAGCCAGAGTGCCTGGAGAGAACCCACACATGCACGGGGAGAACAAACCCCACACAGAAAGGCCCTGACCGACACGGGGATCGAACCAGCAACCCTCTTGCTCTGAGGCACGTGCACTACCTGCTGCGCCACCGTGCCGCCCTGGTGAAAAACAGAAGTCCTGAATGATAACTGTAATGATAATGTTGTATACACTTACTGGCCACTTAATAAGGTACACCCCCTGTCTGCTTGTTGATGCAAAAGCTAATAAATCAATCACATGGCACTAACTCAGTGCACTTGAGTTACTGCCACTGTACGGCCCGACCTGAATCACTTAGTAGAAAAATAATTATTTCCTTTAATTCACTAATCAGTGCACTGCAGTGGTGTCTGATCCAGCTCATCGATACCTGCACTTCGGATATAAAACTGGCGGCCTGAGGGCCACATGCGGCCCTCCTGCTCCCTCACTGGGCCCACCAGTCTGCTTAAAGCATACAAATAAAGATGAATGTGGAAAAAAGTGACAAAATCTGCAATAACATTTATAACGGCAATATCTCCAAGAAAACGTGACACTAATGTCTCCTTTGTATGCTTAAAATGTAAATTAAATCCACTTTGACATACATCACAAAGTTTTCTGAAGCTGGCTTGATTTCTGCATTTAGATAATTTAATTATTGTTGTTGCATTAGAGTTTAAACATATACAGTGCTCAGCACAAATGAGTACACCTTCAGATTTGTCAGAAAACCTTTAGTTTCCTTTCAAAATCCACATTTTCTACGGCATACTACATGACAAAATTCTCCCCCAAATGTGGGCCATTGATTGCAAATAAGACTTTTTTAAGTTGCACACAAAAAAGTATTTTTCTCAATCTAAGATCAGGATGCAAAAATGAGTACACTCCAAACAAAGAGATGGGAGCAAAGCTACATTTTAGTTATCATATTACCCTTATTTTCATCTTATGGTTAAAAAAAAAAAAAATGTTATGTTAAACTCAGCTTTGTCAAAACTTTGGAAATTGTTCATTTGTTCATTTAGATTTTGATTAATACATTACTTTTTAATAGGAGGTGTAGTCATTTATGCTGGGCACTGTATACTGTTGATATAAAATTAGTAAAATGATTCCTTTAACAGCAACATATTTGTCCTTTTTGTGAAATCATGAGTTATTATGACTGCCAAGTTTAAAGTTTCCTTTAAAATGCAAATATTTAGCTCTTCAGAAATTGGAATAATTTTAATGTGGCGTCTTGGTGAAAAGGTCATATCAGAGAAACTGCCAAAATAACTGCATGACAGTGTTTAACAGCATTTATAGAGTTTTGATTATTATTGATGTTTTAATGGAGGGAGAAAACCCCATCTTAAACATCAGCTCTTAAAATGGTGTAAATATAATAATTCTTGTATCCAGAGGCTGAGATGATGAAGTCTGTCCTGAGACGGAGAGCAGAAGCAGGAAAAAGTACTCGAGCCATTTCAATAAAAACACTTTAATAGAGAAACAAATAAAAAAGAAAATAAACCTTTAAACACAGTCTAAATCCTTTATTAGAACCACCACCAATTGAAATAAAGAGAGTAAAACAGATCTATTCAGTATTTTTGTACCCACGAGGGACGAACCAATGGGAGTGGGAGGCTGGGACAACAGGTGAGCCATTGATCCACTGCAGCGGGGGGGGCGGGCGGAGGCAGAGGGGGGATAACGGGTCAGAGATGTGGTGTCCTACAGAAGGCTGAGCACAGCGCTCCCTACTGGCTGGGCAGAGGGTTGCTCCCTTCAATGTGACACGCTCACCAGAGGGAGGACGCTCTTCATGAAAAGACTCTGCTGTAAAAAAGGACTGACGGGACGATGTTTGGTGAAAAATGTTATAAAAGCTGATAAATCTGCTCAGGAGAGGAGGATCAGGCTCAGGCAGGTCACAGAGATAATGAGAGGAAGAGTTTTGGCGTTAAACACTTGGAGAGAAAAAGTCAAAATGATAAAATGAAAAGACAAAAGTCAAAAGAATGAAAAGAGGAGATTTAAGTCGACTGTGGAAACAGAATTTAACCCTCTAACCTTCACTTCTGTGTTTCACTTCATCCTTCAGGACTTTTCCTTCACATTTTAGCTTCAATCAACATCAACCAAACTGAGTCAGGAATGTGTCTGACACTCTCTGACCTCGCAGGGTGGCTCCGTTGGCCACATTTCAGTCCTTCAAGCTGAATCGTCTGCCCCCCATCAGACAATGACCTGACCAATCACTGCCATTTAAGGCAGATGAGGGTGAAGCTACAGGTGTGGTTAGGTAAAGGGGGGCTGGACTGCGAGACCACAACACAATTGTTCTGCCAAAAAGAGAACTATATGGAGCTGATCATGGACTGAGATCTGGTGACTGTGGAGGCCACTGCACTTCAGTGAACTCAGTAACCAGACTGAGATGATCTGAGCTCTGGGACATGGAGCTGCTGGAAGTCTCCATCAGAAGATGGTCCACTGTGGTCATGAAGGGATGGACATGCTCAGAGAAAGTACTCAGGTCGGCTGTGGGGCTTCAACGATGCCCAGTGGGCACTAAGGGGCCCAAAGTGTGACAAAAAAATGGTGATTGAAGGCGGGATGGACCCCTGCTCCACCCTATCGTACTGTCCCAGCAGATACCCAGACTCATCAGAGCAGGCAGCATGTTTCCATCTCCTGTTGGCAGCGTTTGGTGAGAAGCTGTAGCCTCAGTTTCTTATGACATATCTGTGTATGTCTTAAATGTTCTTTGAGTTTAATTGACCTTTTTCAGCTGTTTTTTCCTTTGTGTTTAAGCTCTTGTGCTTTGCTGTCTTTATGTTCCTGCCTGTTGTCAAAGCACTTTGTAAACCTTTGTCCTTAAAAGTGCTATAAAAATAAAGTTTATTATTGTTATTTTCTGTTCTTTGCCGACAGGAGTGGCACCTGGTGTGACCCTCTGCTGCTGCATCTTCAACTGACCCAGCTGTCTCTGACCTCTGACCTCAACCAAACATTCTTCACCAACATTTTGATTTTCTCGTTAAGTTAGATTTCAACAATATCGATATTGACGCGATTCTTCCTCAACATTTGGGCTTCATCATTTCTGATCTTTTATCTATCTGGAGAAAAACAAGTAAAAATGTCAAACTGTTGAGTTTTTATAGGACTGAACTTCTTAAAAACATTTAAATGATCAAAACTTGAGTCTTTATTCACATCTTTCTGTCATTAGCTTCAAAGTGTTTCAACTACATTACTCACAATTTCAGCTTTATTAACAAAACCGTATTTTGGTATTTATGTGGTTTATGGAATTTTTGAGAGAAATACATAAAAAACTAAACCGCAAGGCACATGTGCATCAGCTGAGGAGGAAAGCAGAAGATAAAGTGCTAATCTTAGTCTAAAAGTAGATAACGTAACATAACACAGTAAAAAAACGAGTCACAACAAGCACACAGGACTGTTCAGAGCTGCTGAAGAGTTTATCTGATGACTGTATGCAGACGCAGGCTAACACTACCCATTGACTTCCAGTGTTTGAGCTAAGCTAATTAGCAGTGGGTGAGTTCTGCCTGTCTCTTCCTTGTTACTGCACGCACAGTCGAAAAAATGGCGTCTATCTGCTTGTCATGGACTCCGGAGTGAGGTGAGTGAGACAAGACATGGAAACAACAAAAATGTTGGAGTGTTCCTTTAAGGATTTGATCAATAAGCTGAATCGATAAATGACATTGGTAGCAATAAAATCTGATCAATAATCATTCCCACTCTCAAAATCCTGCTACAGTTGTCACACCAACATTTTTTCTCGAGAGTGCTTTTTTGTCACTTTAAGGTTAAAATAAGATCGGGTATTTGAATTATAAAAAGTAAGTATTTCATTTTCAATTTCGGTTTATTTGGATGTTTTAAGTTGAATGACTTGTAAAAACATTGGGACATTTTTTTCACCAAATAAGGTAAATATAAAATTTTGGTCCAATTTTTTTTTGAAGCCTTTTGTTCTTGACATTTCAAGTGTATTTAAGTTTTTTAAATATATACTTGATTCAATGTGGTTTTAAGATAATATTTTCACCTTTTTGACAAACAGACTTTAATCCCAGAATATTATTTTACCTTCATGAGCTCCACCGAGCAGGTTTTGTTTCTGCTGTTTGTTTGTTAAAAAAAAAGAAAAATCAAACATTTCTCCACATATCTTGATGACATTTTCAGGGGATATTTTTCACAGCACAAGGGAGAAGTGATTGAGTTTTGGTGTTGATCTGAATCAGGATGTGGATCCTGAAGTTTGAACAGGACTGTTTTGGGTTGTTTTTCACATTTTTGAAAGAAACTCTGCAGAACGTCTGAAATGTGTCGAGGAAGCTTTGAGCTCTCAGACTTTTTCTTGTTCTTGATATTTTCATTGTAAGAATCTTACTGATAACACTTCATGGATCTTTTTAGAAAAATGATTAAAGTTTTTACCTTCAACTGCATCAATGACATTTGTTTTATGGCATTTTTATGTTCTTTGTGTCTTTTGTCTTCAGTGTCCAAATGGTGACCTCAGATCACTTATTAAATCTTCACTTTATTCTTGTTATTCTGATTTTATTTTGGACTATTACAATTCTTCAACATTTCAACTTTACTCTTCAAAACTCAGTTTTTCCCTGTTTTATTTTTTTTGAACAGTTGACCTTATTAACATTTTGACTCTTTCAGTCTTTTGATTTTCCTTTCATTTCAACTTGAATCTTCTCATTTTGTCTTTTTGTTTGACTTTAAGATTCAAGACATTCATGACACAAAGACTCTTCCTCTTATCATTTCGTTCCCATGCCTGACTCCCATCCTCCTCTGTGAAGATAAATGTTAAAGATCCTTTTAAAGTCATTTTTGAAGACAAATGTGAAGAAAAGAAGAACCTTAAAGAATCGGCCATTTTGGAAAAGTGACAATAACTCCCTTTACAAAAGAAATCTTTGGCTCGACCTCTGCTTCAAAAATAAATACAAGAGTAGCTAAAGAAGCGGTGAAATATTAGTATTGCACGACTTCAGAGATCAGCCAAAAAAGATTCACCAAAAAGACACATATCAGGGAGCAACCTCAGCCGAACAGAAAGAAAACGGTACAGGACCATTACATATTTGATTGACATGTTAGTAAAATATTATAATAGTCTTGTTGATAAGGTCACAAGTTATTGTACACATCAAATAATATACCAAAAATCTGACTCTGCAGGTTGAACAAAAGTTTTTTTTTTCCTTTTTTTATATCCACAAATCAATACAAACTGATAAAAACAGGGATAAAAACCAGCCAGGTCATCTCAACATGCATGAAAAGAAAAAAAAAAACAGTCTTCACATTTAAAAAACAAAACAGAAATAAACGCCATGTTGATTGTTGTACAGCTGAGAAGGTGAGGAACAAAAACAGGACAAATCCAGCAACAGGTACTGAATCAGAAATGAACCTTACAGTGAAAGAAATCGTCTGGAAACAGCTGCAACACAAATTCTCCTCTTTGTCAAATCAGACAGACACCCTCTTTAAAAAAAAAAAAAAAAAACAGGAACAAAAGCTTTCAGAGTTACAACCGGTGTGTTGTCGTCCATTTCTAGAGTCTGAATTTTATTATTTTTTGTGAATTTGCATAATTAAAAAGGGCAAACCTCTTCTTGGAACAGCTTCTACAAAATCGAGGCGCTCCCAAAGTTTGTAAATATCTAGAAAATGTGTATTTACAGGTTATGTCGCGTTCTCCGCTACGTCTAAAAATCGCTGAAATCAAATGTTGGAAAAGGAAATGAACGACTGCTCTATGAAGCGGCTTTTTAAAATGCTAAGATTTTATGTAGGGTGTTAGCTCTCCAAGGACATTTTTAACAATTTAACGTCGACTTACTGCCACCTAAAAGGCAAACTAGATCCAATATAACAATTTATTTGATTTAACAATTAAAAAAACTACACAAACAGAGCTCTGGATGACTGCTCTCCAGGGTTTATTGGTCAGAATGGAAGAAAAACTAGCAGATACAGTGTTTATCTTCATCAGGGATGCACAATATTATCGGCACAACATCGATTTCTGCAGCCGTAGAAAGATCTGTGGTCATTTACCGATGATATTGTAGCCCAAAGTTTGAGGCAGGTGTGGAGACACTGCTGTGAGCTGGAGAAATATCTGCAGATAGTCAGGCTTGCGTGTTTTGTTTGGATATTTGCTGCTGTTACTGGAGGACACCACTAGAGGGCGCAGAAGACCTCAGGCTGTATGTAACTGTCTGTTGTGTTAGAAGTAAACTGCAAACATGGTGTAATTCTGGCTAGAAACGTACAAAATAAATATTTATCAAATATTTGTTACCAACTGATGACCTGTGATCAGACCCCCTCATCAGCGCAAGTGTCTCGGTGTAATGGTCTAATCAGTGACCGTGCTAACTGATGACTTTCTCCTAAGTTCAGGGATCACGTGGCAGCCATCATGCATCGTCGTACTTAGCAGCAGGTTTATCTTCAGCCTTAAGTAAAAATAGAAGCATTAACGGTTTGCCAGATTAAAAGTGAAAAAAAAAGTAGATTTTTTTCTGTTTAGCAAGGATTTAGTTTGAGTCGAATAAAAAATGATAAAATCTCCTCTCGAAAGAGGACTCGGCTCTTTTCCCCTCCCCTTTGGAAACACACTAAACTAAGGGGGCGGGCCTACAGAAGGCTATGATAAAGAGCTCTGCACTGATTGGCTTCCCGAATGATGCCTGATTGGAGGAGGGGGCGGGGTTACTCTCATGGCGTCAGCCTGCAACAAGCAGAAAACACACAAGTAGGTGGAGGCTGTACAGCTATGACATCATAAACCCCAGGAAGGACAAACAGAGCGTTTAAGGGTCATTATAGTAAAAGGTGTCATGCTCTCCTGCTCCCCAAGAACTTCCTACAAATGAGCTTCAAAACTTTTTATAAACTGTTGAGAGTTTCATCTTCTGTTCCTTCACTTTGACTTACTAAATTAAAAAACTAATTATTAACACTTCTATTTGTGAAAAACTTCAGCAAAAAATACTTAACAGCATTTTTCAGGCCTGCCTCAAACTTTTGCACAGACCTGTAGATATTGAACACATTTAACCATAATGATCCACTTTGTAAGGTAAGAGTAAAAAAAAACCTTTTTTTTATTGTAACCCTAAAATGAACATCTAATCTGAATAACTCAACACCAGATTATTAGTGGTAGAAACATTTTTCATTTCCATTGCTCTCCATAAATGACTTTCCAACTTTGTGATCCTGGATCGACTTGACTGGTTTGGTTTTTCCTGCCGGGATAATACCTGTCACAGTTTCTCCTGTACCCTCTTAGTCAGGTTTCGAGTAAGCTAAACATGTGACCTGGGCGTACTGCTGACCTCTGAATGGTCGGAGCATCTGCACTAACCAGGGGATCAACACAGACATGAAATGCTTCCTGTTGTCGGCCCTGTAATGCTGGATGACTTCCTAAACTGTATTCTGCTTTCATAGTTTGTTGCTTTGCTGCTTGCAAGTCTCTTGAACAAAACTCATCTCCTTACTGTGACACAAACCGAGAGGGAAACATCTGCATGTTGAATATTGGCATGATTAATTATTGTGCATCCCTTTTATATTCTTCTTTCAAGAAACTTTTGAAAGTTTCAGCCTTTTAATGTTAGCAGTGACAACGAGGAGCATGTGGCTGTTAAATTATCGTTTTTATGTTGTTCGAGAAAAAAGTGTCTTAAAAAACTCCCAAACCTTCACAAGTTTATTCTTAAAACTTATTACAGTAAATAATAACGGACACATTCACAGTCATATATCTTTGAGAAGCTTTTTGTAGTAATCTGATTACTGCCCGTTTAAATGCTCTGAAATAAGAAAATACTGTTGAAACACGCTTTTCAGTATTTAAAGGTCAAACATGATAAAAGCAAAGTCAGCATGTGATTGAACTTTTAGTGATGGTTTCACCTGATGTCACATACTTATGAAAACAGAGAAGCATGTGCTGCAGCTCCACACACGGGTCAGTGCTAGCTGCTACTTTTTGCTGGTCACATGACTGATGGCTAACAACAGGATTCTTATGATTTAGGGATCCATGCTACGCCAGAGCATGAATAGACTGGTTTAATATGCAATAACAATTAAAAAAGAAATAAAAAAGGAGGATTTTTTTTTAATTGTGCAAAATTATGTTGATAAAAACTTAAAAATACAATTTTCGGATTACGTCCAAATGTTGTTAGAATAAGTCATAATGCATAAAAAAAGTCAGATGTCAAAAGTCAAGGCATGATGACCAGAATAATAAAAATAAAACACTGGAAAAGATGTAAAAATGAGAGTTTTAAGGCCAAATGGCAAAAGAAAATCAAGTGACAAAACATTAAATCAAGTAAAGGGTCAAAATGTTAAAAAAAACAAAGTTTAAATTCGATGGATTAAGTCTTAAATGACAAAAAAAAGTTGAAATGTTGAACATACATCTGAACGTCGTCACAATAACTAAAGAAAGTCAGAATTCTGAGGTATTTGACGTAACGAAAACAAATCAAAATATCACAGATATAGTTGAAATGAAGAGCAAACACTTCAAATACAAAGAATTGGGTCAGGAAAAAGTTTTTATATTTTTAATAAAAGTGAAATAATGATGCCAAAAAAGAAATGAAATGTGAAGAGTGAGTATTGAGGTCAAAATGCCAAGGATAGAGAGGAAAAAGTTAAAATATTCTAATAAATGTTGGGAAAAAAATTAAGTAAAAATGTTTAAATAAGGAGAGTTAGGTAAGGAAAAAGTTTTAATATTTTGAATAAAAGTTAAATAATAATGTCAAAAAAGAGATGAAATGTAAAGAGTCAGAGTGTTGAAGTCAAAATACCAAAAGCAGGTGAAGAAGAAGCTGATCCAATGTTGGAATAAAATTTGTAAAAATAAAGTCAAAACGTTGGAAGAACTTTGGGAATAACGTTGTGCCACAATTTTGGAAAATAAAGCCAATTAGCAAACATTTAATGTCCTGCTTTCTGAAGTCTGGGGGCACCAGCCCATTTATTTTGATCTACTGGTTGACCTTTAAACATTTCCTGTCGATCTTTAGGACACGGTGGCTCGTTTAATTTGACAGAGGTCTTAAAATAACAAGAAGGATGAGGTTAAAAAATATTGCGTGGAGGAGGTGACTACTGTTATTGGGACACTGCGGTGCCGTTATTTTTACATTTGCATGTATTTATTTAGGGTGAGTAATTAACCTGCTAAGAGTGTTTTTTGGTCAGAGGGAGGAAGCTGGAGAAAACCTATGCATGCACCAGGACGACATGCTAACTCCAACTACCCCCCATCCTCAGCCTCCCGTCATCATGTCTTCCTCCTTTTATTTCACACACCTGTATTTTCACATTTCAGAGCATTTCCAAAGCTTCAGCTTCTTCAAAAACGTTCGAACCCGCAGCGCCCATCAAACCCTTGAATCCGACGTACTTATCTTTAACTTTGCTCCGACCTCGCCGCACCCCTTTCACTTTCGCAGACCCTCTGCAACCTTTACACAAACACAGGAAATAAAAGATTTAATCCAGCGCTCACGACGGGAGACGGATTGGGAGAATTTGAGCACAGGGAGCGATGTCCGATGATTTTTGATCTGTCACACAAATGAGGAATGACATGTTTGTAGCTGTTTGACATTTTAACACTGTATCTATTGTTGCAGATGCAAAAACTCAAATATGCAATCAATATCTGTGTCATCGTATGAACTATTAATCACTGAGGATGATTGGCAGGTAGGGATGTCTAAGGGTTAAGGTTAATAAGCGAAGAAAAACAAAAGAATTCATAATTCAAAAGCTAGCATGATACAGGAATTTAAGGACATGTCTGTGGCATACAATTCAGTCTTTTATTTTCTTTATATGTACAGATTAGAGGAAAATTTTTTATCTACTTCTATACACTGTTCCATGTAGTTTCTGCGTCAGTTGACCACTTAGCTTTATGCGATACCACGACTACAGTAGTATGGAAATCAAGACGTTCACTCAAACTGAAGAATACAAAATGATAAACGGACTTATTTAGGAACCAACAAAACTTCAAGAGGGAAAGTAAGCAGAAAACTAAGTGGTCAAAGGACTCTCGCCTTTTTTATTTAATTTTTTAAAATGTTTTTTAGCATTACGTACATATACAAGTGTCGATAATATAAGTATATATTCATATATACATAATGAGTATGTATATATACCAGTAATGCATTCATTATATATACTTATTTTCTTCACAGATATGTGAAACAGGAGAAAAGATGACTGTTACAAATAAAAAGTTAAAATGAAACAAAATGCAGAAAACAAACCTACTGATAGAAACAATTTGTAAATGCACTTTGCACTATTTTTGGAGTTTTTAGAGACGATTTTGCTTTTTTTTTTTTTTTTTATGTTTTATCAGTAATTACTCTGGAGAGGGACTCTCATTTAAAGTAGGAATAGTACCCATTGCTACCATTTGAACTTCCTATACTCAGCTCTTGCAGGAGGGAGAGCGGGTCGCTGTTCTTCTTGGCCTGGTCTGGGCGGACAGCGCGGGGTTTGGGTGGAGCGCGAAGGGCGCTGGCGTAGGACATGGTGGGGGGTTTGCTCAGATTTGGAGGCCCTTGTCCTGCCTCTGTGGGGGGCTGCGGCGGCGGCGGTGGCGGTGGCTGCTGCTGATGATGGTGATGATGCTTGTTATTGGGCATGAGAGGGGGGAACTGTCCGAGGTGCTGGAGGGAGTTGAGGGGGTGCGGGTGGGTCTGCTGTGCTGCTGTGCTCTCGGCCTTCACCTGCTCCTCCGACTGACGAAGAGCTTTAGATGCTGAGGGGAGAAGAAAAGGACCAGAGACTTTAAAAAGAAACCTGGACCAACAGTTTCAATATTCACCTGTAATGAGAGTAATCACAAAAGACCCTTTCAACAAAAGGCTACAGGAACTTCTGGATTATTACAGCCTAACACATCCCATACATAACCACATCTCACTGACTGTGACATTGAGTGGGGCAACACTTATTCAGCATATCTACATCAAATTTCACTGCTGCAGAAACATTTAGTCAGATATCAACTTTTCCAGATCCAGTGATGCTTCTTTTCCACTTTGTGTAACATATCTATTTCTGATATAAATACTCTTCAAATGTGTACTTTTATTTATAAAGTCAAATACATGAGTACAAAATTGGCAGAAAGCTTTAAAATGTTCTTTATTCCAAACTCTCAGGTGAACTTATTTAACAAGACAGAGCAATAACCTGTACCTACCACTGTATCATACATCTCCAGGTCAGAGCTCAATAAAATACCACAGCGTTCAATCATGGAACAAGTATTTTTATTTACTGACAGAGTCTCCGTCCCTGCCCTGATACAGATTGAAGCTAAAAAATGTCAACGACTTTTTGTTCATGATGATCAAATTTTAACTTTGCTTCACAAAATATGGTACATGTACCACTTTGTTTTGTTATATTCTGTTTCTGTGTTGGCATATTCTCTCTTTTTGGTAAAATGTACGTTAATACTTGACTTTTTTTTTTGTTTGTTTTTCTTTCATTACTAAGATTTTGTATTTTTGCTGTTCATTCACCCACAATGGGCTTTCACCTCACCTGCACATGTAACTTGATTCACTGCTTTCTTTGACTTCTCTTTTAATTATGTCCAAATAAATAAATAAAGTAAAAGAAACAGACCTCCTGTTGCCCATTACTGTTTGCTTTACCTGGAGCGTTTAATATATATATAACCAGTCCATCTTTCTGCTGGTCAAAGTGTTTGAATGCAGAACCTTTCAAAAGCAAATCAGGGGATTGGATGATCATCCGCCAACCACATTAGCTACAGGCCAATCAGAATAAAGCAGACGCTTCTGCTGTGGTGTGAAATACAAAACATGAACCTCAAACTCTCCCCAGGACATGTTGGAAGTGAAAGCAGTGTTGTTTGTTTATCATTTAATAAAGAAATTTGGTCCAGACTTGATAAATCTGCTACTGACGCTGTTAGCATCTATGCTAATCTCAGTACCAGCAGTCACTTCCTGCTGTCGTCTAGCTCGTGGCTCCACCTCTTCCTGCTCTAAAGGATTCTGATTGGACCGTGATGCCTTGGACAGGGCCATGGATGCCAGCTTTGATCCTTTATTTCATTGAAGACATAATCCTAGTGTGCTAAAAATGCTGTGCACACTGGACCAATGGGGAACATTCAGCAGTGCAGGCCCCTCCCCCAAAGGTCCTGGGCCATTGACAATACTAATAACCCAAGCAGGAACTTTGGGGGTACGCCCTGGTTACCTCTACCACTAACTCACAGCTATTTAAAAGAGTTCCTGGTCGATACCCACCCATAAGTTCTCGGTGCTGAGCGAGGGTGCCGGCTCCGTTACAGGGCATGTTCTGGAACGGGCCGGGACCACCGCCGTTACTAGGCCAGAGGTCGTGTGAAGAGTAACCGTAGGGGGCGTGTGGGTGCTGATGATGCTGTATGTGCGGATGTGGGTGGTCCTGGGGGTCTGACGAACAGGGCGGGGGCTGCTGGGAGAGGGCGGTGTGGGGGTTGGCTGGAGACGAGTCGTCCGGGTAGCTGGAGGAGATCCGGCGCTGATAAAGGGGCCGGCCCGGTCCCCTGGGTTCATACTGCGAGGGCAGAGTGGAGAGAAGAGAAAACTGTGAGAGGGAGACGCTGAGTCAGACAGAGAGAGGGACAGGATGACCTTCAAAACAAGAGAAGTAGAGGTCACTGCCTCGCAGCGCTCAGCCCACCGATAGAAAATCAGCTGAAAAGAAAATGTTCTGTTTTTAAGAGATAAACACATTTTAGAGCCTCTTAGACCTGTTTACACAGCAACGCTGTCACCAGAAACAGAGAGGTTTCTCCTTTGTGTTTTTTTAAAAGTGCTCTGCGTTCACATGGAGACGGTGTGATAACGATGCGCGTTCACATGGAGACGCGAGAACAAGTGAAAACGCAGTAGTGTGTAGACCAGCAACGCTTTCTGGTGAAGACAAACTTTTCAGTTGTAACAAATGCATCTCCACTGGTCAGGGTGTTGACAAAGCAAATCCTCATTTTGTTGGAGGCAGTGTTAATTTTGACAGCACTTTTTAATTTAGTTTTAGTATTTTGCCTAAAATATCTTTTAGTTTTAGTCATAATTCAGTCATCTAAATTGTTCTTATTTTAGTCTAGTTTAGTTGATGAAATTTCACAACATGTTAGTCGATGAAATCTACTGTAAATTTAGTCGACTAAAATATGAAGTGTAAAGTGTAAGGCATTTTTTATGTTTCCTTGAATTTCTGAAGTCATGTTTTACACTTGGATAAAATGAAACATCCAATAACCCTTTATTGAATGCTAGTAAAGTCTGAATGTATAAATGAACAGAAACAAATTGAACTTTTGTGTGAAATGCAGTCACCTTTATTTAGGCTACCTGGCAGAGCATCTCAGTTACAATACCAGAACTGACAACAAACAGTGAACCTGCTCTACATGAATATATCAATTCATAAAGAGAGGAGCTCTGATTGGATCGCTCCACAACTTATCCCACAACAACATAAGGGAGTGCATGCTCATACTTATATATATTGAAATCATTGTTGAATTGTCCCACCACCAAGCTAAGGCAGCTGTGATTGGATGTCCCTCTTAACTCATCCAACCAAAGTAGCTGTGATTGGATATATTCCTAACTTGTCCCTACTTTCTACATGACCAAATTAGGTCTGATTGGATTAAGTCTCTGTCAAACATTTTAGTCTAGTTTTTATTTGTTGATGAAAATATCAGTTAATTTAGTTTTAGTTGTTGTCCATGTGCACTTGTTTTTATTAGTTACTGTTTAGTTTTTGTCAGGGGGAAAAAGGCTGTTGACGAAAATAACTGATCAACAAAATTAACACTGACTGGAGGAGCGATAACAAACCGAGCACAGTAAGAAGCACACATGTTGCTCTGTAGTCGGCGTTAGCTGTTGTTGTTGTTCCTTGGTGCCCATGCAACCTTCATCTGAAAGTGTACCGTACTGTGCATGTGCCACGTATCACTGTCTTCCCTGATAATGACTCCTGAAAATATTTTCAAAACTTTTCGCAAAGAAAACACTCCGTTTTCATTGCGTTTCATTGTGGTGTAAACGGGGCCTCAGTGGTCTGGAAGAACATAAGAAAGCAGAACTATGGCTTTAATAATGATCAACAATCACAAATGTTTACCTCGTCTACATCGTGGAGGGCGGTGGCTGCTGATGTTCTGGGAGACAGCGGGTGGTAGGACTCCTGGTCTGGACCTTGGTTTTGTTGGTGGTGGTGCTGCTGTTGCTGCTGCTGCTGCTGCTGGTGGTGCTGATGGCGAAGCTGCATCATGTGGACTTGTTCTTGCCTACTTGGGTGAGTCATGATGGGCAGTCCATAAGGAATACTGTGGCCCTGGTTCCCTATCAGGTGGTTCTGCTGCGGGGGGCTCACTGATGCAGCTCCACCGTGGGACCACTGCGCCTCCTGGAGAAGGTATTTGGCCTGTGAAGGCGGGGGGCTGGCAGAGTGGGCTGGTGGTTGATGTGGGTAGTTCCCAGTGTTGTACAGGGGGTTTCCTGGGTGCTGCTGCTGCTGCAGGACGGGGTTGTTTAGGAGGCTGTCATTGAGGAGGTCGCGGCTGCTCTCATGGGGGTACGGTCCGGGCGGGAAGGGGCCAGCGTGATTTGAGGCGGCAGCTAAAGAGGACGAGGGGTCACCTGAGGCACGGGACTGGGACTGGCGGTACTGGAGGAGGCGGGACTGAGGAGGGGGCTGCATCTCAGATGCTTCTCTGGGCTCAGGCTGCTCCTGTGGGGGCATCTCCCTCAGGAGACCCGGGTACCTGGGACACAGAAAAGCAGTTTTTAAGGGGGACGCACAGAACCAGGCTTCAACTCATGTTAGCTGATACTAACACTGATAATTTATTAAAATATCAACATAACAGTGAGTTCGTCCAGCACCAATTAAAAATCTGAAGTTTATACTTTTGGATCTTGAATCTGTGTGGTTACATTAAATTGATATTCTCATAACTGCCCACGGTGTCTTTATGGCACAATATACATATGTATGCATATATGTATATGTGTGTGTGTGTTCATGTATATATTAGGGATGCACAATATTTATCAGATCAATATAATATCGGCTGATTTGGGGAAAAATTACGTCTTTTTTTCATCGACCCGATACGGACATTTTATCAGATAAAAAGATCCGATAAATTACTTAAATTGGGTTAATTGTTTGCAGGCCGCGTAGCCCCAAAACAAGCCATGTTGCGCTGGTTATGTCATCTATCGCGCCTTACTAGAAGGACCCAAGCCTGCCCCCGTCTCTGCCTGACCAAAAGTGAACATGGCTTCACCAGTGTGGCTGTTTTTCTCAGTGGCAGAAGATAACAACAGCATTGTTGTTTGCACAACCTGTTCGACGAGAATTCTGAGAGGAGGAAAGAGGACTTCAACTTTTAACACAACAGACCTTATGGCTCACCTGAAAAGTCGCCATCGCAGCGAAGTGGTATTGAAAGACGATAAAGCAGCCGCGGTAGCAGCTAGCGTGCTAACGCTAAAAACAACAACACGGAGTGTGGACATCCCCATTCAACAGGCGTTTGAAAACTGGTAAAACTTTTTAAGAGACAGTGAAAAGGCTAAAGCCATTAACGACAAAGTGATGGAGTTCATAGCGCTCGACGACCAGCCCTTTTCTGTCGTTGAGAGCCCGGGTTTACGCAAGTTAATAGCACATTTGGAGCCACGTTACGCCCTCCCAAGCTGTAGCTTCTTCTTGGATGTATCCCTCCATGCCCTCTAAGGTATCTTTGCCACACACATCCATAATTTGATAACGTAACACAAAACAAGATCAGACTACATGTAAGTTTTACCACAGACATATGGACATCTGACGTTAGTTCGGTCAGCAAGCTTGGCTAAATGGCTCAGCGGTTGGATCAAGATTTCAACATGCAAAAAGATTACATTAAATATAAAAATAAGAACTTATCGGTTATCGTATTGGTTGAAATTTTCATATCGTGCATCACCAGTATATATTTAATATACTAACCATCATTTTCAACTATCTTGTCCTAAAATTTTAAATTTTTTATTTATTTTAATCTATTTATTTGTTTGTTTTTTGTTAGTTTTATGTTTTTTCCCTGTTTCTTCTGCTCTTGCTTACTTAATATCTGATAAGAAAATCTAACTCCCCAGTTGTGCTTTACATCAACCACAAACTATTGAAACCTTTCCTGTTTGTATATGTCTATATTTTGTCTGTCTGTAACTATTAATTATTCTTGTATTTTATTTTTCTCTCTCTGTTCTGTATCACTGTTAATGTTAATGTCTCTTTCATAAGTATAAAATAAAATAAACAAATATATATATATGTACTTTTGAATTTTAGTGAGTGTTAGGTAGTAAAAGAGCTCAGATCTGTGAGCCCCCTGACAGCTAATTAAAGAAACAAGAAGCAGCTGTTGCTTCTGCTCACCTGTTGTAAGGTGGCCCGGTGTGGGCAGAACTGACGCCCTCGTCCTCCACGTTGGCACTAAGACTCCAGCTTGCTGCCCGGAGCAGCTGAGGGGGGAAGCGAGCCATGCCGGGCTGAGCGAGGTGGGCGAGCGGTTGGGGGAGAGGGAAAGCAACGCCGCCCTGGAGGAAAGGGGCCGCCGCCTCCCCCCACTGACCCAGCCGGGCTGCCTGCTGCTGCTGCTGCTGCTGGCTCAGGGCCTCCAGAGCCAGGGGCCCCTGCAGGTCTGAAAGGTTAAACATCAGATTAGGTTTGGAGTTACTGGTTTTACCACCACCAACATCTGGATCTTTTAAAAATCACTAAATCCTGATCAGTAAAGTTAAAACAAGAGGTAAATAAGTGCCTTAAAGTCTCAGATTTATGCCTCCTTACCATTCACTCTGAAAGAGAGGCATAACATTTATTTGGGATAAACATTATACGAGGGCTGATTGATAAGTTGTGAGCCTCATATTTAAGGGTTTGACTTTTGGCAAACATCCCTTCAGTATCTATAAACTTTTGCCAGCGATGTTTAAGGGCCTCAATGGCACTTTTAAAGAAGTTCTTTTCTTGACCCTTCAGAAAGTCCTCCACTGCATGTATGACGTCATCATCTGACCGAAAGTGGGTACCGGAAATGGCCTTTTACAATTTTGGAAATAGATGAAAGTCTGATGGAGCGAGATCAGACGAATAAGGCGGATGCTCAATCAATTTAAAGTCACAATCTTTAATGGCAGCCATGGCAATGACAGACTTGTGAACAGGGGCATTTTGTCCATTTTGCAAAAGTCACTTGCCTTGTTTACTTTAGAGTGCTACCTCTATGACATAAACTGACCAAATGACACCAGACTTCAGGTACACAGCCTTAAATAGTCAGGGAATAGTAGAGCTGAAAAAGGACTTCCCTGCTTATCTTCTTCAATACAAGGCACACGACTTATCAATCAGCCCTCGTAAATGTCTAGTCTATATCCACCTTTCACCATAAACTTCCATGATTGTGACGACTTTAAAAATATCTTGGCTTTTAGTTTAAGTTTAGTTGAACCTAGGGCTGGGAAACATATCGATTAAATCTATCAATTCAAATTATTTTCTGCAGACTTAAAAATTAAAAATCGAGACTTATTTCTGACTCATTCCAATTGTAAGTTGTTGCAATGTTTGAAAATATAAATATGAAATTTTACAGTTTTTATGACGGTAGGCCCTGTCAGGTTTTGAACATGCACTTTTAGGCGAATATTTGTTTTTTTTTAAATGAGATTAAATATCGATCAGAGAGTTCCACGTTAATGTACCGTGAAAATAGCTCATCTTTCAGGGTTTATGTAGACAAATGACAATCAACATTTTACGACATGCACTTTAACTTTAAGAGGGAAATTTTGTTTGGTTTGGGAATATATTTTGATAATGTAAAAGCAAAACTTGATTAATGTCATTTTTTGCTTCACTTGGAGGGTTTTTGTATTTGAAAGGGAAATTTTTTTTTTCTTAATTATCTAATTTTTTTAGAGATTTTTTTTTTTTACTATTCTGGAAAACTCTGAAGCAAAGAAATTGGCCTGTAGTTAGAATTAGTTTTTTTATACCTTGCCTTTAGTATGAGTACAATCTCGGCTCATTTTATTCTTCTAGGAAAGATATCAAAAAACAAAAAACAAGCTCAATGAATCAGATTCTCAGGAAAAAAGAGAGAGAAAAAAGGGATTAAAAAGAACAATTAGCATAAAAGAAAACATCATTCTAGAGACAGGAGTTTGGTTAAAACCAGTCCACAACCTCATAGAGAAAAACTTTTTTGATGCCACTAAAATGGTAAATTGATAAATGCAGAAAAGCAATTTTTCTTTATTTGGCAGTATTCATATTTATGCAACACATCAAAACAGATGGTCTTTTCCTGTCTGCCATCAACATTTTTTTTATTTTAGGAACTAAACACAGGGGAGAGATAAAGAGTGTGCATAGAGCATTAAAGGTATTAAAAGTAAAAACTAATGATACACATTAAAATATATGTATGAAAAATAATTAAAACAACAAATATACATATTTTTTCTAGTGTACATATTTTGTTTCTACTAGGTGCAAACATAGTTTTCTTCTATTCTATTAGGTGTACATATATTTTTCTGTAATTTATATTTATATTTGCTGCTGTTTATTCCATGAGTGACACCACCTGCCGAAAACAAAATCCTTGTATGTTGCGAATGTACTTGGCCAATAAAGCTGATTCTGATTCTAAACAAGGTTTTGTTCAAATAAAAACACAACAGGATTATTACAATGTCACCACCACAAAATCTGCTCATAAAGGCCTCACATATTTTACCCACTTGGTCTAGAAAAGCAGTTTCTGATTGTTATTCACAAACTTTTGTTCACTCATTTATTTACTTCCAAAGAAAGCATAACAGAGGGCGACCTGGCACAATTTCACACATTACTTGTTAAAGAACAGTTGCAGTTTCATTGCAGCGAGGGGTTAAGACAGAGAGAGAGGCTGAAGGTTATCGAGTCAGGCTGTGTCCATGAGTGACAGTGATTCTCCTGTAAGATCAAACCGTCACATCGCCCACTGAAGCTGTCTGATATCCCGCTGAGCTTATCAAACCCCCGTCTCTTTTGTTGAACCCATGCACATAATGTTCAGAAACCACATTTCCAAACACATGCCAGGAGGCTCTTTGCCAGTAGATGGGACACGGAAGAAGGTGAAGCCCTCTGTGAGGAATGGCCATGTTTAAAAGATCAATTACTAAAAATAAAGGAGCTCCACTCACCAAGACCGTCCCCTAGACTTCCATCCTGGCCGTCCTCCCCGAAGCTGTTGACCCTGTTATGCTGGGACATGCCCGGGTGGTGGCCTCCTGGTTGGCCCATTGGAGTCCTGCTCATCTCCTCGACCCCTCCAGGCTCCGGCCCGTCCAAAGTCGGGGACTGCACGGCCCTGTGAGGGGCCACGGGGCCGCTGAAGAAGGAGGCGTTGTGGCTTCCCCCGGTGAAGGCAGGACTGAGCTGCTGCTGCTGCTGCTGCTGCTGCTGTTGGCTCGGCTGGGCCATCCCAGGGTGCTGAGGCTGGCCGACCCGGTATGGAAGCCTAGAGAGGGGATACTGAGGCGGGAAGGCTCTCCCGCTGGCTGGATGTGGAGGGAAAGCCGGGTTTGGGGGTGCTAGGTGGTAGTTCACGGGTCTTTGGGCACCTGAGGGATCTTTTCGATGGAGAAGTGCGTTGGGAAATCCTACGAGGCCTTCTGGGTCTAAACTTCGATTCTGCCCGGTGTCTAAATCTCCCTGAAATAATCAAAGAAAACAATTTAGACAATCATAAATAAAAGTCTTAACAATTTAACAAAATAATAGAAAAATGAATACATTTAATTGTGCAAATATTTAACGACTTGCCTGTTTTTCCTTCATGTCTGCAGTTTTCCTCTCTGGTGTTTGGAGGCGGCTCTGCTCCGGCTTCGGACATCCTTCTAACTTACCTTTAGGTCAAAAACCAAGAAACAATCAGCCCCTGCATGCCCCTCATTCCTCGCTGTACACTACATCTAATGAAACTGCAGTCACTATTCACTTTGGTGTTTAGCATGAAGTGATAAAGTTTTGGCGCACCGTTTCTGATGGGGTCTGCCTGTAGCTCCTTATCCGGGCTGGGCTGACCCATTCCTAGAGGAGAGGGGTGGGCCATCCCACTGTAAGGGATGGGGGAGCCTCGATTTTGGGCCTGCAGCAGATTGAAGTTGTACGCCATGGCTGCGGGGTGGCTCATGATGCGAGGGTCCACGGCGAAGCGGTTCTGGTAACCAGGCCAAGGCAACTTAGAGGGGGGGAACAAATTCAGAAATTAATGATCAGTAATCAATGAGTGGTAATAATAAGATATTAATTAACCACTTTCTTATCTATAAAGGTGAAAATACAACCAAGAACAAGTGATTTTCCTGTTACTGAATACTGTTCACCTGTTAGAGCTGTAACCCTTTGACAAACATGGATGGCCGAAAAAGGAGTTTTTGTTGTGTTTGCTCCTTCAGTTTACACGAGAACGGTGCCCAGAGTGCCTGAATCCACAAACTTTTGAAACCAGGGTCCAGAGCGAAAAGTTTTGAAAATGTGTTTTGTTTTCGTCTCTGTGCAAACAGGTATCAGCGTTAACAGGGTGAACAGGGACGCGCGGCGTATGCACAGTACTCTTTCAGATAAAGGTACTTCGCACACCTAGGAACAACAACAACAACATATTCATAAACTCCATGTTTATGTCTGTATATATTCTGCGATTCCACTGCCATGTTGAATATAAATTTTAGGGATGCATGATATTAGATTTTTGCCGTTTTACAATATGCCAATATTTCTTTATTCATTATTGCTGATGCCGATATTTCTGGTGAAGAGCTCAAGCTCTGTACTTTACAAAAATGGACTTGTTTTTCTTTCAGTGTTACAGTATATTTTTATGAGGGACAGATGTAAAACAAGAAAAACAGCATTTAACTCTTGCAAAAATGAAACCCTTGATTTTTAAATACCCATGCAGTGATGAGCAGGTGCATCCTTTGTGGAATTTGCTGATACTCCAGTTGATATATGGTCAATATGTGTGCCTGATATATCGACTGTAAATATCTGCAAAAATTTAAATATCGGCCGATACCGATATCAAACCAATAATATCATGCATCCCTAAAATATTTATTATATTTTCATATACATTTTCCATTTTTATGTTATTTTATTCTACTAGTGTTTTTATTCTTGCAGTGGAGGGGAGATGTGCTCTCTCTAATTTCGTTGTATGCCAGTTGTACAGTGACAATAAACAGCTGGTCTGTTCTCTTCCACAACAACAGCAGCTATGGCCGACTACAGAGTAACGTGTTGCTAACTGTGCTCCTTTTGCTATCGCTCCTCCAACAAAACATGGATTTGCTGCATTAATACTCTGACCAGTGGAGATGCATCTGTTATATTTACCAAGGACACTACAAACCTACATCGCCATCTACTGGCCTGGCATGCACGCTACCACGTTTTCAGTCGTTCTTGCGGATCCGTGTGAACGCACCTCGTTATCACACTGTCTCTGTGTGAACGTGGGGCACAGCGCTGTCATGTAAACGGGCCCTGGAGTTGAACTGTTCCTGAGCTGATGAGCTTCACACTAGTCAAATAAAACAAGGCTTTAAACACACACGCTGATGAGGGGACTTACGGGCAGGGGCATGGACATGACCATGTTTCCTCCGTACACCGCCGGGACGTAGAGGATGCTGGCACCGGTGTGAGGGTCTATCCTCTGGACCGGGCTGGGCGACTTCCCCATGCCGGCTGGTGTGCCTCCTAAAGGTGGCGTGAACGCCCTGATCGGGTTCCCCATCAGCATGGCAGGGTTGGGTTGAACTGAAGAGGAGAAAGTGGTTAAACAAACCAATCAAAATGTGAGACACATTCACAGCATTAACAGCCATCAGGCTTCGATATAGTTCGGTAATGATGCTTAAAAATACAAACAGCCGAGGGCAGAAGTGCATTACTCAGATATCATTGATATTTCCATTTAGGTGAATGTTTCTGTCTGCAGCTGGAAGAGGCTGAAGCCATCTAAGCACCGTATTAACAGCTCCTCGCTGTGTTTTCCAAGGCTCCAATGCTCTGATGGCTTCAATAGCCTCATGCCTCCTGCATCCATCTGGGAGGCTGCATTAGATCAGCTCGTATCAAGCTGTTGACATGTGTGCTTGGAGACAAAGGCAGTAAAAGAGGCTCGACTACTGTTATGTTTCACACAAAACCAACCCTTAAGGGTCAAAATATTGAAGAAAAAAGGACAGGCATGCTGCAATAGTGTCTTCTAGTACTTATGAACACACGCCTGGATGTGTGAAAAGCATCACAGTTGTGTATTTGTAATTTAAACTTATTTTGCATAACCTAATTACATTTTTATTACAATGCTGAATGTCTCCTTGAGCATGTACTTAGGCCACATTCGACAGTTAGGTTTAATTTGTAATGTCTCAAACTTCTCTTGCTTTAAATGACTGCAATGAACTCCACTGGAGGAGAAATGTGTTTTTTATGAATTTATTTAAAATTATGTTAAAATTACCCCAAACCTAAATGTTAAGTGGTGCATTTCAAGCACAAAGTCATCTCGGTTCAGTAGTTTGGTCCATTTTCCTCTGTCTTTCTTCATCCTGTTTATGCTCCTGTTCTGTGACTCAGTGACTCAGCCGGACACTTTAATGAGCAGTCCTGGGATTCTAACCCATCTGTATAAATAAAGCATGTTTTATTGTCCAAAACATGTGCCAGTTTTAACTAGAATAATACAATCTCAAAGACTGAGTGTTATCTTACACAGATATGATGTAAGTTGTTTCATTAATTTGAGAGGTCTGGGGGCCCCACTCGGAAATTTCTCAGGGTCAGATGGTTTATTTAATAATTCCTGGAGTATTTTCGTGCAGCAATTTTGCTGAGAGAGGGTCACAATGAACATAAAAATGTCATCTTTCTAATTTAGTCTGACGATAACTATTATATACGGTAAAAAGCTTACATGTCGACCCTTGGCAAGGGCCAATGGTGGTACAACATAAGGATGTGATGGTCGCCACAGGATGCTGCAAACCAAATTAAATGTATCTTAAGTAACTGGCCGCACAGCGTGTACATTGTTGAAAGTTTAAAAGTCTTTATTGATTGATAATTAATTGATGATCAGGTAGGTGAATATTTAAGGTTGAGGATAGCTGGCTAGAACTTCCTGTTCCCTCGCCCAAGAGTTAACGGGATGTTTGAGGGCGTAAAATGCCCAAAATAAGGTCCACGGTGAACACAAGCAAAGTAGATTTATACAAAATTAGAGGTCTATAAAAATGGAGACCCACTCTGAAGGTAAAGAAGCTTCACTTTGAGCAGGATTAGGGTTAGATTTGAATGTTGACAGTAAGATCCACTCACCATATCCTTCAGGTGGAAAGTGCTCTGTGTGGTTTGTATGTTTTCCCTGTAAAAGGAAAAAAAAGATGAATTAGAAATATGGTTGTGTGTTGGCAGAATGTGGCGATCAGTTGTCAAACAAGTTATTCTCAAAAAAAAAAAAAAACAAAACAGGAGGCGAGAGCAGTGTCAATTAATATTCAAGTCTGACAGCTTAGAAGAAACACAAACACTCATCCCACAGTCCTCACAGTCGGCCTTAGACGTCCAACAACTGTCCCAACAACAACAAACAACAACACAAAACACAAGATTATTTCTGTTTGTTGCTGCCTGATTAGAAAATGACATGAAAGTTGTGATGTGTGTGCATTAAAGATGGTGACTCACAAACACAGAAGAGAAAAGAAGATTGTCTGAAAATGTTTGTTGTGTAAAGAAATGCTTCACAGGAGCGTCCTCGTGTTGCTCACAGCTCATTCCTGGCACGATTGATTTTCTCTGAAGCTGGATACAAAACATTCATCAATGCCTGTGGTCAGCTGTTTGTGCTCCAGCTTCAAGATCAATAAGACAAGTATCAGGCATTTTAGACTCATTGATATTAAGATTACAGAGCAAACAGGGATTACAGATTCCTTCTTCACAATTAAAAAACGATTGTTTTAAAATGATTGATTGATGAATGATCGTTTTATTTGAGATCTGGTCTGAGGTCTGAGGTCTGAGTCGCGGTTGCAGATGCTCCCCGTCTGGCTGCTATTTTAGGACGTAATATCAACTGAGCTCGGCCTCAGACTCCAGCTCTGCTGTTATTTGATCTTTGCTGCTGATGTGCTGCCATGAAATTTCAGATAAAGTTTCAAAGACAGCAGAAAGGATGTTTCTGAATTTCTGTGTCATGATTTAAATTCTAAGAAATCGAGGTTGCTAAGAAGAAAACAAGTTATTATAAACACTAAATAACTACAAACCAAAGCGGTAACAAATGGCTTTGGCTACTTATGATGTTTACAGAAAAAAATTAACAAAGTTCAACTCTTTTTAGTCTCAAAGTGCACCATTATTTGTTTAATCCTTTATTTTCAAAATATATTACATTCCTGTCATAGGACTCTCAATGACTCTTCAAGAAAAATAATATACTTTAATCATAATAGGATAAATAAAATTAAGTAAAATATGAATGATGAATTAGTTAATTAATTAATAAATAAACAAACAAAATTAATTATTTAAAAGAAAAAGGATAAATAAAATGAAGTAAAATTATAAATGATAAATAAGTTAATTGATAAAAAAAATAAACACAATTTAATGATGTAAGAAAATAGTATAATTAAAATGAGGTAAATTTATAAATTATAAATTTATTAACAATTGATATAAAAAATAATCATTTAAAAGAACAGGATAAATAAAATTAAATTATAAATGATAATGTTGTTAATTTATTGATGAATATTTTAAAATTAAATGATGTAAAAAAATAGGGTAATTAAAAGGATGTAAAATTATTATTGATAAATTAGTTAACTAATTGATAAATAAATAAAATGTATTGATTAAAAACAGGATAAATAAGATGAAGAAAAACTATAAATGAAAAATGTGTTTATTAATTGATAAATAAGTCAATAAATAAATACAATTTACTGATTAAAATAATAGGATAAACAAAATGAAGTGAAATTATAAATGATAAATGATATATCTTTGATCCATGTTGTATGTTTCTTTAGATACACCAATTAGTTGAACCCTAAAGTTCATCAGCCAGTTCAGCAGTGAGGTGCTAAAGAAGTTAAAGAGGCTGATTGAGAGAAAATAAAGAAGGTTAAAGACTGTAATGGACAATGTGATGAACAGAGAATTGTGATCTAGTAAGTCCTCTTTATGCAGTTTTAACAAGATTCAGAGCCTGAGCCAAAACTCCAAATAGCTTTTTAATGTGAGACATATTTTTCCACAAGTGCCACAGTTTTCAAACTCAAAAACACCATCTGTGTCAGAGCTTCACCACATCTGAGGTCAACTGGAGCTCGGAGCCCACTGATGCACTTTTAACACGTTTGAGTTTAAGAGTGTCAAAATGACTCCTCCTGGTAGAGGTGGGAATCAATGACAAATGGCTTCAGGAGTCAAAATCATCAGTCTTTTGGCTGATCAGTTTCTTCTGTTTAGCTCAGCATGCCTCCCAAATCAAGGGTGTCTCATGAGAGGCAGTCAGTAAAAACAACCACAGACTCAGAGATGTGACGGTGGCAGACAGGACTGGTCCAAGCTGGGGCTTCATAGCCACAAAGTGTAGGGCTGGGTTGGCTAATTTTTGATTTGGGGATTAATATTTAATCAAACCCTTGCAATGTTTTATCCCCTGAACCGGTGAGTCTTCCATTCCATTTGGATTATTTTTTTTTTTATTATTATTTTTTTTGCAGTGCATTGCCTTTGATTCATTTTTGCAGGATTATTCAGTTTTTGCGTTTCGAAGGACTATTTTTGGGCTTTTGCGTTCGGGTCCACTTCCTTTGGATGTTCACCCTCTCCTTTAAACTGAACTCACACATTACACAGGAAACCAAACTATCTGAAGGACATTTGTTTTTGGTTTCGTTTTTTGGGGGTAACAGGTTTTCAAGGGCCAACCTACAGCATTTGTGTGGGGATTTTAGTTAGGAACGGGAAAAGCTGTGTTGGGGATTATAGCTAGGGACGGGAAAATTTGTGCAGCTTGATTTCTCGACCTTGAATTAAAATTCATGCATATAATGGAGTTCTCTGTTTTTGGCTGTTTAAGGGAGTTTTCAGCGCTTCTTAATCATTTTGCCGTTTTACATATGCATCCAATCAAAATAAAATGATAATTACAGCAGCTTCAATCTTGTGATTATAGCTAAGCTTTAAAAAAATTAAGCTGATTGTTATAACATAATAAGACCAACAGCAAAACATCCAGAGCCTGTGATTTCAATCAATTAAGAATTTAACTTATTAGAAGAATCAATAATGGCACATATTAATTTGTATCTACACAGTGCTTAAATTCATGAGACCACCTGTCATAAAAAGGAGAAAACAAATACTTAATTAATATTATTATTAGAGAAACATTTGAACTGAATTCACCTTTTTACACCCAAATTTGGTTTTCAACCCGTAAAACTAATTTTTCTGTTAAGAAATTAAAGTAAATAACTCTGATTTATTAAACTTTTCCCATCATTCTAAAATGAAATTACATTTCTTAGTTTATTATGTGTCTGTGTGGGCTTCAGAGTAAGAGTGTGAGGAAGTGTGTGCGTCTGAAGCTGCAGCGCGTTGGCTCAGTGGGGATGGCAGCAGCTGCCGTGATTTCGTTAACCTTTACCTCGGGGCAGGCAGAGCGGACGGACAGACTGACACATAAACACAGCAAGAGCCAAACAATCATACAACACATCATCCAAACAAACCTGTGACTTTAATTTCCTGTCCATGTTGGTCTAAAATAACAACAATTACTATGTTTGATGAATTCAGCCGTCATACCTGAGACCACAGAGGCCTTCAACTCTGAAAAAGGACATTTTTGTCCCCTTCATTAACCCCCTGAACATTTCAGATGCTCATGTTTTTTCAGATTTTCCTTATATTTGAATCCACTTCAGTCCTGATCATAAATAACAAGATTTCAATAATTTCACAATTTTAACCCTTTAAATGTGATGACATCACCATTTAAAATAAACAAATAAATAAATTAAATTGAAATATTTTCAATACATTAAATGCAAGGTGGATTTTCATGTGAGGATTATTACAGTGTTGGACATGTGACAGACAAGAAACAATATTGTTTTTTTAGGAATTTGTAGTTTTTCTGCCAGGTCAGATGGAGAAAAAAAACTCAATTTCTGAAAAGGGGACATTTTTGTCCCCTTCTAAAACCTCCTAAACATTTCATATGCTAATATTTTTTCAACGTTTTCCTTACAAATATTTCAGTCCACTTCAGTTCTGATCATGTTAAAAGACTTATGAAGAAAAAAGCTGAAAACATATTAAGGTATTATATTTTTCAGACAAAAATATCCCCTTGAAGGCTCTGTTTAACTTTAGCAACACAGTGAAGAAATGAAGAAATGTGTGAAAAAAATGCACACCTGTACCAAAAATGTGGAGAAAAGCCCTTTTAAATTCCACTTTAAAAGTGGATAATGATATAGTTGTAATCTTTTTAAAGTGATGCTCTGCAGATGTTTGAGCTGCTGTGTTTGCACTGACCTCATGCCTCTGTTTGTATTGGATATGTTGTGTGTCTATTGTTTTATGATATGATTGTTTTTTTATTGTGTGTATTGTGAGTTTTTACTGCCTTATTGAGTAATTTGTGACTAACTGCTGCACACCAAACTGTGCTTTAAGGGACACTCAATAAAGTAAAGTTGAAGTTCAATTTTTATATATAAAGCCCATCCCTAAAGCTGATTTTCCTTCTTTCTTAAGTCTGCTTTTATGCAAAATTATAAACATATTGATTCATATTTATTGTCTGTAGTGAAAATCTAATTATGGCTGGGCAATACATTGATTAAATCAATTAATTCTAATCATTTTCTGCAGAAAATTTAAAAACTAAAAATCAACATTTTTTCTTGACTTACTCCAATTGTAAGTTGCTGCAATGTTTGAAAACATAAATACTGAAAATGTACTGTTTTCATGATGGTCGGCCCTCTCAGGTTCTTCACAAGCACATGTTTAGGCTTGTATTTGTTTTATAAATGAGATTAAATATTGTTTAGTGTTGAGTTCCATGTTCATATTCTGTAATATAGCTCAGCTTCAGGGTTTTATATACTTGACTACATCATCAACATTTTATGACAAGCCCTTTAACTTGAGGGTAATTCTGTTGAGTTTTGTAATACATTTTGAGAACATAAAGGTAAAACTTGACTCATGTAATTTCTGTGTCACTTGAAGGGCTTTTTGTGTGTTTTTTGAGAGGTAAAAAATTGATTAATATAGTAAATCGAGTGTTGTGGAAATAATCTGGGATTTTATTTTAAGGCTATATCACCCAGCCCTACATCTAATCAAAGAGGCATTTGTAGAACCGCTTTCTGTCCACAAGTAGTCTCAGCTGGTAAAAACACAGGTGCTTAGCAGTGCAAAATTGACATTAAAGAAGATAAAAACATGGTGCTACTCATGATAAATCCACTTTAAACATCATCTGAGAAGTTTTATGAAGAAGGCTTCAAGTATCGACGCTGCAGGCCCTGTCTTGCTACACTCTCCTTCCTCTGTGTGTCTAAAGCTTTACATAAGAAGAAGGCAGAGCATTTATCTGCAGAGTTCATTCAAAAGAAATGCAATTCACACCACAGAAGGAAAAATATTGCAATATTATTTTTTTCAGTTTATCAGTTTTCAGTTTATCCTAATGCTGACATTATTAACCTGATCACAATATTACTACAAACAAAATCACGGGCACTAAAACTTAAAGCAGCCACAGACGATGATCCTGATATTGTTTTGAACTACTGCAGAGGATTTTCCATTTAAATCGGCTCTCTTGATTTTACTGTGTTTCCCCAACAGGTCACTTACTTTAGGCGGTGACTGCTGCTGCTGCTGCTGCTGCTGCTGCTGTGGACCCTGCTTGTTGGAGGTGGGCTGTGCATGCTGAGGATGAGGATGATGGTGAGGATGAAGGGCCTGCGAGGAGGGGTGGTGCCCCTGCAGAGGCCTGAGGGCTCGAGGGATGAACTCGGGGGCCAGAGGGTTCAGGACGTAGGTCTTCTTGAGCTCCAGAGCCTCCAGCTGGGCCTTGATCTGCTCAAAGGTGATGCCGTGGAGGCTCGAGTTCTCGTGGCAGATGGAGACAAAGTGTTCCCAGAATTTCCTGCGAAGGAGGAAAACAAAGGTGAGAGAAGTTTTACTTCTTCATCGCTATTAATTTGTATAAAGTGCATCGTAGATCATGTTGTTGTTTTGCCGACAGCCAAGACAAATGGCTCCCTGGCGGCTTATTATGACAACAAATGTAAAATCATTTGTGATGGGGGGAAGGGGGGATAATGAGGGAGCAGGAAAGACACTAAAGAAAACAGGATGATGAAAACATAAAAACAAAGCACACAAAACTATCAGATTATTCAGCCCCCCCCTGCTCTGTGTGTTTCAGCTGTTTACCTGCAGCGCCCAACAGAGCACAGCGCTATGGGGTCTCCCACCACTGCGACCAGGGACTGTGCTCTGGTGATGGCTGTGTTAAGAAGCTTGTAGTTGGAGAGGAATCCGTAGTCGAGGTCCTCCGTGGAGTCCTCCACCAGCTGCTCTTTGCGTTTGATAGCCGTCTGTTTGTGCTTGCAGGTGTGCCGCGTCCGGACCGTGCTCAGGAACAAGACCCGGAACTGTTTACCTGCACCAGGTCGTAAAGGGGGACAGTTTCAGGGCATTTTTTAATAGTAGTTCAATTTTTCTATCAAGCTAAATCATTTGGAGAGCTTTTCGGTGATCCTTGGAGTTCCACAGGGATGAATCCTCAGACCTATTTAGTTAGCACATTAAAAAAAGAACAACCCTCCATTTTTTCACTGTTTACAGAATTATGAACGAACAGAACTTCATCACCCTTTGCTTGCCTCACCTCACTCCTTGCAACGTGGACCAGGCTCAGCAATATCTTACCAAAGTTTTGCCTTGAATTATTTAAAAAGATGCTTTTAAAGAAATCAGTTGTATAATGTTTCTTAGAAAGAGCATAAACAGTGCAGGTTTCACTGATCAGACTCTCTAATTAAAGATTTGGACCACTGAGCCCAGCAGAGAGCAAATTTAATCTCCTCCAATCTTCTTAAAAATAACGAGATGTACTTTTTCTTATTTATTTTTTTGTCCTCACCTCCTCCTCTGACAAACATGTAAAATGCAGGAAAGCTGTGCTGTGAGGGCCAAGCATGAACAAGAAGTTCAGGGAAATACTGGTGGAGATAATCTGGTGTTTTTTGACAAATACCAGGGCTGCATGTGCGAAAGGGGCTTAAACCCTCAAAAAGTGTTAATTATTTTCAAAATGTATCTGGCATGGGAAAAAGCCACATCTCAACCTCAAAACTCTTCAGCTATCGAAGGAGAGAGGCGGCCTGTCATTGCCTTTATATTCTGTGACTGAGCATGTCACGCGCGTACAGTACCAGGCTGCCTGAGGCATTTTCTTAATTACAGGACTGAGACCCTGCCCCCCCTCTGTCTTCACTCAGCCTCGTCTCCAGTGGTACTTCCTTACCTCCAGCTGAGGTCAGAGGATGTCTTTTTATGATGAACATCATCAAAACTTGGGGAAGGATTGTGAAGTTTACTCAAAGGACAGGTCCATAATCAGCTTTGCACCCCATTGCGCAAAACAAAGCCTTTCCCCAGGAATGGGTGCAAATATAGACCAACCCTGAGAAATACCAGAAGTTGACGAGCCACCATTACTGCGGTGGTAAAAGTCCTGTGACTAGCATACGTCTGAATGAGAGTGATCAGCAGAATCAACAAAAATCAAAGTTTTTTGTTTTATCACTGTAAAAAAACATCCTCTCAACTCTCTTTGTGTAACCATCAGGTAGTGATACTCCTTCCTGTTCAGTGCCAAAGTAATTGAAATACGTAAACAGCACATGGCTAATTGAATATTCATGAGACGCACATGGAGTTGGAGCTGGTGGTTAGCATGCTCAAGGCTATCCAGGCTATCCAGGCTCACAGCAGTGAAGACGTAAATCTGATGGAGGGATAAACAACAAAAGGACAGCACTTAACTACCAACAAACGGAGGACAACACTGAACTATAACTGAACCAGAGGACCCATTTTTCACGGCTGGATGTTAAAGTTGAAGGTGAACAGCGGCTGCAGCTGAATTCATCAGGTTATGAAGATCAGAATCATCAATGGGTGAGCAACATAGTTAATTAAAGATGCAGAGTTTTGTGTTGGTGTTTTGAATGATATGTGGCTGTGAGCTGCTAATCAGAGCTAATAAGCTGTGGGCTAAGTGGGAGTTTACTGAAGCTACTGGTTGCTTAATGTGTGAAAGCAAGATTGTCAAAGCAGATTGTCATACGAAATAATCTATTCTATCCAACTTGCAAGCAAATAGATGGAATTATGACTTTTTCCAGTCATTTTGGAGTTCTGGTCTTGTGTGTAATCTGTGTCCAGAGACGGGCTGTAGAAACAGGATGGTCAGCTCGGGCTGAGGTTGGGTTCGGTTTATCATCTTGAACTCAGGTGAATTTTCTATTGAAATATGTGGCTCCAGCCTGCTCTTGTCAGACATGATACTGGATCAGTGTTTGTGTTTCTGTCTGTTTTGTTGCTGTTAGTCACTGCTTATGCCTGATAGTTGTTTTTGACTGAATTCTGGAGGTTGGTCAGCTACGAGAGTCTAGCGTGAACTCTTAACCTAATTTCACATTTTTTACGTTATTTTTTAAATAGATAATTGACGTGAGTAAAATCCTTAATCTGTGGAATATATCTAAAGTCAGACACCTGCTCAGACAGCAGGTGGGAGTAGACAAGCTGTTCCACTGCAGTAATGGTGGCCGCTTGTAATGGCGGCGCCCACAAATCAGCTGTAGGATTGGTCTATATTTCAATGCTGGTATGATCATGGTATTAAGATTGTTACTGATCAATCTGAGGCTGACAAATTAATGTCTTTTGCACAAATTAGAGCCAAATTCGGCACCATCTAAAGATTTCTATGGCTGTCTTCAGGTTAGATATTTCATAAACACTCTCATTTTCCCTGAAACCCAGCCTGTAGCTTCTGCTGTCTTTTTTGTTACAATCTCATTCTAGTGAAAAACTCATATCCTTCCTCTATGGAAAACTACAGTCTCTCAGTACACTGAATGTTGACAGAATTGAAGAAATATGGGGGAAGGATTTAGAGACTGACTTTAAAGATGGAGGCTTAGTCCGATGTAGCGCAGTCAGAGGGAAAAGGGTTTTTATGCAACAGGCTAACAGAGAGTCAGTACAGAGTTCTTTACAGATTGCAACGCACACCTCAGTCCCTTAAAACCTTCGACCCTGGGGGTTCTCCCCTCTGTCTGAAGTGCAGGAAAGAGGTTGGGTCTTAGGCCACGTTTACACAGAGACATTTTCACCAGAACCAGAAAGGTTTTTCTTTTGCGTTTTCAAAAGTAATCTGCGTTCACATGGAGACACGAGAACGACTGAAAACGCTGTAGCGTGCATGCCAGTCCAGTAGATGGCGATGTAGGTTTGCAGAGAAACAGCTGTGTTACAACACGCGTACGAAGAAGAAAAACTTTTCACAAACAACAATGGCGAGTTGACACACGAAGATGCAGGAGTTTCTTGTCTGGACAACAAATCTGTCGGGATAGTTTTGTCTGGATTACAAACCAAGTACAGTAAGCAGCACACATGTTGCTTGGTAGAAGTTGTTGTTGTTGTTGTTGTTGTTCCTGGTATGTGTGGCAGCCTTCATGTGAAAGAGTACTGCGCATTCGGTGACGTCAGTGTTTCACCCTGAAATGCTCTGTATCTCGTCTACATGGAGCCGAAACAAATGCGTTTTCAAAATTTTCCACTCTGGACCCTGGTTTCAAAAGTTTGCCGATTCAGGCACTTCAGGCACCGTTTTCATGTAAACAAGAGGTGAAAACGCAATGAAAAGTCTTCGGATTCGGCAAAAAACGGAGCCGTGTAAACGGCCCCTTACATACATTGCATCTGGAGGTGCCCTCTTATATCTACATTTTGGGAGAAAGTCTCACAGGAGCTTGATTTCATTATGGCCAAGAAAATACAAATGGATTCTGGTTTGTTTTTGTTAAATCTTCAAGTGAGGGGCTCACCTTGTCGCATATCCAGCAAAGACTATTGCAAAAGCTTCTGTTATTAGTAGTGGATGCATTTTATTTCAATAGATCAAGGCCAGACCTCCAACAGTTAACCAGTGGTATGGAGAGATCTTTAAAGTATTGCTGATGGAGCGCTTAAGTTCAGTTTTGAAAGGAAATGAGAGGACGTCTGATCAGTTGTTTTCTAAACCACGTCCCGGACAGGGCAGCAGACCTGGTACACGGGGGGTATTGTGGTGTGGATACCTGACTCCCTCCCCTGGCACCCTAACACCGCCCTGACCAGGCATTTCCTCACCTATGTACCTAAGCTGGGCTCACTTTGAAAAGTCAAAGTGCCCATGTAGTGCTGCAGTGTGTACGTATGAACACCACGCTGTTGTTTCTCTGTCGCTCTAATTACTTTGTATGATCAGTGATCAGCTCATAACATTTTGGCTGTCATGTCTGTGCTCCTTTGTCCGTGTACTTGTGTAAAAAAGTGTTCATTATGGTCCTGAAGTGTCGGGTTAAGTCCAAGTGTGCCGGTTCAAACGGCAAACTGTCGCCAAAGCCCATTGGAAGAGGGGCAAAAATATATTTTCCACTGAGAAATTTCAGTGTTGTTTATTGGTCTTCATTTAATCAAGAAATGTTGTCAAGTTTTGATTAAAATGCGACCAAGGCAGGTGACATCTGTGCTGAACTGAACAAGCAGCCATCGCCTGTCATCGCAGCTCTTGATGAATGAAGCTGATTGGTCAGTGTCTCATGACATCGGGGGATCCTGCTGCAGTGTAAGATTAGCTTGTTGTGCCTTGATCATTTATGTGGGAAGTAAAATGGCTGGAGCTTGACATGTGGTAAAGGAGTTAAGTAATAACCGATGCTTAATTCAGCAGATAAACATCATCTCTGTGTTTTATTCAAAGGCCAGAGGACATTTTCCCTCTTCTGTGTGAGTGTTAGCAGGGGTCCACACACTTCATCAGTAATTAATGAGAAAGTTAATGACCTGTGGAAGTCAGCTGGATGCAGTAGGAGTGGGAAGTACATGACAGTGAAGCAGTAGCGAGGCTGAGGGCAGAAACACTCACTCATGACCTCTGTGCTCTGATAACTGAGAGGAAGGCAGCGGGGACATGTCTTTAGGGGAACATCGCTCTCATTTAGAGCAGCAGCATGACAGAAGAAGAGACTAACATCTTCTCAAACACAGAAATGTGTGAGACAAGCTTCATGGAGTAGTATTAATGAGACACTTGGGGATTAAAATGAAAAGTGCTTAGCCCCGGCTCCCATCTTCTCATTTTAAATTTAGAGAAACATGAAGATAAATATCAAAAACTTTGGGAAAATGCTTTGAATAATCAGTGTTTCATCAATAATGAGTGTAAACTCCAGACACAGCTCTCTTTAAACACCGACTTTAAATCACTGCTGAAATAACGTCTGATCATTCTATCCCTCACCTTGGACATTGAGCACCCTCTCCACGCTGACTTCATGCATCCTCTTCTTTCGGAGTTCAGCACGGATGCGGAAAACCTGATCAGCGTAGGGTGACACCACTCCGATGCTGCCCTCGTCGAGTTTGCCCCAGGCCACGGGCCACTTCTTCCGCAACTCCTCCACCCGCTCGACGATCTCAAACACCTGAGAGAGACGAGGGAGGAGCAACACGAGTCAAAGATGGCAAAATAAAGCTGAAACAACGGCTGCACTAAAATCAGCCCAAGGAAATACACCAGGGATTGAGTGATAAGACTTTTCAGATCTTTTATCATCTTAGAATAGAAGAGAATGCCCTTCATTGTCATTACACAAAATGTACAATGGGATTGGAGAGCTTCTCCTTCTTCAGTTCCAAACAGTTAAGTAAAAATAGAAGTAAAGTTCTAAATAGTTGTAAGAAAGTATAATTACAAAATATACATAACAAAAAATCCTACAGGACAGCACAATTGAAAATCTCTATATACCAATACAAGATGAGAAAAAAGGAAAAATATTAAGAATATAAAATATAAATACACTATATTGCCAAAAGTATTCGCTCACCCATCCAAATAATCAGAATCAGGTGTTCCAATCACTTCCATGGCCACAGGTGTATAAAATCAAGCACCTTGGCATGCAGACTGCTTTTACAAACATTCATGAAAGAATGGGTCGCTCTCAGGAGCTCAGTGAATTCCAGCGTGGAGCTGTGTTAGGATGCCACCTGAGCAACAAATCCAGTCGTGAAATTTCCTCACTCCTAAATATTCCACAGTCAACTGTCAGCTGTATTATAAGAACGTGGGAGTGTTTGGGAACGACAGCAACTCAGCCATGAAGTGGTAGGCCACGTAAACTGACGGAGCGGGATCAGAGGATGCTGAGGCGCATAGTGAGAAGAGGTCGCCAACTTTCTGCAGAGTCAATCGCTACAGACCTCCAAACTTCATGTGGCCTTCAGATTAGCTCAAGAACAGTGCGCAGAGAGCTTCATGGAATGGGTTTCCATGGCCGAGCAGCTGCATCCAAGCCATACATCACCAAGTGCAATGCAAAGAGTCGGATGCAGTGGTGTAAACCACGCCACCACTGGACTCTAGAGCAGTGGAGACGCGTTCTCTGAGTGACGAATCGCGCTCCTCCATCTGGCATCTAATGGACGAGTCTGGGTAAACAATGAACAAACTAAATAAGTAAAAGTGGAAACTGCCATTTTTAGATCCAGTTGACAACATTTGTACCTCTCACGTGACCCATAAGAGAACAACTGCACTGAATACAACCCCCTAAACAGTGACATCTCTTGATTAATAATAAGACAATAAATGTTTGGATAAACAAGAAATAAATAGGAAATGGCGGTTGCCAGGAGAACGATACTTGTCGGACTGTATTGAGCCAAGTGTAAAGTTTGGTGGAGGGGGGATTATGGTGTGGGGTTGTTTTTCAGGAGCTGGGCTTGGCCCCTTAGTTCCAGTGAAAGGAACTCTGAATGCTTCAGCATACCAAGACATTTTGGACAATTCCATGCTCCCAACTCTGTGGGAACAGTTTGAAGCTGGCCCCTTCCTCTTCCAACATGACTGTGCGCCAGTGCACAAAGCAAGGTCCATAAAGACATGGATGACAGAGTCTGGTGTGGATGAACTTGACTGGCCTGCACAGAGTCCTGACCTCAACCCAATAGAACACCTTTGGGATGAATTAGAGCGGAAACTGAGAGCCAGGCCTTCTCGTCCAACATCAGTGTGTGACCTCACAAATGTGCTTCTGGAAGAATGGTCAAAAATTCCCATAAACACACTCCTAAACCTTGTGGACAGCCTTCCCAGAAGAGTTGAAGCTGTTATTGCTGCAAAGGGTGGACCGACGTCATATTGAACCCTATGGATTAGGAATGGGATGTCACTTAAGTTCATATGCGAGTCAAGGCAGGTGAGCGAATACTTTTGGTAATACATATACAGAAATGTATTGCACAGGATACAGAAATGTTCTTCATTCATATAGAAATCTTGTTTATTTTTCAACAGATCAATTTAAATCTCTTTCCTCATTCATTCTCATTTTACCTTTAATGGTTGACACAGCTGCTGTGTTGTACAAGCATCTTCAAGTTAATTGGCTGTAGCAAAGGGTCATAGGTCAGGCAGAGATAACTGAGGCTTTTAATAACCAATCAGAGTTCAGAGCTGTCAAGGGGTCAGGCATCAATCCCACAAACTGTCGGCTAATCTGCTAGTTGTGTTCATGGGATCATCCTAAATGGTTATTTATAAGGAGCACGTTAAATTATGACTACTAATCCACGTTACCTCACTAAAATAATATGACTCAATCATTATTATTTATATCTTGTTTATCCAAACATTTATTGTCTTATTATTAATCAAGAGATATCACTGTTTAGGGGGTTGTATTCAGTGCAGTTGTTCTCTTATGGGTCACGTGAGAGGTACAAATGTTGTCAACTGGATCTAAAAATGGCAGTTTCCACTTTTACTTAATTAGTTTGTTTATTTTATTTATTTTTATTATTATTACTATCTTTTGCTGTTGTTTTTTTGTTTATTTGTCCTCCTTCACTTATGGTTCCACATAGTGATGGCAAATGTAAAGTCTGTTTGTTAATCTTGTAAATGTTGAACAAAATCTCTTTAGAAAAGAATCATTTATTACACCAGGCATCATGTGTAATCAGCAGGAGATGCAGCCTGCGCAGACCGTCCCGACAGATTTGAAATGACACACTGAAGAAATATCATGTCCAAAATGTGACCATCCTCCCTTCCAGGCATGGGTAATTCTGATTACTGAACTTCTGAGAGGTTAAAAAGTTCTGAGCCCCTTTCTTTGGGGAGATCTGCAGTGTTTTCTAAGACAAACCTCTGCGTTGTTGTAGTAGGCAGTGCTGTTCTTCTCCTGGACGTCCTCTCCTCTGGCTGTGAAGAAGGTAAGGGGGTAAAAGTCCTTATGGGAGGGCTGCTTCCCGCTTGCCATCAACTTCCCATCGTAAAACAGTTCTGATGTGTAGCTGAAGGAAGAGAGGAAGCAGGGGATTAAAGAAGGACACTCTAGAGTACACTTGTGTAGGGTCAGAGTGTTTGAGAATATAAAACATCTTAAACCCAGAGCACGTCCTTAAATGCTATTAAATGCTTAATACCAGCAAGACCGGATATTCTCAAACTTAACACCATAAAACTTCTAAAGTGATGTGTGTGAGACTTTGTGTGTGTGTGCGTGTTTCTCTATAGCTGTGCAACACTGAATTTGCTTCGAAGGTCATGTTTAAATTGTTGAACTCAAAATATTTTATTGTACTTGTAATAAGTCTTTTCTGTTTTAAAGAAGGAAAGGTAAATGTTACCAAAGTGTTAACTTTGCTGACTAATTATTTTCGTCATAGTTTTCATCAACAACATTTTTTCCCCTGATGAAAACTAGACAGTTACTAATAAAAACAAGTGCACATGGACAAAAACTCAAACTAAATTAACTGACATTTTCATCAACAACTAAAAACTAGACTAAAATGCTTGACAGAGACTTAATCCAATCAGACCTAATTTGGTCATGTAGAAAGTAGGGACAAGTTAGGAATATATCCAATCACAGCTACTTTGGTTGTGTGGAAAGGTTGGATGAGTTAAGAGGGACATCCAATCACAGCTGCCTTAGCTTGGTGGTGGTGGGATAAGTTGTGGAGCGATCCAATCAGAGCTCCTCTCTTTATGAATTGCTATATTAATGTAGAGCAGGTTCACAGTTTGTTGTCAGTTCTGGTATTGTAACTGAGATGCCCTGCCAGGTAGCCTAAATAAAGGTGACTGCATTTCACACAAAAGTTTAATTTGTCTCTGTTCATTTATACATTCAGACTTTACTAGCATTCATTAAAGGGTTATTAAATGTTTGATTTTATCCAAGTGTAAAACATGACTTCAGAAATTCAAGGAAACATAAAAAATGCCTTACACTTTACACTTCATATTTTAGTTGACTAAATTTACAGTAGATTTCATCGACTAAAATGTTGTGAAATTTCATCAACTAAACTAGACTAAAATTCAAACAATTTAGATGACTGAATTATGACTAGAACTAAAAGATATTTTAGGCAAAATACTAAAACTAAATTAGATGAAAAAGTGCTGTCAAAATCAATACTGTGTTACCAAACATTAGATGGATTTCCTAGCACACATTGGATAAAATATGTAATTGTGTGTAATTAGCTGTAGAATACACAGTGTGGGGATAACAAAAATGTTTAAGGACTTGCTAAAGAAACAGGATGTTACCATAGAGAATCGTATGCCTTTGGTCTGTTTCATTCAGGCCAAGTTTTTTTTCCTACCCCGACCTAAACCGTCAAAGATAGCGAGCTAAAGAAGGACCAACCCAACCCATTATCGCCTACCTGTGCAGTAGGAAATCAAGACATTTTTTCCTTTCTTTACCAAAAGACTGAATTTAAAGACTGTTTTTTTGTGATGAACTGAAAAAAGACTTGAACTTGATTTGGTAACTAAATGAAATAATTTTTTGTTCTGATAGTTTAAAGAAAACATTTCATTTTTGTTTACTCTCAATACAAATATTTTGTTAAAATCTTTTTCAGTCTCCTGAGTTTTATTAAATGCTATCAGTTGTTTTATTTCCTCCCTCTGAGTTTAGTTTCCTCTGATTTAGAATTTACCTTTAAATGATCTTATGTTGGTTACAGGTTTTTTTTTGATAAACGTGTGCTACACTTGTTCTGTGGTAGGTGCATCCTCTCAAACAGGGCAAAACAACTTTGAAGGAAAGGGCTAAAGTTTGACAAATATCAAATGGGAGATGCATGTGTGCAGCTGCGGAAACTTTAAACTTTTCTCGATGCCTCCTACTCATCTGAAGTTCCTTTAACTCATCCTCTCTTCACCTGGCTCTGAAGGATCACCCACACAGCAACACCTTTGTCCTTCAGCTCCCCCCTGACCCATCCTCCCACCTCCTCTTCTCCAACACCTTTCAGACTCTCCACCCACAGCTCTGACACCGGGTGGTGTCGAGGGCTCACACCTACTTGATGATAGCTTCATGGGAGCGGTAGTTCTCGCACAGGAGGATGCGACACGGGTACTCGGGAGGATAATGCTCGTACAGTCGGTCCAGCAGTGACACATGCAGGTTACGCTCACGAGCAAACTCGCTGTACACGAATGGACTCAGCTGTAAATGAAGAGAGGATAGAGAAAGAGGCACAAGAGTTAGCTTTACAATCAGAAGGAGGATTGGTATTTACTGCCAAGTACATTCACACATACAAGGAACATGACCTGTCAAATTGGTGCCAAAACAATCAACATATCATAAGAATAAGAATAAAAATAAGGGTATATATCTACAATAAACAAAATATAAAATAGACTAGGGCTGAACAATATGACCTAAAAATAAAATTCCAGATTTATTTCCACAAAACTTATATCAGTTTTTTCCCTCTCAAAAATAAAAAAACTCCAAATGACAAAAAAATTACCCAAATCGGGTTTTGCCTTAATGTTATCCAGATACGTTCCAAAACTAAGCAGATTTTCCCCTCCTATAGTTAAAATGCATGCTGTAATTTTGTCATAAAATGTCAGTTATGTAGTTTGAACGTAGAGACCATGTCTAGATAAAGACTGAAAGATGGGCTTTTTTTCTCAGTATATTAACATGGTATCATCTGATCATCGTTTAATCTCGTTTAAGAAACAATAAGCCGAAACATGTGCCTGTGCAAAACCTGACAAGGCCTATCATCATGAATACTGTACATTGTCAGTAATTATATTTCAAACACTGCAACAACTTATGATTGGAGTAAGCTGAGGACAAAAAAAATCTCTTTTTTTTTTTTTCAAATCTTTTTCTAAAAATAATTTGATTTAATCGATATATTGCCCAGCCCTACAACAGACACAAAAAAGAACAAAAACACAACCCAACAATATAATACAAAAGGCGCAGTGAAGGAGCTCTACATATGAGCACTGAACTTTTTAACAGTATAAACACATGTTCACAATCCTTTCTTTTTTCCTCCACCAAGGATATGTTCGCCGGCGTATGTTTGTTTGTTGACAGATTTTGCTGAAATTTTCAGGAGATGCTGGTAATGGCCCAACTTAGAAATGATTAGATTTTGATGGTGATATGTACATTAGTCCAAATGCCCAAAAAAAAAAAAAAAAAATCCCAAGATTTCCAAAATCCTATAAGTAAACATTGAGTAGAATTTGAAAAAATAATATGGGGTCCATGTCTCTACCATCAAGGTAAATTTCATCTGGATCAGATCCAGACTGACTTTACAAAAAAACATTGAGCTTTATAATGGGAAATCCCATTGACATATTCAATAATTCATATAAAATCAACACATTCAGTGATGCTCCCAAAACTTATGTTCATACAAGATAACAACCTCCATGTTTGTGCTGAGGTTGGTCTGGATCCTGGCTCTATTCTGGATTTGTTCTGGATCTGGTGATCCAGAATTGTGTCTTTTACAGCGGTTGTGTAAAAGCCACTGCAGGACTGAGCTGCTTGGCGGAGGTCTGTGCTCTCTGAGTGTTTTCTAGTATTAAATATTAAAAATCAAATGGCTACACACTGTCCATAATAAAGTAAAGAATCATCAGTGGCCTTGCCTCTCTTTGAGCTTTTATTGTTAAAAGGAAACTGTTGTAAAGAAGCCGAGAGCCCCTATATGTCAGACAAAAGGACATAAAGGTGAGCACTGTCGGTCAGGTTTTCTTACTCCTGAAGAAACAGCAACAAAGACGGAGCAATTAAAGCAGCATTCACACAGTGGCCTCCTGCCTCGGCCTCATCCACGGCCTCCCTGCTGCTAATCCTCTGCACTGTCTGAAACCAGGAGAGGAGGAAGGAGGGTTTAAGTCCTTATGCTGGCTCAGAAAGCCTGACTGATTGGAGTTTATATTTGTGATATCTGAGGCTCCGTGGTGGCTGCCGTCTGCTGCTTTGTGTTTGCAGAGGCAGAGGATGGAGTGGTACTCACAGAAAAGTGCAAATTGAGTTATTATTTTCCTGCTTGACTAAACAGCCAAGAGCAGCTCCTTCTTTTGGTTATTTCTGGAGTTAAGTTAAAGGGCTTGTGAGAGCCCGGTATGTAACAATGACCCGAAATGTTATAAAAAACTTGTAATAAAACCTGAAATGTAATAATTGGTCAATAATGTAACAAAAGTGTTGAGCCCAATATGTAATTAAAAAAATGTAATAAAACCCAAAATGTAAGAACTAACAAGATGCTCAGCCCAAAACGTAATAACTTTATTACATTATGAGGCATAATGTAACAACTGACCCAAAATGTAATAAGTTATTACAGTTTGGGCAAAAACTTATTACGTTTTGGGCTCAGCATCTTGTTAATTATCGACCAGTTATTACATTTTGGGTTTTATTAAAATTTTTTTATAACATTTCAGGTCAACTTTCACCACATCATGCTGCTTGACATGAGCCTTCGCCAACTTTGGACATTAGGATTGCCCCCTTGGCAGTGACAGACCATCATGTTTGCAGTGCTCATTCTACCCATCAGGACCAGGAAGGTCCAGGAGAAGGGTTGGGACCAAGTCCCACCTGACAGTAACGGGCCTAAAGGTTCATGCACTGCATCATCAGGTAACTTGTGATCCGTCCTGCTCCTCAGTTTCCACAACAGTTTTTCTATCCTCTTTCTAACTGTGACTCCATCTTCAAAACTCCTTCATGAGTCAAATCGTTCACTTTTAGTTCAATTTTAGTTAGTTCAATTTTAGTTAGGGCTGGGCAATATATCGAAAACCGCTGAAGAGAGGGAAAGAGTGCAGTTCTGGTGGAAGGATATTTAGCCCGTATGTGGCATCACAAGATAGTTCCAAGCACAGGGGCTTTGTCAGGAAAAGTGAGACACTGTAAAGGTTCTTCGTGTAGATTTTTTTTTTGTTTGTTTGTTTTTTTTTTGTAGATTTACCCTAAAAGCAGAGTAATAATGAGGCTTTTGGTGGCGCCATGACTGCTATGTTTCACCTAACATTCGCACCTGGCTGGCTCCCCACAGGGGCAAAGCTGGCAGGCTGCATCATTGGCAGTTATATTAACTTGTGCCATAGGCCTCCAGCAACTGCACTTCAAAAAATCTGGACTATCCGTTTAAGGTCTTTTACAGGAGAGAAAAAAGACAAAGATATTAATGTTCTGAGGAGTTGTGTGGGGCCTCTTTTTTGTGTTTATGAACAAAATAAATCAACACACATCCAAAACAGCAGTGTTACATTTGTAGAGAGCAATAACTATTTTATGAGCACTTTTCACTTTAAAACTTTCAGTCCTCCACAAATTTAAAATCACAATATTTAACTTTTCATGAGGCACAGAGGAGATGGACTGTAATGCAGCTGGTGGGGGAAATCATCATTGTAAGATGTAAAAATCTATTTAACAGCGTTAAATACAAAAAATAATGGAAGTGTGAAGCTGAGATTGCTGCTCACAGACCCATGTTGCAGATAAGTCCATTTGTTGAGTTGTGTACTGGTGCCTTTGCACTTGTGGAATCAGATAAACTCAGCTTGACTCTACATCCCTTCTTCATCCCTTGGGTCTCTATGTGGCTGTTTGCAGCCACTAGGGGGTAATATGTACGATTTATTTGACCATAACTTTCACTATTTAAGACAGTGAAATAATTTTGGGTGACGAACCGTAATTATACATAAATGTTGAAAGTGTGATTTAAAAAATGTAAAAGGTCAAAAGTACACTGTGGACAAATTTACTTCCGTTGGTCCTGTTGTCACTATCAACAGCCACTAACTTTGGCTGCTGTAAAAAAAAATCTGATGAATATTTTTTCACATTTTTTGCTAAAATTTATTCATCAAGGTCAGCCCTGATCAAAAATATTGAATATTTAAAAAAAATATATATACATGTATTTTAACCCTTTAAAAGCCAATTTCATAGGTGATGTCATTGCAAGTTATAGCATGTAAAAAATCTCCAGCCTCTGATAAGTTTTTATATTAAAAATCTGTCATTTTGTGTGTTTTTTCCACCAAATCAATGAAATCACCTATGGAATTGGCATTTAAGGGTTAAAATCCATTAAAAAAATTATTACCAGTTTTGATCAGGGCTAAGCTTGACGAAGAGGTTTGAGCAAAATATACACATATATATATATATTTATCAGATATGTTTTTACAGCGGCCAAAACAGGACAAAAGGATGTGTTTTTAGTACAGTACCCAAGGTCTAACCATCACAGTGCAGAGCTTTACAGGGCCTCTTTTAGGTGGGCAGAGTCATCATAGCATGGCTGCATGAAACCAAGACACCCGCACAACTACACAGAACAAAAGGGAGGCAGTAAAGTAGCTGGCTCTCGGTCTGTGGCTTTTGTCGCAGCAGAGTTCTGACCAGCAAAAAAACATGCTATTAACAGAAGAGGAAGATTTGGGAAGTCGTGGAGTATCACAGAGCCGACAACAGGCTGGAAACAGTCCTACTCTGAAAACATGCTCTGTAAAGATGGCATCGACTCCAGAAAAGCGTCTGTCATCATGAAAGCACAGAAAACGCTGTAGCATACATGCCAGACCAATAAGTGGTGCTGTAACGCAGCTGTAGACAGACACCAAAACCAGAGAAAAAGACACGGAGCATGCTCATATATCATGAGAAATATAAACAAACTCTGGCATCTGCTGTTCTCCGTGTCCTCTTGTTGATCAGAGAAGTAGGACAGGAGCAGAAGGTTTTGCTGTTAAAGTCAAAACAAGCTCAGGAGCTTCTGCAGCAGCAACGGGACACCAAATTCCACCATTGTTTCTGTCACTGTCGGGGTTCGCATATGCAGTTTAAGCAAGAGAAGGATGTGGATGAACCAACTATATGATTAAAAACTTGTATGGATATGCCTGAATTCGTCTCCGTGAGGACGGCTCCTTAAGTCTGGGCTCAGCTCCCTTGGAGCCTCGACAGGAAGGATTTAAAAAAAACTGACAGGAAGTTGGTACAACCCCAGTATGGACAATGAAAAGCAGAGCCGATACCACAAAGTGGAAATGCCCCCATTAGTAACCGCTGCAGCCAGTTTACTTTGCACCATTCATGTTCAAGGGTTTAGTGTTGTGCCCTGGAATGAGCATAAAAAAATTACACACCAGATGTTTCCCTTAAGCACAGAGAACATTATGGTATCTATGTTGATAGATGTGTCCATGCTTATTTCATTGATTGGCTATTAATATGTTAGTCATTTTGACAGTTACGTACAACAAAGACAGCAGCTGTGGCTTGTTACCGGTGTCCCTCATGGGAAGTTTGCAGCCGTTCTAGGTGAAGCGAGGTACAAGACCCCACTGGTTTGTTTGGTTTGGATTACATGGTGCTGAGGTAAGTTGTAATATTGCTGCTGTAAAATATGAAATAAATTTGCATTTAATTTATATTTTTTAACAGACTTTTTGCGATGTTGGTGAGTGTTTAAAGCAAAATGTAAGTTTATGAATATAATATAGATTAGACTAGATTAGATTATTTTAGATTAGATTAGATTAGATTTGATAGAACTTGATTAATCCCTTGGGAAAACTCCTTCAGGGAAATTAAGATTTCAGCATCATTGTACAGAACACAGGGTAAAAAAAGGACACAGGATATCAAAAAGTAAAACAATTTGCAGACATAAATAAAAAAAATACAAATAAATATAAATAAAAGTTATAATAAAAATATGGCTACTGGCAGGCTTCTGCTCCTTTATACAAATGTTTAATAAAACAAATGCATGAATAGTATCTTTCAGCATTGTACAAATCTTATTTTTGGATTTGTGCTTTTAGTTTCAATGAGATGAAAAATGGTTTTGCTGTTGACCTTCACACCGCGTTTATTGATGTGAAGGGCTGCTTATAGCTGTATTAAATGAAGCATTTCCATGTCATGGTAATGTTCTGACTCGCCCAAAACTTGTTTTTTTTTTCCCCCTGTATGTTATATCTAGAATTTTTTCAGTTTTTGGTATCACTGCTTTGAAGGTTCAAGGTAATCTTGGTGGATCTGAAAATGTGACATCAAGAAACTGCCAACTGCTGATTTGACAGAGACTATCTTTAGCAGGAGCATCACATGTCATCTGTCCCTCACGACGGTCAGCACTCACCTGCATGTGGTCTCCAGCCAGCACAATTCGTGTGGTCTTGCTAGCCAGAGCAAAAGGCATGATGGTTTCACACTCCATGGCCTGGGCTGCTTCATCCAGGAGGATATGAGAGAAAAACCCTGCAAAAGCAGAAAGGAACACAAACATCACTTTGACCGGTGGTATTTGAATCGAAGTGAAAGCTAAAGTTTGCGATGACACCACATACACAGATTACACCATGAGATGCAAGACACTGGAGACATTAAGAGGTTGATTTAGATTTATTTTAACATGATTACAGGCGGAAGAACACAGACATCTGCTGCATCGTAAAATAGACTTCCTGGAGGAAAATCAAGCACTCTGGAAAGTATCACCCAGACAGATATTTGACCAAACATACCTACATGGCTGATTTTTACATAAAACTCACAATTGCAAAAAATAACGGTTCCCACCAACAAGAGTGTACCTTACTGGTATTCTGGGCTGCCAGGAGCCCTTTTAGCCACTTAACTTACTATTGTTGAGTATGTGGTACGACTTAACTTCTAAAATACTGAACTATTCCTTGATATAATGGCACTGAGAATAAAAAACAAAAATTGACAAAATTCTGTGGAGATATATCTCATGCAGTACACATTGACGTGAGACTAAGTTCTCTGAAATGCTCTGATGAGTGAGGTTGTCAACATGAATAAAACAAACTCAGTGAATCTCACCGAATAGGACGATTTGTACACATAACTGGACCTCATCATGTCAACATTCTTACTGTTGTTACGTCTTTAATAGTTTTCTTGGCCAGAAGCATCAATCCCCCGTACCTGTCACCAATGCCTCTCTCACTATGCCATGCCATTGCTTTTGTGGATGTTTTTTGAAAGGGACTGAACAGTTGCCTTACCCTGATTTAAAAAGCTCAAACGGTGCTCAGCAGTATGGGGGGAGGGGGGGGGATGAAACGGCATGGCAAATGAGCGCTGGAGCAGGGAGCGAGCGGAGAGAGAGGCTGAATAACAACCAGCAAACAGCCTCTGAAGCCCCGGCGCCAATTCCACAGGAATGTACACACAGTTATGAAATGTGACAGTTAAAGAAAATAACAAAATAAATAAACGAAGGGACCGTCAGAGGGTAAACAAACTACTGAAACGTGGGCTGAAAAGGAGAAATAACAGGGGAGGAGCGGTTGGATTTGCAGTAACATTCACTCTTTAGTATCTACCTTTGAACAAACGCCTCCAAAACACATTGATTTTTTTCAGCCCAAACTATAAAGCCTTAAACCAATGTTCTCTCACAGCTTTGTGTGCACCTCAATGAGGGATTTGCCAGCACTGTTCCCCTTCTGCTGTGCTGATAACAAGGCACACACTTTGTCACTATTTTCTGCAGAATAAGTATAATTGGGTTTGTGTATTAGAGCTTATGAAGTGAGGAAAAAAGTCCCTTTAGAGTTGTAGAGGAATAAAAATGTGCTCAGAAGAGGCGCAGTTCTGAAAACTGTGTTCACACTTGAAAATAGTTGAGCTAACATTGAGTCGTTGGTTTAAATTTGATAAGCAGAAACAAGCGTCTTCCAACTCGGTCGTTTAGCAAAGACTAAGTGCTACTTTTAGAAGGTCTATCTGGAAAAGACTATCAATGCCTTTATTACTTCCAGATTAGATTTTTGCAACTCCTTGTGCGTTGGCTCGGATCAGTCATCTATTAACCGCCTTAAGCTAATCCAGAACACTGAAGCTCGACCACATCACACCAGTTTTAGTGTCCACGTTGGCAACAGTGAAATTTAAGCTCCCTGTTTTTTTATTTAAGCCCTGCACAATAAGGAACCTGATTAAATTTCTGACCAGATCCTCACCTGACAATCGTAGTCAGCACTGTTTTATCGATGCAGCACTAGTTCTTCACTTTATGAAATGTTAAAGTTATTGATGCTTTTGTTTTTTTGAGGTTTAAAGCTGTTGAATTCTGGTTATTCTGACAAATGCAGGGTACACACATGAAGATAAGAAATCAGGAATTCAACAGTTTTGGTCGTACTGTGTGTGGTGTGCTCCGATAATCTCAACACAGCACACCACACACATGACCATTCTGTCCCACCACCGATCTAGAATTTAGTCCTCCAAGACAGAAATCTGATCAAACCTGATCTAACAAAAAACAAGAAGAAACAGCAACAACTGGAAAACACAACATGGAAGAGGACATATGAGAAGAGGGAATGATGGTGGTGTTGGGACTATTTTTGAACTAAAAAAGAAAAGACTGTGGAAGAAATCCTGAGGACAGCGTGAACACGTGGGCTGGCCCTCCCTTTCTGAGGTCCACCAAATTTATGTTTCAGGTCGGCCATGCTTGTTTTTTATATACGCCTGCTTCCTTGTTCCTTAGTCAGCTCGCTTCTTGATTGGCTACAGCCACGTCGCAATTCACTGAGCCCCATTTACACGAATACAACCAAAAACAGAGAGTTTTCATTGCATTTTTGCCTCCCGTTCACAGGAGAACGGTAACCGGAGTGCCTGACTCCGCAAACTTTTGAAACCAGGGTCCAGAGTGGAAAGTTTTGAAAACTGATTCATATCCGGCTCCATGTAGAAAAGATTCAGTGTTTCAGGGTGAAACGCTGACGTCACCGCATTCCCAGTACTCTTTCACAGGAAGGCTGCGTGCGCATACCAGGAACAACAGCAGCTTTGGCCGTCTACCGAGCAACATGTGTGCTGCTCACTGTGCTCAGTTTGTTAACCAGACAAAAATATCCAGACAGATTTGTTGTCCAAACAAGAAACTCCTGCGTCTTCGTGCGTCTACTTGCCATTGTTGAAAATTGTTGAAAATTTTGTCTTCATCGGAAAGCGTACACATGTTGTAACACCGCTGTTTCACTACAAACTGACATCGCCATCTACTGGCCTGGCACGCACGCTACAGTGTTTTCAGTCTTTTTCGAGGATCCATGTGAACACGGAGCGCTTCTGAAAACGCAAAGGAAAAAACTTTCCGTTTTTGGTGCCAGCATTGTCGTGTAAATGGGGCCTGAGTCATGACTCGGGAGTTGTCAGCTTTCCCCACACATGAAGATTTTTGGTCGTAAATATTGAACAAGTTTAATATTTACGATTGTCAGCCCTGACCTGTTTCAGGGCCGATTATCAGGACAAATTCACTCTTAACACACCTCAGAGCACAGGATAATCTGATAGGATAATCTTATAAAACAGAAGATCATCTGGAGTTTGCCGTCTTTTGTCAGGTAGGGGGAAATCGGGACAAAAACAGCCCGATAATCTTGATGTGTGTACCCCACTTCAATGTGAAGAATTTAATTAGACAACAGGCAGTTCCTTTTCTCAATGACAAATGTACTGGTCTGCTTGTGAATGTTGTTTTCCTGAGGTTGACTACAGTCTTTGAAAAGAGTACTGCTGATATCTTTCCATTTTGATTATTTGTCTTTCAATACCATGATTGGTTGGATTGTAAAGGATTGCCAGATGTTGCAGAAGCCACAAAGATTAGAAAGGCGAGTGCATATGATTGCCACATGAGTAATTCTTAGATAATAGGCCTACACTGATAATTATGCACTTGAGTAAGCTCTGACTACTTCAGATATGGGATGAATGAACACCCAAGATCGACGGCAATGAAACGACTGCAGTAAACATCCCCTCAAACACGGCTTTCAAGGCTGCTTCACGCTTGTCTTTGCTGCTTTTTCATGGAGTATAACTCGATCAACAATGCAGGCAAAGGGCCTCCAAGTCATGTAGGTGTGCTTAGCATTTATATAACATATTTAATTATTGAGGCCAGGCACTTTGTTGACCTTCCACATAAACTGAAGTCCACAGGAGCCCCGCTGCATCCTGCCTTCTTTGCTCATTTACTTCGATCCACATGAATATGTGAACGGCCGCAAATGCTCACAAATGATGTACATGGGTCATTATGAATGGGAATGTTTCCCCAGGCAGGAGGCAGAGATAAGGAGGGAGGTGGGGGGGGCAGAGATGTACAGTCTTCATGAAGTAAATGGAGAGGCCGACATGAAGGAGCATGAAACTTAATGTTACACCTGGGACGTGCTGCAGCCGCTCCGCCGCGGGGAGCCGATCTCAGAAAGTAGAGGGCCAAATTAGATTTCTGCAGCAGCCATCAGTCATCGGGCTAATAATGGGGTTTGAGTTTGGAAACAATGGAGAGCAAAGAGAGCGGGGGGGGGGGGATAATAACAGAGGGGAAGGCAATCAGGGGCACAATGATTCAGGAGTGATTTGGGAGAAGATGATGACTTCGAGATAAATGGCAGCTCTTTCACCTCACACATCCAGTCTCTCAACATTTTCCCCAAGACTTTTCACCGAGGTAAAAGACATCTGAAAATCTGTACTGTGTGACTATGGAAGGCTCTGGGCCAGGGGTCACCAATCGTCTTCAGCCTGGGAGCTACTGGGGAGTATCACAGAGGGCCACTTTTTGGATTTGAAGTTTTTTAGTAATATAAATTTTATCATTTGTCTGAAAATAATTGATGTATATGACACTGAATGATTACTTTTTACATGCAATGATCCCTCACAATAATTATCATTAGTGATTATTATGAGAACATTATTCTTAAATTTATCTTTAATAATTTAGGTATCTCTTAAACCTATCTGATATGTTCAGCATTCACACTTTTGTGATTTATTTTTTCCACGTGACACTGTAGGGGCAAGAGTGCTGATAGAGATGTGGACCAACATAAACTTTGACCCCTTACAGGTCAAAGTTAAGAGGGAATAGGAAATGTTAAATTGATGCACATGCTACACTTTTGTTTTCTGTTTTGATGTAAATAGATTAATTTGCAAAACCTAAAATTTAAAGTAAAAAATGTCTATTCATCTCAAGCTCTATGGTGGTGTCTATGGAGGTAATGTTTTTGCCGGTGTTTATTTGTCTGTTTGTTTGTCAGCAAGATTACACAAAACCACTGGACGGATTTTGCTGAAATTTTCAGGAGATGCTGGTAATGGCCCAACTTAAAAATGACTAGATTTTAGTGGTGATCCAGATAACAGCCATTATGGAACGATGGTTTTTGCTCAATAACTGTCTAACTAATAATGATATCAACATGATTCTGAGTGCTAGGTGTGGGTTTTCAGGGTCATGAATCATATTATGATGCTAACTTTATCATGGAAATATTGCTTATAGATGTGACAGACACACGTGAGCTACCTTGGTGGAGGTTTGGGCTCTCAGAATGCACCCTGCAGGCCAGTCCTGCGCTAGGCTGTCTGAAATAACACAAAAAACAAGCTAACCAAAGCTTCCCTCCACTGAACTGATGCTTTAGCAGAGGATGACTCTGTCCTTATTGACAACAGTAAGAGTCGATGACTTGGACCTTGATCTGCAGGCTGGATCAACACTCCACATTTTAAAAAGACTCTCAAACCCCATTCAAGCTGCAAAAACACCCTGAAAGTACACAGACTTTACGTGGGTGAGCTGATGCATAAATGCAACAGCAAGTATTTGGGGTAATTCACTGAGGACGAGTGGGAGGGGTGGCAACATCACCCTATGCAACCGGAGCGAAACCGAAAAATGGAGACTTGACATGATGAACAAAAACAACCGCTGATGCAGCAGCAGTTTATTTGACTGTAAGGAGAGAAACACAAACTCAAATGTGTGTCTTGACATTTGGAGGGTGGTTTCACTGAGGGCGCCAACGTGATGCAGCAGGTAGTGCACGTGCCTTTCAGCAAGGAGGTTGCATGTTCTCCCTGTGTGTGCGTGGTTTCTCTCTGGGCACTCCAGCTTCCTCTCACAGACCAAAAACATGCTCAGTAGGTTAACTGGTTGTCTGTCTCACTATGTTGCCCTGCAATCGGCTGGCAACCATTTCAGGGTGGAGCTCGCCTCTCACCCAAATTCAACTGGGACAGGCTGCAGCCCCCACGCCCCCATAGATGACGGATGGAGTGATGTTTCCACTGCACATCATCAAAGTTCTGTTGTACATCTGCTCAGAGAGGATCACCACTGGGTCTCCCACTAAAGCTTCATCTGCATATTTTTGACATTGTGTCCTGCCTATCAACGACATTTCGGCCCAGACAACTGCTGTACACAGGATATTTTCTATTTTTCTGAGCATTTTGTGTAAAAACCTCAACATGGTTGTGTGTAGGGCTTAACAACACAGTGTTTCAGGCCAGTCAATGTCAGTCAGGTGACTCAAAGCATGTCATGCTGCAATTTCCGTTTGATGGAAACCAAAACCACCAATTTTCTTATTTTATCAACTATTTACAAATAAGTCTTCCTGATATAACTCTCATCACTACAGTGGAACCAGTTTGTGTGTTTCCTGCATTTAAAATGTGGAAGTTGGAGAAAATTTTCCTTACAAATAAAGTAGTGTTACATTTGAAAAAGGGGGCATATCATATGGGGACTTTTCTGATATTTTGTTCTTTCTTTAGCCTTATTTCAGTTGTAACTAGAAATAAAAGTTGATCTTTACCTTTGTGAGTATCTAAACAAAAGTGTCAGGGTGGATACTTTCCATCTTTAACAGTCTTAACAGTGACAACCATGGATGCCTGGCAGTGCAACTGATGAACTTTCAAGTTAAAATGTCTGTACGAGCGGGCATCAAAATCCCTGTGACAGGGCGGCAGTGTGCAATGGAGGTACAAGTGGGTTCAAAAAAAAATACAGAGTTACTTCACAGATAAATTTTCATATCACTGCAAGTAAAAGGACAGCATTTTCTGGAACATTTCCTGAAAATACTGCATCATACTGTATAATGCAGGAGGGCAAAAAAGTATTTTTTTTTCTTACATTGTTCAGCCCTCATTTTCCCGTAGATCACCTTTCTGCCCCATTCTGATCTTCGCTTTAACTTCAGCAGGCTGTCAAGACCATTTCTACATGCCTAAATGCACTGAGTTATTGCCATGTGATTGACCATGCACAGAATATTGCATCCTGAGCTTCCCTGATATTCCCAGCATTGTTTAATCTTGTTGCTGACTAATCGCACACATCCATTGTTGATTCTGTTTTTCATTCCTTGAGTTTTATCATGTCACAAATTTATTTTCTTGCCATAAAACAATGAAATGGGGCCATTATTCTAATATAAATAATAACTTTACTCTCCATTGGGGCTGACAGACCAATTAGAGAGCTGCATTGCTCCTGTCTATATTCTGGCAGAGAGGCAAAGAGAAACACAAAGCTATGCTGCAGGCCACACCAGGGAGACACTATCTTGAAAAATGTTAATTTTTCCCTTGACGTGGAGGTTCACTGATGAATTTAAAGCAAGTCTCTCTGTGCTTCCATCTGCCATAAACTGAAGGAACATTAACACCACAGACAGAGAAGGAGGAGCTCCTGGGAAGAGGACATCATGGACTGAGGTGGTCAGAAAACATTTGTGTTGACTTTTGCAGCAAACTGTCGGTCATAAACCTCACTCAGAACAAGCAGAGGTAAAATCCAAGCTCTCAATCCCACAGATGGATTTTTAATTTCACTTTCAAATTCCAGATCTGGGTCATAAAAACGGAGGAAAACCAACACGCCCATAAAAGCTTAACCATTTTTGGGGGATGGAAGATTTGTTACTGCTACTTAGAAGCCTTGCTGGCTCCCAGCTGCCTCATTTGCTGCCGATCTTCATGGCAGTGGATCATCGGGAGGGCGGAGGAGATGAAATGTAGGGAGAAGGACTAATGATGTAAAAGTACATTAGAAACAGGCAGATGGTGTTCCCAAGCAACAGACAAAGCCCCCTCTGCTGACACATTAGAGGCGGTTATTAGCCCACAATGACAAACTGGTTTGTTTCCCGTGTCTGTTACACAACTTAAATGAGTCCCACTTCTCTCTAAATGGTGAACTCCTGCCAACACGGGATATTAAAATCCCCGGGGACGACCGGAGAATGAAAGCATCAACCTGTGTGAGCAGAGTTATGAAGTCTATGTGAATATATCATCACCACTTTATCAATGGATTTGAATATTAATGAACTTTGATCATCACTACTACGCTTACATTCTTCAGGGGGCTTTATGGTAATTTTTAAGCTGTCATTACGTCTACCCTCCCCATACAGAGAAGTCTTTATATACTTGAATGCATTAGTTCATGGATCCCGCTGCCCAAACCACTTCCCCACATTAACAGAGCCTGTAAGAACCAGACTGTCAGCTGCCCGTCACCATTTTTGTTATTTGTTTAAGTGAAATTCCCTGATAGATATTTTTTTTTTCTCTAATGCTGAAATACTCAACGCTATGTACCTGCCACCTTAATAAAGGAGCAAAAAAAACACTCTGACACCTTACATATCTGTCTGTGCATCAGTTTCACAGTCCATTCCTATCTATAGTGGATGTCCTTGCCCAATGTATTTATTATATCTATTTTTTTGCGTTAGTGTTGTATATATTTGCATCTTAATTTTGTACATTTTTTTGCATATTACTATTTTTAAGTACGTATGTATGTTCTGTACATATGGCAGAAATGGACAATGAAAGTGACTTCTGAATTACCTTCAAATACTGATGAAACCACCCTTTGGTCAAACGGTGGAGCCCAGTTATGGCCATAATTCTGCAATAAGACCACCCACACCTCCACATTGTGGAAGATTACAGAGAGTTTATACCAGAACACACTACAAAACCACCTTCTTGGATTTCCCTCTTTTCTTCTCTTTCCCTTTCCCTCCTATCATATACTTCCTGATTCTTGATCCCCTAATATTCCTATTTATTTATTATTTTATTCAAAAAAATTATTCCAATTAAATTAATTAATTGATTGATTTTATTAATTATTCTGTGTATAGTTCTACTGAACATGCCACTAAATCACCTGGAAACAGTTGGAAATTGTAAAAGAAAGTGTAAAAGGAAATAACTCAATGTCCAAATGTAAGTTTTATGTGTGTTGCCAGTTTTGCAATAAAAATAAAGTAAAAAAACAAAACAAAAAACGACCCTTTGGTAAGACAGGCTTCCCTCTGCTGTCAGCTGAGTTTATGATCTCTGTCGCCCACTTTTATGTGCTAACCTGTTAAATTTCTATTTTTACTAAAATTAATGAGAGTGTTTTTCATGTATTTACAATTGAGAAATGATTTTAGCCAGAATTGTAAACTCTGTAATAGGCCTGTCACGGTAATCAATAAATCAATTAACCGCATGATAAAAAAAAAACCAAGTCGGTAAGTTTGCCGGCCTCGATAAATTGACGTGCACGTGTATTTGTTTTCCTCCCCTCTCTCTACCATACAGGCTGAATAAGAAGAGGGTCCACTCTGTCTCTGTATATTTGTGTTAACACCTGGTTCTGTAGCAGATTCAACAGAGTGAGCCCTCCTGTCACTCAACCAATCTTTGTCCCGATGTGAGGACTGGGGAGGCAGGTCTGCTAGCTCGTACGCACACATACCGCTGCAAGTGAGCGTTGTGAGAAGCAACTGAAGCAAATGCAAATATGGATGAAGAAACGAAAGAGATGGTTTCTAAACTGAATGCCACAGCCCCAGTGTGGGAATATTTTGGTTTTAAACAGAATGAACAAGGTGGGCCCATCAATACAGATGAGCCAATATGTCGCATTTGTTCTAAAGTAGTGGACACAAAGAAGGGAAATACGACCAACATGCATGCGCATGTTTACAGAGACTTGATACTCCATTTTAATTTATTGCTTTTATTGTTGTGTGGGGTTTTTATTGGAGTGTTTTTTTATTAAGAGAGACAGGGTCTATTTTTTATTGTTTTTGGCTATGATTGTGATTTTTATTTAAGGGCAATTTTTGCTAAAAAAGACTGAGTCCATTTTATTTTTTCATTGGGTTTTTTGTCTTTTTTTGTTTGTTTAATTTATTTTATTTAAAAGCTCTTGACATTCCAGTTACAATGTTAAATACTGTTAAGAAATTAAAGTTTATTGCTTTTGATATGGTGTACTCGCATTATGATACCATTTATTATCATTACATCAATTAAAAATGGTCTCAAAATAATGACAATAATATCGTTTATCGGCAATCATTTGTAGGAGATTTATCGTCCGGCAAATTTTGTTATCGTGACAGGCCTACTCTCTAATTTAACAACAGCAGAATCTGAGTTCTAAGAAGTATTAAAAGCAGCTGCTGAGTCAATTCCACGCAAACCCATATCTACATTATACAATGCCTTCTTTGATGCAATGAGCGAAAACACCTTTTATATTAAAGAAAAGTGGGAAAAGGAGGCAGATTTAACATTATCAGAGGAAGTGTGGGGAGAAATTTGGAGCTTCCAGCGGTCCTCAACCAATTCACTGATCTGTAGGGAACACTGCTGCAAACACGTTACAAGATATTTTAAGACTCCACTCCAGGAAAAACATAAAAATATCAATGGATCCTGCTGGAGACAATGAGGCTCGAGGGAGGCAAACCACTTTCATGTGTTCTGGGGATGCCCCAAGCTAACATCATACTGGAGGGAGATACATAAAACACTGAGTACTGTGTTCAAAACCCATCTACCTATGAACTTTGAGACTCTATATTTTGGTTGAACTCAACTAATGAATCGAGGGAAATATGTAAAGTTATTACAGGCTCTTCTAGCAGCTAGTAAAAATGCAATCACCAGAAAGTGGTTGAATCCATCACCTACCACATTGAAGGAGTGGTCTGGAATAATTCTTGAGATATACAAAATGGAAAAATTGACCTACACTTGGGCACTCCAGACTCCTGCTGTTTCTGCCATAAAATACTGTGTTTGCTGATATTAGCATAGCTGCCCTTACCCGTGCCGTGGTTGTGAAGAGTTTCATCACTTTAACTCTCTTCACCTTGTTAGCTCTGACACTGACTGCTTCAATCTTAGGAGTAATGGTAACAGGAATTCACAGACCTTATGTGAAGCAAATTATAATGACATTATTCGAGAGATTCAAAATGACTTAGAAAGATGGAGCACATCGCCTTTGGACTTAAGTTAATAAATAGAGATAGCTTTCTATGTGGAAGCCAAAAGACCCAAAATTAAGTATGTGTCTCTCCAACTCCCTGAGGATCAGGGAGGGTTAGCCCTACCTTGATTAAAAGACTATTATATGATGTAAGATAATCAAAAAACTCCAGAGGCATTAAAACATTAAAATGGGTAACATACAATAACAGTTTGAAGCCAGCTCAGCAAGAGCTAGGATTCAAACAATCTCCCTCTGAAGCAATCCCAATATGGAAAGTTTTGGAAAAAGATGGGAGGCGAATGAGGAACTTAAAGGAAATTTTGGTATGTGGCAAGCATGAATGCTTTCAATATCTACAAGCAAGGGATAGGAGGAAATTAAGATGGTTCCCTCCATGGAAGAGAATACAGCTTTACAAATAACACAGAAAGCATACGCAGGAAAGCAGATATCTACATTTTAAAATGCACTATTGGAAAATAATAAACATTCAGTTGAACACATTAATAAAAATGGGAGAAAGAATTGAATATTCAGTATCAAATAAACAAAAAGGCAAAATAAGTGGAGGAATCCCCAAACAACTACTGTCTCTCAGAAATGTTGAGGATTTTCACGGAAGAATTTAATTTGATATTTTATCATGCCTAGAATTAAAAGTCTGTGTATGAATCAATCTTTATGTCCAACAATAATTTCTCACTGAGAAAACATAAACAGAGAAATGAATACAAAACTGGGATGTAATGTACATTTTAACATCTCTGTAGTGCACCTTAGTAATTGTTCAGATGATTATGTACGAGGAAGAGATAAACCTGATTAAAATCTTGACTGCTGCATGTGAAAACAATAACAAGGAGGTGGTATCAAGACTGTTGAGATCTATCTGGTGGAGAACAGGAATAAGCACAGCGACGCTCAGAAGTAAGAGAGGACATGACTATCAGAAGATATTAACTTGAAGTGTATACCTGGCTTAACCAAACCCTCCCTGAAAAACCCTGGACCACCCTTGACTCACCAGGGTCCAGGTCCAGCTGGCAGAGGTACTGGGAGGTGCTGAGGGTGACCACCACCACGCGGTGCCTGAGGATGTCCTCCTTTGTGGGCATCTGGAAAGTGATCTGTGTGCTGGAGATGAGACAGTACTGCTGGACCACGGGGTGAACCGTCTTGACCCAGCGGTTCCTGAAGTATACCCTGAAGAGACGGCCAAAGAGAAGCATTAGGAGACGGACGACTGGGGAGAGAAATGCAGCTGCAGACTCTATAAATGTAGATAAATTAAATTAATTCCTTTATGCCTGAATATCTGGACAAATTCAGGCAGGAAGAGACGCTCACTCGTGGCACTCCTGTTTCCCACTGAATCCGCATGCCTCTCTCTCTCTCTCCAATGTAATGCCTCTCTTACTTACTGGAGACGGAACAAAAGGGGGATCAACTTGTTCCCCCATTCTGCCTCTGTGGCATTCACAAGGTGTAAATATTACAGCTTAAAAGGACAGTGTGAAATGGGCTGTATTCCTACTTCTTGATATAAGCTCAACTGACACTGAACAACGTTAAAGTCCTTTTCACTAGGGGTGTAATGATCCATCGATCTGGATCGATCCATCGATTGGTTAAACAATTATCAAATCAAATCGATGGGAACTCAAAACATCTATCAACATTGTTATCTTTAATATACGCCGTTATTTTGAAATTCCGACCGGACAGTTTCCGCCCAAGTGAGCCTTTTCGCTCTCTCACACGCCACACCTGATATTTATCACGCATTAAAATTTATTATGTAGAGCCCACCATGTTACATCGCTATATGTGCTTTGGAACGTGTAGCAAGATGCTCTGAGCGTCATAGAGCTCAATGGGAGCTTGACATATCAGCCAATCAGTAAATAGCTCTGCTGTATCCGGATAAGATACGTAAGATAAGTAAGTTATCTCATCATCTGATTTGGTAGCGCACTAATTAATGAAAGTACTTATTGTACAAAAGAAAACAATGAGAGCTTGTTCTTATTCTTCCTCCACACCAGCCATTACACAGTAAAGCAAAGTCTAATCACATGGACATACAAACTGGTCACCTGGCATCACAGTGAAACAAAATCATCAATGTTGAGTTAGTTAATAGTTCTACTTAGAACATGAGAAATGTTTGGCTTTAATTAAAATCAAAATTGCACATTTTTAGTTTGATAGAGCATGGTCAAATGTTGGAGGTTAATAATAATAAAAATAAAATAATAATACAATAATTTGTATCATTATTTTGCATCATTACTTGATATAATATACTAACATCACAAAGTAACAATAACACCCTTAAGGTAATTACAAGGGCAAAAAAACCACCTGACTACCAATTAACCCAATTTTTATTTTAAACCACGATTAGATCATAGAGATGGTTATAATCCTCAATAAACTATCATACCCAAAGGTCAGCACATTGTTTCACATTTCAGTCATAAAACTGTCAAAACATCAAAATTGCTTTGTATTTCTTTCTTGCTTTAAGTGAAATGTAGCTGATTGTGTTCAATGAGTACATAATATCTTCTTAAATCGATCGAAGGCCCCTGAATCGTATCAAATCGAAATCGAATCGTGGCAGACTTTGTGATATCTGCAAATATCGTATCCTTGTCCAAGGAATCGATATCGTATCGTATCGTCCTGAAACTGGTGATATACACCCCTAATATCTACCATACAGATCGCCCATATTTACCACATATATCAGCCCATACAACACATAATTGTATCATAGAGCTTCACCATGTCATCACTCCATTGGCACATTTAAAAATCAAAAGCATGATTTCTTGTAGAGTGACATGTTTTACTTGTTTAACATCTGATTCCCCGCACAAATTGACAGTCACACCGAGGCAAGAAGCCAGTTTTCATCAAGTATATGCTTGGTGCTCTTGACGAAAAATATCGAGTTCAGAAATATCGGCATATGGATATTGGCTAAAATGGAATATTGTTTATCCTTTGTCAAAAGGAGAATAATCTTGTGCTGAAGGGTGATGGTAGACTTCTAATAAGGAACTATGATGAACTATAAGTCCCAAAAAATGCCCGATATCAGCACTTCTTTAAAAAAAATTGAGATAAAACTTTCATGGTCTTCAATTTCATGTCAGACAATGAAAAACAAAACGACTGAATGTTTTAAAGAAAGAACAAAAGATCACTGAGAGTGAAGATTAAAGACGATCATAACATTTTAAAAGTGAATATCATTCTCATGTGGATCTTTGATTCTGTGAAGAAAAAGCAGTATCATGTAACTTTTAAAGACACCTCAGGTCTGCAGCTCCATGTCCAACATACAAGACTCCACTCTGCCCTGAGGGCACAGCTTGGAGACTGTAACAGTGATTATGGATAAATTCACACTGGAATCCATAAAAATCAGACAACCGAGTCATATGAATCAAGTCAATAGATCAACCATATTGTCCTTGAGCCTCGGAGTGGAGACACAACACTCCCTGACCTGTCATGGTGGACATCGCCTTTGTGTCCTCTGTGACCTCGGGGTTAACTGAAAGTGATTAAAAGTCACTGAGGCTGTTAGACGAGTGTGTGTGTGTGTGTGTGTGTGTGTAAGCTGTTTGCCTGTGGGTAAAGTTGCAGCTCAGACTCCTGCTTGTCGCTCCTGAGGGGCTAAAACAGCCCCCAGCCTCTCCATCTCTGTGTAATGTGGATGTTTTATTCTGGCTGCAGGCTTTTCAATATCAGTAATCCAGATGATGTATGGATCAGGGAGAGAGTGCAGATGCTCTCAGGCTCAGATGGTCCCCGCTGACACGAGGGCGGCTGACACTGAATACAAAGATTCGGTCTGACTCCACTGGAGTTCATGTTCAATGGCAGCCAGTCAAACAGGGAGGTTAACCTTAACTTGGAAAAGTACAAACTAGAAGAGTAATAGAGCTGTTAACCGAGTCTTAAAAACTACTTAACCACTATGGACATACACATCTGCTAAGACTGAGTAAATATGGGACTCAATTTATAATTTTTCCGTCTATTCTGGTGTGAATCACACACACTCATGCCAGAGGCCTGAAAGCACTGACTTGTTAACGTGCAGGCTAAATTAAAAAGACATGATCAATGAATTCTGCTGCTTTAAATACTGTAGGAGAGCTCAGTTGTGGCGCTGTGTTTCTCTTCATGATGTTTCAAATGGTGAGTCTAGACAATACTTATTTCCCTCACAGTAAAGAAGTTTTTATTTAAATAGAGTTTCTTTATTTAAATAGAGTCCCTTCTCAGCTCTGTCTCACTGTACCAAGCTGCTACGTGATACAACAAACAGGAGTGAACTTTCAACAGCAGCAGGAGGTGTCTGATGGTAGTAGCTGCACTTGCAGTTAATATCTAAGCATTTTATAATTATGTATTGATAACACTAGTTGCAACAAACCGGTAAGGCCGATAACCCCAGTTCAAAACTCTGATCAGAGAGAAACACCAGTATTTCAAAACATTAAAATGGGTAACATATGATAACAGCTTCAGAGAGCTAGGATTCAAACAATCTCCCTCTGAACAGCCCTTTATCAGATATGTGCACTTTATGGGGCAGTAACATTCAATTTGCCTGTTTGTTGATGCTTCGTTGTGTTTCTGTCTTTGTGCTTTTGGTGTGTGCTACTCCTGTGCCTTTTAAATTGCCTCCTTGGGGATAAATAAAGTGGTTAAACTGAATTGAATTAAAGGAATGACAACATGAAAAGTTTTGGGAAAAGATGGGAGGTTAATGAGTTTCAAGGAAATTAAAGGAAAATCTGGATTTGGCAAACATGAATTCTTTCAATATCTACAAGCAAGGGATTATTATTGCCAGGAAATTAGGAAGGTTTCCTCAATAATACATAAAGCATATGAAGGAAAGCAGATGAGAGTCATATCTAAATTTGAGCATATTAAGAAAAACGTGAGAAACAGTTAAGATATTCAAGTATCAAATTACCAAAAAGGTAACTGATGTGGAGGAATTACCAAATAACTTCTGTCTCTCAGAAACGGAGGGGATATTTATGGAAGAATTTAATTGGATTTTTTTATCATGCCAAGAATTAAAGGTCTATATATGAATCACTGGTAATCAACCAGTATGAGCCATCACCATCCTTTAAAAAAAATGCAATTATCATACTAGGCTAAAATTAGACACATGGTGATACTGTGTGACTTTTTGTTGCATAAAGAGGACTGTTTGTTCCTAAACCATATTCCTAAAAAACATTATGTAGTGTGTTCACTCAGCAGAGCCTCGTCATCTGTCTTTTAGCATTGATACAGACTATGTGCTGGAACATATCGACGCAGATCGGCCTGATACAGCGCTGCAGCTCTGTTTTAACCACGGTGTCAACAGATAAGACGAGAGTTTAATCTGATGTCGGTTAGAAAGAAGAAGCTGCCATGTCCACAGACTCTCTGCTAAACTTTAGCAAAGCAAAGCTCCAATAGCAAAGACTTCTAAAATATTTTCACAATAAAAGTCCTCATCTAGAATATTGAACAAATGCTTTTATTTTGACGACATGATGAAAAAAGCCTCATGAAAATCAGGAGGTGAATGAACCACTGGATCAGTCTCAGCCACAGCAGACTGAGATCAGAGACTGATGGAAACATCTCTGTGGGATTTTTTTCCACACACATTGACATTATTTGTGAAACCACTGGCTTGGTTTTGGGGGTGAGAGGAGGCTGTGGATCTTGTAAATGTAAAAACACAATCTCTTTTGGCCTTTGCAATATCATTGCTACACCGAGAAAAGGCAAAATAACTGAATTATTGAACAAAAAAATGCTGTTATAAAATTTAGGTCACATCACTCCGCATTATCATTTGGTTGGCTTTTTACATTATTATTTAAGTCATTATTATAGTTTTCTAGCACATTTTTCCATACAGTTATTGTTGCAGAGAGTCTTTCCACGTCCCAAAGTAACATTTTAGGAATACTTTGACAAAGCAGCCACAAAAAATCAGGCTGTGGATTAATTTAACATTTACTTCTTTTAGGAATTCTCTATAAATATTGTGGTAACACCATTACTGTGTAATTGTTTGTCTTCGATAATCATGTGCTGAAAATCCAATATCGTGACAGCCCTTGCTTGCACTGGTAAAAAAGGTTACAAGGTTACTGTCTGTACACCCAGACTTACTCTACATGCTGATGTGTACTGTGAATTTAAGTGCCTGCCTGACATTTGGCAGAAAGCCTATGTGGTTTAGTTTTGTTATTTCAGTACAGACTTTCTTTAGATAAATATTATGCATGGTCATTCAGGTTCAAAAACATCATGATAAGGTTTTTGGTCTGTAATGTCCAGTCCTTTAATGCCATGAACATGTATCTCACCTGTAATTTATAGTGACTGCACATCAACAAACTAAGTGTGTTTTGTTCCATTAATATCAGTCACCTTATCTTCCTCAAGTGTGTTTTCTTACCTGAGAGGTCTGGCATGTGGGTTGCCTGCTTCTACGTAAGGATGAAGGTAATCCTTAATGTAAAGGTCAGCTGCACTGTTGGAGTGGGTGCAGATGAGGACCCTGCGGAGACAAAGGGCAAATATGTCAAAGAAGAGATACGGCAAGCAGATGCTGGAAAAGAGGGGGTCAGTAATATAAAAAACATCATCAAGCAGGGGAAATTAAAGATAAAACATGTGCTTTGTGAAAAGGACAGACCACACAGGTTTTTATGTCTGCTGCAATGGCCACTGTGTCAGATAAGCTGATCACGGAGCACACAGTCGTACCAACAAAACTCTACAGCTGATGAGATTAGGGATGGGAACTGAGCACCAGCTCCAGCTAGTTGGTTAGTTTGATTATTTGCCCCCGTAGGGAAACTGGGTTGTGGCAGGAATTACAGACATTTGGCAACAAAATACAATACCAGCACTGACACAGTGATGAAAATAGACAAATCCTCTATGGGACAGATGTAGGAACTGTAATCAGATCAACTATCAGCTAAGAGTTTGACTTCACCTTCAAAGTTGTGTGCTTAGGAAATATACCAGCTGAGCTTAAAAGACATGAAAGATATTACAATTTTTACTGGCCGGAGGCAGAAAGTGATAAACAGAAAATGGTTGAACAAGGAATCTCCAACTATCAGACTGGAAGGACACAATCCAAGAAATTTACAATATGGAAGAATTAACCTCTTCTCAGAAACTTTATGACTTTTATGACTAACTTATGACTTTTACTCCACTACATTTGACAGACAAATATTGTTCTTTTGACTCCACTACATTTCTATTAAGGGCCTCATTACTTTTAAGTAAAGCTTTGGAGTCGGCAGATTAAATTTCTTTTGTCTTCTAAAATGTGATCTGCGTGTGATTTGTTCGGGTGGTGATGCTGTACCTGTAACTTGCATATGCACTACTCAGATCAACGGGTAAACGTTGAGCTAACGTTGCTCAGATAACAGTTCGTCTTGGCAGTAATGATGGCGACGGCAGATATAGACGACGATTCCACACCAGAGCTCCCCTGGCCACATCTGAAGTCCATGTTTGAGATTGTTGAAATGAAGAATGATTCATATCGTTTTAAATGTTTGCTGCACACAAACTCCATCACCAATTCACCACGTTGGCAGAGTTGTGTCATAACACTGCCATGCTGTTTTGGTGGGGGTGGGTGTAAAATAAAAAAAATGAAAGCAGCAGTGGCCGTCCTTCTGTCGATTCAGTCATCTTTCAATGAGCATTTCTATAGGCTTCGTTTTACAAGCTTTTTATTCTACAGGTTCTATAAGGAGGTCACTGCACTCAGTAGGTTGTTTTAGTCATTAGGTTCTGTAAATTCATTGTGGCAACAATACAATAATGCGTTGACATTAAAGGGGACATATTATGCAAAAAACACTTTTTTAAGGTTTTTGAACACATTTTTGGGTATTTGTCCTTCCTCTCAGACCACATAATGTGATAGTAGACAATAAAACCTGTATTTAGCATGCTGCATAAATGTAAACTCATGGTATTCGGCGAGCTGATTCGGAGAGTCTGTGGATATTCTGTTATGGAACAGTATATTTTTGATTTGCATACCTAACCTGATTGGTCTACCTGCGTAGACCCTCCCACCCTGCTGGAGAGATTCCTCTGTGAAGAGCAGCCATGTTGTTTTTATTCTTAGTGAGAGATCTGTGTTCAGCATGTCTAAGCTCAGAAGCTGTCACTGCTCAGTTGTTGGCTGTAAACAGTCACATATATCTTCACATATAGGCCACCAGCCTCGGAGGACCAGAGGGCCCAGTGGATTAATTTTATTTTTGAAGGGAATGAGCAGCTACAGTCGGCTAAAACCTGTATGTGTGTGTCAGTCACTTCACGGCCGACTGCTTCTTTAACTTCAGTCAGTTCAACTCAGGACTGGGAACTAGACTTTTCCTGAATCTGAGCTCAGTACCAACAATCCGTCACCAAACCCGATGATGGAAATGTGAGTATTTCAGTGCTGTGTAGTATTTATTTTGCTCATTGCTATGAGCTAATGCTCGTAGGGTGAAGTTAAATAGAGGTAACTGCACAACATGTTCATCAATGTTCACGTTACTTTTTGAAAGTCTGAAGGATAAACTTCCGTGTATGAGCATTCCTACATTAGTCAAGAAAAGTTTAACAGTTGGCTGAACATAATCAGTCCCACTGCAGTGACTAGGCCGAGATTAGCATGTTGTCCGTTAGCCTGTGATGTTTGGGGGAAACCGGATCGCTGTTATCTGTCAAAACTGTGTGAATTTGTGGTTTGTGTGTGTTCAGGAAGAGAAGCTTAACAGTTGGCTGAATATAATCAGTCCTTTACCAACCCCAGGTCCCTTCGTTTGTGCTAACATTAGCCCGGAAGGTAGGTTAAGTTGTGGCTATCCCACTGCGGTTAGCATGTTGTGCGTTAGCCTGTGATGTTTGGGGGGAGAGAGCTTCGCTGTTGTAACCATGTGTGTGGTAACCGGTATGAATAAAGGGTTTGTATGTGTTCAGGACTGTAAGCGGCACGTGGCTGGAGCGCCAGAGTGTTCTGCTTCGCTAGAGATACGCTGCTCTCTCGTGACCTGTCGTATGTTGCTCTGGTTCATTAGTATATGAAGGTGACCGCCCTCAAAACCAGCTGTTGTGAACAGAGGGGTTATGTGAGCGTGGAAAGAATGCTGCTGTGCTTTATTCATAAGCCTTTTGGACCAAAGCATGTTACAACGTTTCATGAAGACATCAAGGATCCATGTTAAACTGCAGAAAAGGAGCAAAATATGGGACCATTAAAACAAAAATGTACTTTTAATACTTAAGTGTTTTCAAAAGCAGGTACTCCAGTACTTTAACTTGAGTAGAAATTTGAAACTTTCACCTGCATTGGAGTAATATTTAACCAGGAGTATCTATGCTTTCACTCAAGTAATGGAGTACTTTGAGTACTTTGTCCACCACTGGTTTTGGGATATTTATTTCATGCGTGAACAACCATTTTTTATTTTTCAGATGGCCTGTCAACCTTTTTTTCTTTTCTTTTTTAAAACCTTCAATAAAAAGAGAATTTAAAAAACTCTTCATGAGATTAAACAGCTATATCTCTGGGCAGACAGGTCCTCAAACCCTTCAGCTGTTGGATCAGGCTATAATGGTGCTGAAAACTCATCGTCTGACCTTGATATTAGCAGATACCGTGAAGGCCAAGACCACATGTCAAACATGAACATGACATGTATTGTGTGAGCCTGACAACAATCAGTTATTCTTTGTGCTTTTGATGGTATGATGTGCAGGGAGCGGCAGTCCAGCAGGGTCACTTCCTCTTGTCTTAGCTTTTAAAACATCTATAATTCATCCTATGGATAGAAGCTAAATGTATTCAGAGTGAAATGAGTGATGAATATTACATTGCTATACATTTTTCAAAGGATGTCTTTTACATAACATATACACAGGCCCTTCTTCCTTATTAAAACACAAACTGTTGGCATCTGTGCAGCGGCTGGTGTCCAAAGTATTGCATTCATTTTTCATACAGACCCGTGGACCATTTCTGTGCTCCTGCTACATCGCTCTGCCTCTAATGGCAGAGCTTCCTGTGGGTATCTTCACACAGTGAGGGAGCAAAATAATGATGAGACAAACACCAAAGACATCTCACAACACTGCAGAGCCCGAAGTGACGGATAATACAACATCCTGCAAGCCCAGGAAATGTGTTCATAATCAAACCAACCATGTTCATCCACCACAGATGAATTCATCCAAACAACCAGCTGCCTCTGGCCTGCGCAGATGCCACACGCAGAAACCACAGCTTGAGCACCATGTTTTCCTCAACTTTAAATGTCACTGCCCTGAAGCTGAAACTGAGGCCGCAGAATATCCCAGAATCCCCCTGACACCTCCTTCACGCCCTTCCATTGACCTCCCCTTCCTTTCTGCAGCTTTTATGAGGATGCATCCACACCTGTTCACACCCTCTCAAAACACTCAATTATAGAAAAGTTCAGGGAGGGAGGTTTGGGGCATAAATGTGTTTTTTTTAATCACAAAGCTGATGTCAAGGTTTGATGATGTGTAGTTGAGAAAGGTAAAAATCTGTAAAATGTTCTTCGGATATGATCATTTTACCAACCATGGTATGTAACACGTTATAGTTATTCATTTATTCATCAATTTCTAATGAGACATAGTCCAAAATTAACATCAATTTTATTATTCCTGATATTTTCCTTTGTCATGTCTTCTGCAACCAGGGTTGAGAATTAATGTACCTGCTTTGTGGAAAGAAAAATCCCAGACAATCATTTCTTTACAGAATCAGAATCAGAAATACATTGCTAATGTACTGGACTGTGTCATTTTTTCAGCTTGATTTGGTTCCTTTTTGCTGCAGGAGAACATCTTGCATTACAGAAGAAGACTGAATTGGACCTCTTCGATGTGTGCAAACTCATCATCAATTCAACTCAATACAAATGGAGGACATCAGGGAAATAAGGAAGCTGGCTCTCAGTCTGTGGCCTGTAGTCTCAGCGGGGATTTTGTTTCTAAAGTGATTATAAACAGCGTGACAAACTACAAGACTTTTACCTTTACCTTCCATTACTGTGGAAATGCGCACATATTGTGTGTACTTGCCCAACCAGACACTATTACAGACATAATTCAGACTCATACTTATCTAATTGAAAAAATAAATATCAGCACAGTGGGTCAAAACTGTGCTCCCTCGCAAATTTATTTCAGCCCAAATACTTAATCACTATTGAAAGCAGACAATAACCCCAGAGTGCTGTCATTGTGGCCATAATTTCTTTAGGGACACACAACTGTCACGAAAAAAGAGCTTTTATTGAAAATGAGAAACCAAAGGTGTTTGTTGACACTAAAAAAGCATTAATTTGTTATGAAGATGACAAAACGGCTGAATGATGCCCAAGGCAGTGAATTGCAAAAAGGAGATCTCCATTTTAATTTACAATAGAGGCTAAAAACATGCACTGTCTTATTTATTTTTAATCTTTTTTTTCCTCTTCCTCTTTTCTTTCTTTTATTGACCCTTTATATTCTCTGTCTATATAGGGGTTTGTGTATGTATGCATATATATGTATGTATATGTATATGTATGTATGTATATATGTTTGTGTATGTATGCATATATATGTACGTATATGTGTATGTATGCATGTGCGTTATTTTTTTGTCTTGATGTAAAGCACTTTGAGCTGATATTTAATTTGTATGAACTGTGCTATATAAATAAATTTTGATTGATTAATATCCTCTTTTTGAAGTATAACTAATTCTTTATGCTTTTTCTTTTTATTTCTTGCTCTGTACTCTCCAGTCACAGGAACACCTGTGCAATGATGGATGTCTACCTTCAGACATATATTTGATTTTGCTGTATACACATCCTTCTTTATCCTTTATCCTTTATCCAATGCACACTGTCTCTGGACATCAACTGCAATAAAATAAATGGATAAAAAACCCATGCAGCAGATATGAAATAAAAGCGGCTGAACTGACCTGCTGTGGTCCTGCCGGAGGATGTGCTTAACAGCCTGAGCCAGGGTGAAGGTCTTTCCGGTGCCGTAGGGCCCGATGATGAGGATGGGCGGCAGGGGGATAGAGACAGGTGTGGTGATGGCCAGGATGGCCTCCTTCTGCTTGGCATTCAGACGAGGATCCAGCTGCTCGTCCCATTGCCTGAGGGAGGAGGACGGGTAGAGAAATCATTACAGGGAGCAAAAGATTGACTTTTAATTAGAATTTAATTGAGTGTGGGGAGTTAAAAGAAACGAAACATTAAAATGCGCCATTAACACCTAATCAGTGTGAGTGTAGGAGATAAAGAGCAGTGCCTGGTTAATCTGATTCACTTCAGGGATCAGAGATGAAAATGTATTTACATAACATAACAGGAAATATGTGTGCCAGTGTTTAAAAAAGACAAACATGTCATCTACGACAGACTAATGTTTGTTTCAATGTGGAGAGATCAACAGGACAGAGCAGCCCCATTCACACCAGCGTTTCAAGGCCTAATATTTACCTCTCTGTGACTTAGCGAGAGACAGGAGCGCCGCGAGTAATCATCTCTGCCTTTGTGGGGGCAGGCACCGTGTCGCACACTTCTAAGCCGTGCAGCAGCGAGAGTTAACATAGACTAGGTGTGAATACAGCGGAGCATCATTGCAGCCCTTTCGTGGAAATGCACTGTGAACTCTGCCCATGATATTAAATTAAAAAGATAGTAAAGGTGTGAATAAAGACTCAGGTCGAGTGGGGGAGGAGGTGAGGAAGTCACACTCTGCTTCGTTTCATAGCTTTTTTGTGTGCTTGTTTCTACTCGTTTGTCAGCATTCATCAGAAGTACAGTCTGTAAAGTCTCAAATAACACTACCTGAGATTGTTTTTATGTTTTATTTATAATTTTTCAATTTTTTCTAGACAACAAAAACAAAAAATAACTAAATACAATAACATAAAAGATACAATAAAAAATAAGCAAATAAATAAAAAGACTAACAACGGGGCTTAGATAAATCAGTTACCAAAAAGGGTAACAATGTGCAAAGTGGGGCTGGGCGATATGGCCTAAAAATAAAATCTCTGATTTTTTTCCCCACAAGACTCAAATTTACAATTTTAACTGATTTTTTTCCCTCTCAAAAATAAAAGCACTTCCAGTGACATAAAACTGACATGAACTAAATTTTGCCTTTATGTTATCAAAATATATCCAAAAACCAACAGATTTCCCCCTAAGATTGAAGTGCCCACCATAAAATGTTGATTATGCAGTTTGTTTACATAAACACTGAAAGCTGAGCTATTTTAACAGCATACTAACATGAAACTCTCTGATCAATATTTAATCTCATTAAAAGCACAAAAACTAGCCTAAACACGTGCTTGTTCAAACCCTGATCAGGCCCTCCATCATAAAAACTGTAAATTTACAGTATTTATATTTTTAAACATTGCAACGACTTAGAGTATGTCATCATAAAATTCTCGATTTTTAATTTTTAAATCATGTAGAAAATGATTTGAATTAATCGACTCAATCAATATATTGCCCAGCCCTAGAGCAAAGCTACAAATCATGCAGTGTGACTCCAAATGCTGTGCATCAAATTTTGAGGCAGAGAGAAATGGGTACAAGTACAAATAAAAGTATAAATGTAGAGACTACATATGTTTGCATGCAGACAATATCCATCCTACACTGTCCTTGTCCAAGTGGGCAACAAACAGATCCCAGAGAGCAGAGACAGTTTTAATCAGGTCTGAAGAATCTGAGTCTTTCTGTCTGAACGACTGGCAACATACTAGAACCCATTTATGAAAAGAAGGTGGAGGGGGGATTTCCAGTGTTCGACATGGTTTTTAAGAATATTTTCATAGCAGGGATTGTGGAGGTCACTGAGGTAATATAAGCCAAAGGTAATCCCACAGTGCTGAAGGATGTTGACTTTGCAGTGAGAAAGTGTTTCTGGATGTCTGGGGGGCTTTTATTTACACTGGTATACCAAAGTGTGGCGACCTTTTATCAATAACATTAAATCAGTTTAAATCAGGTTTTAATGACTGAACTAATGTTTTTTATTTGACATTTATGTGTTTTATTGATCCCAGCATGCCTGCTCCATTTAGTTTAAAAAGAGCTTCAAATTCATTTGTCGACAAGAGACCACCTCTCACTCTTGTTTACATAAAGACATGTCAGAAAAGACTTGGACAGGAGGTGGGACATGTCCACATTAACAGGGACTAATCGTTCCTCTACAAACACAAACCAGGACACCAGCCAACAGAAAACACACTGTGAGGATCAGACGTGTGTGGGAGCTAATGTCTGAAACAGCACCGACGGGTAGGAGGGGTGAAAGCACATATACGGTTTCAAATGTGTTCTCCTGAAGTGTGTGCTATCGTGCGTGGCGTGTTGGCACGCTTCGTTTGTCTCCGAGCGTCGCGGTCCTCATTACGAGGATCTCACTCTGCATCCACACAGGAAGTCTGCCTGAGCTCCAGCTGAGACCAGGTCCAGGAGCTGAGAGACCTCGGTGTGAGTGTGTTTGTGTGTTAAACAGGAGCATCAGATTAGAATAACACTCAACACGGATGCCCACGCAAATGCAAACAAGGCTGAGAAAAACAACAACAATGCTAGTATTTCACTTCAGTGAGTCGAATATCATCGCTGCACAGAGTGTTTTCATTCTGTTTGTCTCAAAACCTGCAGCATGAAATACTCCAAAGGAGGGCTGCACATGCTCAACATCAAATTTAAGATATGTTAACACTTTGTTTTTATTGCTTTTTCAGAAGACAACAACAAGAAAAAAAACAAAGGGTTCATGAGTGCCTTGACTCTGAAACAGTTATATTACTGTGGCCTTTTTTTCTGTTAATTCAGTCTCTTTCTCGTCCTTGTACTGTAAACATCGTCCATTTGTTCCATTTCTCTTAGGATTGATCCTCCTGAATCCTCAGACGGTGGATTAAATGTTATATACCATATATTTCTTTTACATTTTTCCACCACTCTTCTTGTGTTGGTGGATCAGTCTTATACCATCTCCCTGTGACGGCCTTTTTACAAGCTGTTGACAAGATTTTCTATAAATATCTGTCCTCTCTTTAACGATATCTCCAGTCATCACAACAAAGTCCATCACTCACCTGTCAGAGGTATTTCAGAGCCAAGTATTTTCGTTATAATCTAAAACGTATTTCCCTAAACTGTATGATTCTAAGACGGAGCCAAAATATATATGAATGATCAACATTCACGACTCCACATTTTCTCCATCATGGCAGTGCTACAGACGAGTGTTTGCTCTTAATCTTTGGTGTAACAAAAATCTGATGACAGTGCTCTCTCCAGGTACGTGAAGACATAGAGGACTGTTGTGTTCTCCATATCTTTAACCATTCATCCTCTGAGATATTAACTTTTAGTTTTTTAATTTAAGATTTTTTTAAGACCCTTTTAAGACCCAAACGAAGACAAATTTACATTTTGTTGCTTCCCCTTTTCTCCTTAGTCTGTTTCTGAGACGTCTCTGGGGACCTTTTTGTGGAGTTGAGGCTCCTTTCTGCTCCTGCTGTGGTTGTGTCTCTCTCTCTCTCTCCCTGCATGCTCACACCTGATCCTCATCATGTCGATCACCTGGACTATGCAGACACTGCTCTGACTCTTCTCCAGCACCAGATGATTCCCGTATCCACCCGTGGTATTGTTGCTGACTCTCGTGTTCTCCACTGCTCTTTTGTCTTTGGAGGATTTTTGTACTTTGTGCTTTTGACCTCGGTGACTTACTCGTGTATCTGCTTCTTCTCTCTGAGTGCCTCCATGAGCTAACCTTGCAGAGCAGATGGACCTGCCTGATTCATTGTCTCCATCTTGCCAAGCTCCAGTGCTCTACAACTTCATTGGCTACAAGCTGGACAGCCCAATCAGGGAATAGAGGCGGGAGCTGCAGATGTGACAACAGCAGGAAGGGACTGCATGTCTGAAAACAATGGCGACGCGTGAAGCAGTCTCCGTGGATGTGGAAATATCTGCAGTTTTATCAGAAATGGACTCAAATTCTTCTCTAAAAGATGAGCAAAGAACATCACTTAAAGCTTTTCTTACGGGAAACAATGTTTTTGCTCTTCACCTGACCAGTTTCGGTAAGAGTTTGATCTGCCAACTGGCTCCTCTGGTTGTGAAAAAGATGGGAAGGACTCCAAACCCCCTTGTGATAATCGTGTATCTGCTGGTTGCCCTCAAGGACAATCAAATCAAAGAAGCCGGGAAGCTGGGGATCACTGCTGGGAAACTGGGAGAGGATGTGAAAATCCTCCGGACGATGTCGGTTAGTCTGTGGTAGTCATGGTTACTCAGCGATACCTGGTGAAATCTGCTCTCCTTAGAAGTTTACCGGGAGAACTTGGTGGGGATTGTTGTTGATGAGGTTCACGTCACATATAAGTGGTAAATGATACATCTGTGTTTTATAATTTAATGTAAGATGATAGTCTAAGGACTGAAACATAGTTTAAGCTAACGGCTAACAACAGGGTCGAGCTGCTACATCATACTGTGGCTTGATATGACTGGTCTGTGATGAGTGTGACTGGCAGAACGATCGTCCAATCACCAGCTGCAGTTGTTTTTGAAGGTTCTGCCCCTGAAATCATTTTCTATGGGCTCTTCTCCAGATGAACTAGTGAAATATTTCTGTGACGGATATATGGACCACATCACACGTCCTACCTCCAACTCACAGAAGCACTCTCTGGACTTCTCACCCGCAGTCAGGCCTCACTCTCTCTGGATCCTCCCTCACTCCTTGGACCCTGGATTCCCCCCTCAATAAATTATTATTGTTACACCTTTATTTTGGCTCTGGTTCTGCTTTTGGGTCCATGCTACAACAACCAGGAAGCAATTCTTTAACAGTTTCTCCTCAAAGCCGGTGCTGACTTCCTTGTTTCTCTCGTGAAGCTGAACTGTTGTGTCCTCCTACTACAGTGAGGTCCAGCCTTCTCCAGATGACTCTGGTTCACCATCTGGTTCGGCACAGTTCTGTATGACTGGAGGCGTAAGCCCTGATGTTGTTTGTGTTACCTTCACCTGAGAACGGGGATGTGAGGCGGGAAGAGCGGGCCATGCCAGCTACGTTAATGCATGACAACACAGCAGAGCGACTGTGAAACAGTCTGAGGTGAAGCGGGATTGTAAAACTCTAAATCCACGGCTTATCAAAACATGGTGAGGTATGTTTTTTCGTTTCCGCTGCTGTTGCATGGATACTGACCAATCAGCTGACTGCACGCCTTCAGAGGGGTGCCAAAAAGTGGGGCAGCCAAACTAAACTGGACTGATTAGTGGAAACGCTGCACAAGTGCCACTGGGCGACATGCATTTCAGCATAAATTGGTGCACTGTTGTTGTTTTGAAGAAAATGAGTAATCATGCTTAATAATTGTGATCTAATGATGTATCACAATAATTTATTTCATCATTATAACAGCCCTTATCTTTTGTGTCCTTGTCATTATATATAAAACTTTTCTAATGTTCCTCATATGTACATGTTGATATTTTAACCTGTACTAATGTAGTAAATTCGTACAGTACTTCAGCCATTACCATTTCCTTTTCTTTAGTCGCTTTATTTTGGTCTCTGTTTGACGTGTTTGTTGATGTACTGTACCGAGATCTGCCTTTTTTGCCCATGTTTTGCCTGATAAAGCACTTTGTAAACATCTGTTTTTAAAGGTGATATATAAATAAAGTTATTGTTATTATAAATCAAACCACCACCACAATGAAATGTCTTCCAAACTCATTTTTTGGCTCAAATCTACTGAGACACCGTCTCTTATCCAAATCCCAATTAAGACAAAAGTCCCCATCAATCATAAACTCGCTCCTCGATGAAGCAGCAGCTTAAAAAGAAACCCTCAGGGGATTATATGTGGCTCCAGTCAATAAAGATTAGAGCCTCGCTCCCCTCACCTGTCCAACTTCAGAGAGATAAAACAAAGCTGCGAGAAGCTACCAGAATTTCAGAACGGACGCCAAGTCAGCGAGGAGGCGGATGTACGGTGAATTCTCAGATTGATGTGCTGTCCCCTTCTGGTCGGGAAGCATAAGAGGAGTTTCCAGAGTTTAATTTATCACTGTCTTTGCATAAATGTGCTCAAAACATAGTGGGAATTAATGCAGAGGCCTGGAGGTCAGTCTGCAGCAGCTGCCGCATTGGAAACTCTGTTGTAAATTCACTTTTGTTCAACTTAATTTAAATTTTCAGCCTTGTTAAGAAACATTTAAAAGCTCCAGAAAGAGACTTCAAATCAGACATTACAAAAGGGAGATTTGTTTTCATTATTTTGTTTCATTTATGGCTCACAATAACCCTGTAAACTGAAATAACAGGAGAGTATCACACATTTCTGAACCCTCTCAGTCCTGCCAGTACTCTAGTTTCGGCATGTTGTGTCCTGCCCTCAGGAATTACATATAATCCACAGACGTGGACATTATTTCAAAAATTATGAAAAAGTTTTGCTGACTTGAGTGTAACTAACAAGTAAAATTATGAACCCTGGCTCTTGGCTTAGAGAGAAATGTAGTTTTTCTTGAGTTCTTTGGCCTTCACACATATGTTTTCAGTCGGTCAACATCCTTAAGGAAATAAATACCACAAAACGTGTGTAAGGATAGCTTACGAGCTTGAGAATGAATGAATGTCGTGTACAAACCTGTTGGGGCTCCATGGGATTGTCGGGGCGAGGCCAACATCGGGGAAAAGGATGGTGGTATCCTTGATGCGGTCCAGGGCGTAGTGCATCTCACAGAGCGGCTGTCTGTTCAGCTGGAACTGGAGCTCCACCTGAAATCCAAGAGAGCTTCCTGAGAAATCAGTCAAAACATCAGCCATTATAAATCTTTACAAGGAATGAAAGAGAGTAGATCTGACAATATTTCCAAACTCACTACCACCGATATCAATGTGATCGATCTGATCCTTTTATGGTGACGGTCCATTTGTGTTAGAGACAGAGGTGAAGCAAATACACATTTTTACTCTTTAATTACATTCTGCTAATATTACAGACAACATATGGAATAATTATGGCCAAAATATCAGCTGTAAATATTGGAAAAATGTTCATATTTACAGATACTGATAATCACCTTTTTTAGTAAAATATCTGCTGATACCGATAATGATCTGATAATAATGTTTATTTCTTATTTTTATCCAACTATAGGGCAGCACTACTGTGCTGGAAGTAGGGCTGTGTGATAAATCATAATTCTGCTGTTATTGCAAAATGAGCTTTTACATGACAAACTTTGCAAAAATCTGAATAATTAGTGTGTAATCAAAATTTTATTTGCTACGTTTTCACTGGGAAAAATGTAACTATTGATTCTCATATTTCTAATTGAGTGATTTAATCAAGTTAATTTGTTTTTAAAGGAAAAGGAGTATTTTAAAAAGTATCTTATAAGCATGTTTTTATATATTTCTGTATTGACGTATTTCCCCATCATGTGGTGCAGGACCCTCTGACATTAACCCACATATGGAAGATTTATCTGACAATGTTCATTTTAAAACCTGAACTATATCCTTATAAACAGTTAAGTCTTGCATAATATCTTGTTTACGAATATACTTCTTAATCTTAAAAATATGTTTTATTGCCATGCCTAAGTAGACAGTCTTGTTTTTCTGATCAGCCATTTTAATCACGAGGTCATCATTTAAATCAAGAATGCCAAACTTTGGTCACAAGTGTCATATCAATATTATAAGTCTCAGAGGGCAAACTTATTATAAATAAACAGCTACTATCAATAAGGCTACAAAATACCTGTAAGTACCAAAAATAATGAATAACTGGCTTTCATCTGAATTTGTATATTTATATTTAAGCTCGAAACCACAAAGTGAAGCAACATTTAATGAGCTAAACGTTGAATCAAATCCATGGATTACTATAAAGAAGTATTTATTGAGTTATTTTACAAGTCAATTCATCTTGACTTTTCTCCACCAGTAAGTCCCACCAGGAGTTAAAATTATTTTACAAAACTAGCGTGGCCAAGGTTACTGGCTCTTGTTTCAACTCATTAACTTCACTAATGTCACTACAAAGGACCTTTACAGAAACTATTATATTACATGTACTTATTACTAAAAAGAAATAATAAAATCAATTATTTAAGACTGTTGTAGATTTTTTCCCGTGTTTTATGTTGTACTTTGTGTTGCCTTTAGTGTTGAAAGGGCACATTGTACTAAGATAATTTTGAGGCTGATTTTTTTGTAAATGTAAAATTATTTAAAGTTAGCTGGCACTGAGTGAGGAGGAGGGCCGCATGCTGCTGCTGCCTGATCCACATGTTTTCAGACGGAGAGACTGTCAGGCTGTGCAGAACACCACTTCCATCTGTGATGCTGCTACTTAAAGTCAGTCTGTGCTTCTCCCTCACATCCACACAGGCTGTCTTCTTTTACCTTGATTTTTTGTTAAGCCTCAAGCCATTTGCATTTTCCTTAATCCCTTTGGTTTCAACAATTTTTATAAAATCACTAAGATTTTGCTTCCCCTGCTGGAGGCCTTGTCATCTCACAGAGAAAAGCTCCTGAAAGACATGCTGTTAACCGTGCAACGCCTTCAGGCCGGGAGTTTGGGAATCTGAGAGAGACCGAGAGATTTAAAGTAATGTGGAGAAACGTTGAACTCAGTGGAAGAGACGAGAGGAAGAATTACAAAGAAAAGGAGAAAACAGTGAATGATTACAAGAGCAGGAATGTCTGACATGAAGAGTGAGTGGAGCACAAGGCTGCACGTCTATGAGGAACCCTCAAAGATGAGGGGATGAAGGGCCGAGGACACACCTGAAGTCTGTCCGAGTGTTTGCATGGACGCTGGCGTCATGAGAAATTTTCTTTAGAGGGCACATCATCAAATATCTGTTAGGACACGCCAGACGACAGCATCGTCTCTCTTATGATGGTTCACTCTAACTTATCTCACTCTTACGGGGACATCCTCATACCAGCATGACTCCTCGCATAACAGCCATGTTATATTTTCAATTTTTTGTTACATTAATACGTGGAACAGTCTCCCTGAGGACCTACTGTTCATATTTTTAAAAGCAAACTCAATACCTACCTCTTCAGTCTGGCTTTTAGCTGATTATATTTATTATTATTCCTTCTTATCTATTTATTTATTTATTTTAATTCTCTTCATCTGTTTTATTCCTCCATTTCAGTTCAGATATCTTGTTTTGGCATTTAATTCTCTGCTAGTCGATTTTCTTTCCATGAGCCTACTTTAACAGATTTGATTTGGCTATTCCATTTTACCAAATTATTACTTTTACAATTATTTATTTTCTGTCTTATCATGATTTTTACTGTCATTTCGTCTGAGCTCCTGTGTTTCCTCAGTCCTCTGATTCTGTTTTCTGTTTGAATCTCCTCTTAATGTTGTTGTGTGTAAGTTACTGTGAGTGTGAGGGCTGTATGTGGATCGCAGAGGTGGGCAGGGTCTGGTATTTTCAATGTAATTGATTTTCTACTTTTGTTTTCTTTCATTTCGTTTTTGTGCAAAGCACAAGACTTTGTGTAAAAAGTGCTGGACAAATAAAGTTTGATTGATTGATTAGATAGAGCTTTATTAATCCCTTAGGGAGACTCCCTCAGGGAAATTAAGAATTGTTTGATTGATTAAATACAAAAAACTATGAATGAACAGAGTCTTACATTTTAAAACTGCCTATTTTCTCTTAAACTCTGCAGGGGGTCAAAGTTCAAACTGATGCACTGATACGATTTGAGAACTGATTCGCAGTTGTGAGTGAACTGTTCGTTTGCGAGACATTCGGCTCTTTTCGTTCACTTTAAAGAGCCGTTCAAAAGACTCGACTCGTTTGCTAACGTCACATCTATAATGCAAACCCCCGTGAAGTACGTAACAAAACAAAGCCTCTGTTTAAGAGCAGAAGGAGATAATACGATCATAGAAGAAGAGAACGTCACATAAAGGGTAAAAAAAGAGTCACAACAAGCACACAGGACTGTTTAGAGTTCTGAAGAGTATATCTGATGACTGTAGGCAGAGGCAAGCTAACACTTCCCAATGACTCCCAGTGTTTGAGCTAAGCTAACTAGCTGTGGGTGAGCTCTGCCCGTCTCTTCCTTGTTACTGCAGCAGAGTCTAAAGAATGGTGTCTATCTGCTGGTCATGGACTCGGGAGTGAGTCAAAACATGAAAACAAAGAAAATGTTGGCATATCCCTTTAAACCAGACGTGGGCAACTGGCAGCCTGGGGCCACATGTGGGCCTTCACCTCTCTCAATGCGGCCAATCAATAATTTCAACAAAAAAAAACAAAGACAACAAACTGTAAATATAAAGGAAAATTAACAACTGCTAAATATGATTCATTAAAGAACACACTATGCTATTATTGTATCTTTTCTAAGGTATTTAAACAAAATTCACAGTGTTAGAAAAACTACATTAGGAAACAATGGTAAAGGTAATTCATTTGTGCTTTAAAAACTAGAAACACTCATTTTGCATTAAAACCTTATTGCATTAAAAAGAAGCTCAAATTGGCTTTAGTTGTGTGTAATTAAATAGTTATTTTTTAATTGTGTTCCAGTTAAAATACATTACTGTTGGTATAACTAATTTTTGAAGTTCTATATTTGCTATTTTTTTGTTTATTTATAGATTTGTAACAGTGTGGCCCTGAGGCACTGAGGCCCTCTGGGTAATCACAGTTGCCCATCTCTGCTTTAAACTATAAAAATCCATTCCTGAATCTCACATCTGGCCAAACAGGAGAAATAAACCCCTAAAGTCCCTGTGAGGTTTTCACCTGTATCTCTCTGTCAGGTATCAAGCCCAGCTCCTCGCAGCACTCCTTGCAGATCCTCAGGAAGATGTACTCCTTGGTTTTCTCCTCGATCACAGCCTCGTACACGCGCTCTTTGACCCCCGGTGGCGGCTGACTGCTGATGCCCTCGCGGCCCAGAGGAAGCAGCAGAACAGAGTTGACCTTGGTCATCACCAGCCGCCCTGCCAGCGTGTCCTGGAGGAGGGAGCAGAGGAGAGCTATGACCTGGAGGACAGCAGACAGTGAAGTGGTGTGGTTGTTGCTTTAGGATGATCCTGTTACCTCGGAAAGGGTTTCCGTGAGTTTGAAGCGTGCAAAGAGCTGCCCGTTCTGAGCGTACTTCGCTCCAACGGAGATGCCGGTCAACATGAAGCTGGTGACCAGCTGCAGGTTCACTTTAATATTAAACCTGCAGAACAGAGATGGACATACGGTTACGCCTCAGGAAGATCAATCTGACAACACTTGGTTTATTTGTTTCTTACATGAAAGTGGACAACAGGACTTGTACATAGGTGCACTCCACATTTTCAAATCAACACCGCTATAATCGGAAAAAAGCAGCAAGAAGAAAATGTTTCTTGTATTTGTCTGAACAATTGAAAAAAGAAAAGATGGTCTGACATCACATACAGCTGATTTTCAATAGCCTACACCAACAACAAAAACAAACAAAACAAATATAAAAAATAAAAAAATAATCCACACAACTACAAATTTTCAAGCTCAAAACTGATCATTGTACATTTTTTAAATCGATGAGTATCTGTACAACCTTTTAAATCCTGTAGCTGGGAATTCTACATTTTTACACCAACAACCAAAATACACATTTGTTTCAAAGTAGGCCGAGAAACTTGGTGCTTAAAATCTAATCCTCTTCTATGATTTTCATCTTCTGAATTAAACACATTAAGCTTTTTGTGGGTTTTTCTGGTAAAACTCTGTTTTTGGCTTAAAATCAGTGTTAATTTTGTTGACCAATTATTGTCGTCATAGTTTTTGTCAACAATCCTTTTTTCCCCTGACGAAAACTAGACGGTAACTCATAAAAACAAGTGCACATGGACAAAAACTCAAACTAAATTAACTGACATTTTCATCAACAAATAAAAACTAGACTAAAATGTTTGACAGAGACTTAATCCAATCAGACCTAATTTGGTCATGTAGAAAGTAGGGACAAGTTAGGAATATATCCAATCACAACCTTGTGTGGAAAGGTTGGATGAGTTAAGAGAGACATCCAATCACAGCTGCCTTAGCTTGGTGGTGGTGGGATAAGTTGTGGAGCGATCCAATCAGAGCTCCTCTCTTTATGAATTGATATATTCATGTAGAGCAGGTTCACTGTTTGTTGTCAGTTCTGGTATTGTAACTGAGATGCTCTGCCAGGTAGCCTAAATAAAGGTGACTGCATTTCACACAAAAGTTTAATTTGTTTCTGTTCATTTATACATTCAGACTTTACTAGCATTCAATAAAGTGTTATTAGATGTTTCATTTTATCCAAGAGTAAAACATGACTTCAGAAATTCAAGGAAACATAAAAAATGCCTTACCCTTTACACTTCATATTTTAGTCGACTAAATTTACAGTAGATTTCATCGACTAAAATGTTGTGAAACTTCATCAAATAAAACTAGCCTAAATTAAAACAATTTAGATGAGTAAGTTATGACTAAAACTAAAAGATATTTTAGCCAAAAGACTATAACTGAAACTAAATTAAAAAGTGCTGTCAACATGAACACTGATTTGAACATAATTAGTAATGTCTGGAGTTTATTATCTCTTCAAGCTTCAACAACCCTGATTAAATAAATAAATTGTTGGCATCTTCTCTAAATTTGACTTTGTGGACGATTCTGATTGCTCTTTTCTGCAATGAGAACAAAGGCTTTATATTATTTTTCTCCAAGACTTTGACGAGTAAATGAACGCAGCACCAAAACAGGAGCTGTCAAACCTCTAAACTTCCCTTCAAGAACAAGATTTATTCACTTCTGTATTCGTCAGTCATCTATCGTCAGAATTCTTCACCAACATTTCTCCCAGTTTCATCATTTTGGATCCAGCAGACCTAGAAAGGCAAACAGAATCAGTCTGTTTCCCTGAAGAGCTTCAGTTCTGTAAGAACTGTGCCTTTTCTTCTCTGGAGGATAAATATATTTAAAACATGCTCGGCTGCTTTTGCAGGTTTCAGATTGAACTAATTTTATTCATGAGACCTCGGACTTCAGAGATTTCTGAGGTTTTAGTGATAAACTAAAAGGGAAAAAGCTTTCATGGTGATTTTCTTTAAAAACTGACGATCAAAACGTGTATTTGTTTTTTTTTAAAGATTATTTTTGGGCATGTTGTGTCTTTACTGATGGGAGAGGGAGAGAGACAGAGACAGTGGACAGTGACAGACAGAGGGGAGGACACTCTGCAGACTGGCCACAGGCTGGATCTGAACCCGGGCCGGCAGAAGCATGTATGCAGGTCGTGCACCTCTGCTTACCACTCTGCCAAACCAGCACCCCAAAATGTTTATTTCTGGCCTTGTGCAGCTTCTGTGCATATTTTCTCTTCGTCCTCATTAGGGATGGGAATCAAAAACGATTCCATTCAAGAATCGATCACAACAAGCTACAGCAGTGGTTCTCAACTGGTCCAGCTTTGGGACCCACCATCGCCCCTTCATGTCAGGCCAAATCGAGGAACATTTTCAACTTCTTAAATTTATGAAATAAAAAGAAGCTGCACTTGAAATCTGCGATAGAACAGAATATCACAGTAACACAAAAAAGTTTAATCAGAAACCAAAACGACCTGCATGTGCTGATATTAGAGAGGGAAATATTCCCTTTTACACTCGATTAGCTGAATTTGGATTGAAACCAAAAAGTGCATCTGAGGGACAGAATGCTTCAGGACAATAAATCTGACTGTAGCTGTGATAACCCTGCATCAGTGGACATACTAAACAGCTCTGTATTAATAATATTCAGTTAGTAGCACTAAATAAGCCGAGGCTGCCACAACACCACACACATCTGTAACTTCAGCCCTTTTTAACAGACTCAACAGAGCATTCATGCTCAAGCATGAAATAAAAACATCCTGCTACTGAGAAGTTGTTTCAAAAAAATCTTAAAAACATGTAGCTTTAGCTAAGTACCTGCTTATTCAGCATGTAACAGACACCTTTCTATTACAACAGGTGTTAATTAGCATTTTATTAGCACCACCTATTGATAAGGAGCGTGAGTAGATGGCAGTCCAAAGCAAAATAAAAGCACAGGATTTTTTTCTAACACTTGTTGCCCAGGCTAAGGCCCAGGACCCACTGAAAAGGGGTCCACGACCCACCAGTTGAGAATCACTGAGCTGCAGGAATCGATATCACTTAGTCTTTTGTTGCTTATAAATTCCTCTCACTGTGTTCAGTGTACCTGGTAAATCAAGGACGTCATGGTCTCACTAGAGGAAGCAGAAACATCGACAAATAAACAAATAATCACGTCAGGCAAAACTGTGGCTTCATTAAAAAAATCATAAAAGCAGTGCATCAAAAAGCAGAATTGATTATGGCATTGGTATCTTCAATTTATCATTCCCATTCCCAAATTTGAGTTTTGTGGGAAAAAAATTGGGGATTTTACTTTAAGGCCATATCACCCAGGCCTTCTTGACAGTTATGCAAACCATAGTCACGCACGGGTCTAAATTTTCCAACCTGCACCTGCCCGTTCTCCGCCGTCCTATAAATACAACCCAACCTGCTCCCCGTTTAATCACTACCGTAACAAACTAAAAAGACCCATTCGTGAGGAGACTCCCCTTCTTCTAAAACAGCCTCAACAACCTCAGAGTGAAACCACGAGGCTGCTTCTGAAGAACTGACTTCAAATGATGTCAGAAATGGTCAATAACAGGGAATAAGTCATCCGACTGAAAGCCACAGGTGTCCCTCCTGCGTCTGCTTGCATGTCTCAGTCATTGTGAGAGGGCTGAGCCGTGAAGAGTATGAATGCGTTTCAGTGATAACAGTTTATTCCTGTACACACACTGTGAAAACTCAAATCCAGGTGAGAGTATTTGTCCAATTTCAAGTCAAAGAAATCTCACATGACTGATTCCAGTCCACAATTGCCTTACATGTCTTCAGTAAGATCTTATTTGAAGATATTTTATTATCATTATAGGCAATTCAGTGACTGATTTTAGCCATTTATTCCTTACAGTAAGATATTTTTATCTCGACAAGTGATTGTGGGTTAGAATTTCGACATTTCTGACTTGAAAACAGACAAACACACTCACCTAGATCTGAGTTTTTGCAGTGTAGGAATTCTCTGAATGGGTCAGGACGTGAAAAGATCAAACTAAGAGCACCTTTTGTAGACAGGGGAGGGTTCACTGTTATCTAATATAAAGTGAGAAGTATTCAACATTTTCTTTTTCAGCATTTCACCTGTAACGTGAAGAGCATCAGCAGCAGGAAGGGATATTTTTGAGGCAGAAATAAGGCTTAAACCTCTTCACCACACTTACTTGCGCTATTTTTTACCTGTTGTACTTTTTCTATTTATTCAGAGCATTTTAAACCTATTTATTGAGTGAGAACTACTTTTATCATGTTATGGCATTTTAGTTACCCAGCTATACTTATTTTATGTTAAAGTGGATGTATGAATGAATGAATGTGCATTTGATGTGATCCTGGAGAAACACCTTCTGGTTTTGTTGTTAGCTTTGTATTAACAGAATGAAAATAAACCTCAGTTTAATTTGGTTTGATTAAATAAAAAGAGCTCTCTCTTCTCTCTCCTCTACAAACAAAGACCACCTCAGAGACATGAAAAGAGGCACTGGGGCTGTAACTCAGTCTGGAAGCGAGACTCTCTCTTCTCTGTCTCTCAAAGCGTGTTTACCAGCGAAGGTCGAGCCTGACACCCTGTGGTGGGAGGACGTTACACAGTGAACGTTAACCCTTTAACATGCAGACATACATCCCCTCTGCTCATCCTCTCACAGTCAGACATGTTTCAAAGGATTTACTCTCCCTCATTTTACAGTCTGTGACTTTGGATGTTTTTAAATCTTTATTTATCCCAAGAAGACCTCAGATATGATAGGCAGTCTGGGAAATGCAGTCCACTTCCACAAATTCTTTCTTCTGGAAGAATATAATAAGATTCCTTGTCACCCCAAATTAGAAATCAGAATTAAGTGGAGCCCAATCTGTTTGCTGGAGGGAGTGTGGAGCGGATTCAGTAGATTATGAACATGTTTTTTGGTCTCGTCTGTATTTGAAAATGTTTGAGAGGAGTGGAGCAGCTTATTTCAGAAAGCTTGGACAGGACATTGATTTCTCTTTTGCATCCCTGTATCTTGGGAAAATTCCTGAAGGCCTCAACAGAGGAGACGCAAATCTTTTAAGATATTCTTGACGGCAAGTAAAAAAGCAATTAATAAATGATGGCTTCAGAAGAATCCTCCCACCATGAAACTTCTTATATTATAAACTCTATCCGCAGCATGGAGAAAATTACTTTTTCTTTGCGACTCCAAAAGAAGAAAGGAGAGGAATACTGGAAAAAATGGGATTTACTCAGTTCTAACAAATACACAGACTCTTGACTCTAACCTATCAGAATGTATCTGTTCACTCCATGTACTGTGTCTGCATATGTCCTCTGTCCTCACCGGTTCTATATTTCTGTAAAAAATAAAAACAAGATTTGATAGGCATATAATTGCCAAAAAAATGTATGTATGGGTATGGGTACATATAAACTCCTGATCAAAATCTTAAGACCAGTTGAAATTGTAACATTAAACTGAAATAGGCTGATCAAAAGTTGAAGACCACAGCCTTTAGAAGCCAAAACTTGCTCTAAAATGTGGATCATTTTCTGTCGAATATTCACGCTGTCATGACCTCCTGATGGCAAAAAGCTTTCTGTCTCTGAACATGGTCTGATTGTTGAGCTGCACAATACAGTCATTTTTAAGATCCAACAGAGCAAAATGCAAATTCTTGCAATTTTTCAACTAGTCTTAAGATTTTGATCAGGGGTATACATACATTTGAGCCAGTATTCACAGACACAACTTTGGCTGCATTATGTTTAGGCTAATATTTGATTTCTAATGAGATTACAAATTGATCTGAGAGTTCATGTTAATACGCTGTGAAAATATCTCAGCTGTCAGGGTTAATGTAAACATAATCAACATTTTATGACATGCACTTTAACTTCAAGAGGGAAATTCTGTTTGGTTTGGGAATATATTTGGCAACATAAAGGCAAAACTTGATTTATGTCATTTTTGTGTTCATTGGAGTTTTTTGGGGGGTTTCTTTTTAGAGGGAAAAAAATCTAATAAAATTATAAATCAAGTGCTGTTGAAAAAAATCGGGGATTTTATTTTATGCCACATCGCCCAGGCATAATTAAAATTCCCACAATTATGAAATCAAAGTTATCAGGATTAGAATATTATTCTGCAACTTGTTTTGTATTTTTTTTTTTTTTTTTACAAATATTATTTTCCAATACTTGTATTTTTTTCACATATCTTTTATTTACTGCTTGTTATCCAGTGTTAAAAATGATATTGTTTAAGATTAATGACTGCTTGTGGGGCGTATTGTAATATCAGTGGGTAAAAGTGTTAAAATTCTGATCTCAGTATCAGTCAAAATGATTGAAAATCTAATTTTTCCCCATAAAAGAGCAGCCCTACTGCTGAAATCTTGTATTTCCCTTCTAGGTCCCCTCCACTGACTGACATGCTGACGGCAGAAATTGTCCACGTGAGGGACAAGTGTGAGTAAACAGGTTAATCGAACTCTCTGGGTGATCAGAGTCTGTTTTAACCCTGGTAAATGAAAACTTGTGGACTCACTTGCTGACTTCCTTGTACTGAGCGATCTCCTCGATGTAGAGCAGGTCATGCAGCCGGGCCTGGTAGTTGTCTTTGGTCAGGGTCTTGTCCAGGACCGACTGGGTGAAGAGCTGGTCGGCCGACAGAGGGATCTGATAGCGGGCGAGCAGGCTGCGCTCCAGTTCAGCCAGCGTCTCATTGGGGACGAATTCTACGATGGTCTTACAGGACGAGTCCCAGCGCTTGGCCGTGATCAGGAGCTGCTGCCTGGCTGCCATCAGGTGTTCCAGGTCTGAGAGAGGAGGAGGAGACAGGTGCTAGCTTTACAAATTATATTTCTCAATATTTCTTATTTTCTTGACATTTAGTCACCCGCATACAGCAGCTCCTGTCCAGAGTTCATTTTGACAGCACTTTTTAATTTAGTTTTAGTTACAGTATTTTGTCAAAAATATCTTTTAGTTTTAGTCATAATTTACTCATCTAAACAGCTTTTAATTTTAGTCTAGTTTTAGTTGATGAAGTTTCACAACACTTTAGTCGATGAAATCTACTGTAAATTTAGTCGACTAAAATATGAAGCGTAAAGGGTAAGGCATTTTTTATGTTTCCTTGAATTTCTGAAGTCATGTTTTACACTTGGATTAAATGAAACATCTAATAACCCTTTATTGAATGCTAGTAAAGTCTGAATGTATAAATGAACAGAAACAAATTGAACTTTTGTGTGAAATGCAGTCACCTTTATTTAGGCTACCTGGCAGAGCATCTCAGTTACAATAGCAGAACTGACAACAAACAGTGAACCTGCTCTACATGAATATATCAATTCATAAAGAGAGGAGCTCTGATTGGATCGCTCCACAACTTACCCCACCACCACCAAGCTAAGGCAGCTGTGATTGGATGTCCCTCTGAACTCATCCAACCTTTCCACACAACCAAAGTAGCTGTGATTGGATGTATTCCTAACTTGTCTCTACTTTCTACATGACCAAATTAGGTCTGATTGGATTAAGTCTCTGTCAGACATTTTAGTCTAGTTTTTATTTGTTGATGAAAATGTCAGTTAATTTAGTTTGAGTTTTTGTCCATGTGCAGCTTGTTTTTATTAGTTACTGTCTAGTTTTCGTCAGGGGAAAAAAGGGTTGTTGACGAAAACTATGACGAAAATAATTAGTCAACAAAATCAACACTGGTCCTATCTATACCTTTTGCTTTTAATGCTTATTAAAGCGTTAACTGTTTACATAAAATAAGGTCCTCCCACAACATGTAACTCTGCTTTAAAGAACAGACTGATATGAGTCATTACAGACAGGGTGCGCATGTTAAAAACAGCATTTTGTCTAAGAAAACATATAGAAATTAAACAATCCATTATTCATTTGAGAGGAATACGTTATATAAAGTTTTTACTTGAGAGGCATTATGTGTTATACAGAAGAACAGAAAATATATCGCAGTGAGAGAGAATATAACCGACAGTGATACTGTGTTGTGTTATAAATGTTGCTTAGTGAGAACACTAAAGCAAACAAATAAGAAAGAATACTTCCATATGAGACAATATGACAAATGACTCCAAGTTACATCCAATAAAAAGTGACTCAGAAGGGCAGAAACTGACATGTATTTTTCCAAGATGTTCATAAATCAAGCCAAATCCAACATTAGGTCCAAAAGTCAAAATATGGTGTAAACAGTTGGCTGTAATTTTCAAAGAAATTTCTATATAAATACTTTTTTAACCATCAAAGCACTTGTGAAGACCCTTTATTTGCTTACATTAAAGTTACAAAAACAGAAATAATGCACAAAAATGTACTTTATTCTTTACTTACTCTATGCCAGTACTGCTGACAGTGGATCACACACTTCTAAGTCTTTTTTTCACAGAGCCCAAAATTAGGATTATATGTCAAAGTATTTAAAAGTTATAGTTATTCTAGTGTAGGAATAGCCACATGGTCACGAGTGTGCAATTTAGCTTGGAAATGCACAGATATAGTCAAGAAAAACAAGTGTAGAAAAACATTTTCGAGTGTTTTTTCAATTAAATTTTGTGTTTGATAAGGAAAGATGTCACACTCTGGTGTTATTTTGTTTTCCAGCGAATAGGTTCAAGTGACAGTAATCTGCAGGCAGTTGTTTAAAGAAAAACAGGTGGGGAAAATCGGGTTATTACCTCCACCAAGGAGGTTATGTTTTCGCCAGGGTCTGTTTGTTTGTTTGTCTGTTAGCAAGATTACGCAAAAACTACTGGATGGATTACATGAAAATTTTACCAGAGGTGTGGCTTGGTCCAAGGAAGAAGCCAATACATTTTGGTGGTGATCAGCACATTTGTCTGGATGCTAAAAAACTTCCAAATATTTCCAAAAATCCCATAAGTTAGCACTGGGCCGTATTTTAAAAAATCATATCTGATATCACTTGATGGATTCACTTCAAAATTTGCACAGTAATATATATAATATAACTCTATCATCATGGTAAATTTCTTCTGGATCAGGTACAGATTGAAGTCACAAAAAAACATTGAAGTTTATAACAGGAAATCCCACTCATTTCTCCTTGGCTGCTGTGAAGGTTTTGCCCCCTTCACATCATTATGGGAATTGTAGTTCACTTGCAAACTCGCGTCAACGTTTTTCAAGCCTATGTCACTACATTACCCAGCTTCCCTTGCAATGCCAGCAGAGGAGTTCTCCACATGGACAGACATGAGCGGAGACTCGGCTGTCATATCGAAGGGCACGGTGATCTAGTTACTGCCGTAACTGGCGGAGGTCTGCGCTCTCTGAGTGCTTTTCTAGTTCTTTAAGTCAGCTGTAGTAGCACCTACAGTGATTCTGATTATTGTTGGAAAAAAGGTTCATGTCATACAGTACTTTTCTATGCTTTCTGCCGGAGTTTTGACATTTTCTGGGCTAGAAAAAAAACTTCGCCTTTCAAATAAAAAAATTTGGACGTGTTTTAATGGAATGTGTTTAATCTGTGGAAATATTTCATTTGTTGTACCCACCCATCACCCAAGTTTGTTCCTTTAATTTCAGGCACCAACAGGAACAATAACCTTTTTCTTGTTGTTTCCAGTTTTAAAATGACAACAAAAGGTTTTCACTTTCCATTTAGCGTACCTTCAATGGAGGCAGCATCCACCATGATCCGCTGCATCAGCACGGGCTCTGAACCAAAGTCAAAAACAACGGTCTGTCGGAAGGTCCCGAAGATCTCCGTGCTGAAGCCCACAGCCACCTTATAGACACAGTGGTCCAGGCCATTGTCTGCTGCAACTGTGAGGACGGAGAACAAGGTCGTTTTAACATGGACACGCGAAAAACAGCAAAAAGATCTGATCTGTGTATTGATTTAAGGAGAGAGAAATGGTTCATATTTGTTACTTGAAACTTGGACTCAAGACTGAAGATGGATCAATGAAAATAGAAAAGATATACACTTTTTACATTACAATTGGATTTATTAAGTGTACTAAGTAACTTGGACAATCTCAAATTGAAGAAATGACCGTCTCAAAGATTTTCTTTCCAGGATTTATGTGCTGTGTCAAAGTCAATCAGGCGAGGGCATGACTGACTTTATATTAGCAGATGGATGGATGGATGGAGCTTTAGTTACTGACAGGCATGTGCAGAGCAGTGTACTCATATCAAACCTGCTGTCTCCTCTCCTGGCGTCCATTCTTGGCAGCCTTTGGGTAGAGCTTGTAGCCGCTCGCCTGCGGACACACCAGTGATGAAGAAGTGTGGTCGATGGGCATCGTAGAGCAGGGCGATTCTGTACAGCTTTCGAGCCGGCTGGCCAATCACACAGAGAAAATAAGATTATCAGAATATTTTCATTTTTAGAAGAATATTGCTACCAAATACAAATGCTTGGTGTGCTGTAAAAATACATTTAGCAGAGTCAGATGGAGGCTCTGTGCACATCAGGTCATTTAATTGTTCAGGAGGTGTCTAATTAATAAATAAAGCTTGAGATTGGTGATAGAAAGTGTCGACTGTGAATCAAAGGGCTGAGAAAGGTAAAGTGAGTACTGTATTCCAGGTGGCTAACAATGGCTAAAGAAGATGACTTTATAATCTTCAATAAAAGCTTTTGCATCAAATGGAAAAAGGTTTTTTTAACTAGACTACAGATACAAAAGCCGTGAGGAAAACACAGATTCAGTGCACCGAGATCCAAAGACAAGAAAAATGTCATGACAGTCATCAAGCTTTTGAGCACTTAAAACTATCAAACTATTTTGTGCCTACCTTGCACAACAAGGAGAAGGTCCAGGAGTGTGAGGACTTTTTGGTGGTGACGGTCACAGAGAGGCTGGAGCTGGTTTCTACATTCACTCCTTCTAAATAGTCACTTAGCTACAACAAACACACAAAACACAACATCAGAAAAAATACTTGAAAAGGTGAAGAAATATGAATACAGATACTTTTTTCATTTAAGCAACTTGGGCTCACAAAAAGCTAAACAAGTTAAACCTCTTATTTGCTTTGAGTTCATGACCCTGTTCAGGCAGTTACTGAAAATGTCACCTGCAGAGAGCATCCATCAAATGTGATATAAAACATTAGATCAGCCTAAGTCGTGATCATTTTGGGATTTAGAGTTTTACCTTTAAGATACGACTCAAAAAGAAGAAAATACTCAGATCTTCCTTTGGAACCAGAAGTCCTATGGTGATCGACTCTGCTTTGGCTAAAGAAGTTATGTTGGTGCCTCGACAAAAATTTTAAGGGTTTCTGAACTCTGGGCCTTTAAAAAAGGGCTGTTTTGACCCTCACAAATTTCATATGTTTCTGAGTAGCCAAGTTTGGATACCAATATCCCTGAATGAAACAAAGATTTCTGGCTGAAATTTGCATTTCTGTATAATTTGGATCCAGGGCTTTTAAGTTCTACCATCAGAAAAGGCCCCTCTCTGCTAGTTTCTGAGTTACTGGTCTCCAAAGTGGTGTTTTTATATGCAAAAAAACTGAAGATTCAATTTTCAGGGGGCCAGTGTTAGCCTACCATCATTTACAACAAGCTATGGATGCTGGATTCCTTCAGTTTGAGGACAGGACTGTCTGCAGGGGGGTAACTGACTCTGCAAAATTCTTAATTTAGATTTTGGGGGACCCTAAAATGGTTCTGGCTTAAAAAAAAACACCTTTTAGGCAAATTCACCATGTGGGCAACTACCCATGGCCATGAAACTATTTCTCCATAATTGTACATATCTTACAATCATTTGCTCAGAAATTAAGCTTGTTTTCTCACCTCCTTCATATTGAATACTTTTTTTCAAATGTCAACCAGTCAGGTCAGGTTCCTTCCTGCATACAGTCATGTTATCAAACTGAAAGATCCAACACCCATAGTCAGTTTTAATGACTGTAAGCTGACACTGGCCCCATGAAAGCTGATTTTTTACTTTGAAACATTTCCACTTTGGACACCAATAACTCAGAAAATAGAAGAGACAGAAGATACACAAATTACCAAAATGAGCAAATTTCAGACAGAAATCTTTGCATGTTTCAGAGATCTTGGCATCCAATCATGGCTGCTCAGGAACATACCAAATTCATGAGTGTCAAAAACAGGCACAACAGACCATTTTTTCATGACCCAGAGTTCAGAAACCCTTCATATTTTCCACCTAAAACTTTGCACGTGTTCATTTCACACAAACACAATTTCTACAAGCCAAATCAGAGTCAGTGACCATGGGCCACTGGACTTTGGTTGGGTTCATGTATATATATTCTAATCAGTCCCATTTTAACATCACATCTTCAGAAGCTGAAATTTTGTCCTTAAAGGGAGGACCACTTCACTGTATCTGTGTGCTTTTAGCAGAATTATGCCAAGGAACTTGCAGCCTAAAAAGAGCCACAAAACACATCCCTTCATTAAAATGAACATTACCCGCAAGATTTGAACAACCAAAGCTCATTTTGATACAACAAGCACATACCTCAGTAGAGCATCCGATAAGATTGCAGGCCCTTAACTGAGCCCTGACTGGGCGCAGTGTTAACTTGTTGACTAATTGTTTTTGTCATAGTTTTCGTCAACAACTTTTTCCCCTGACGAAAACTAGACCGTAACTAATAAAAACAAGTGCACATGGACAAGAACTCAAACTAAATTAACTGACATTTTCATCAACAGATAAAAACTAGACTAAATGTCTGACAGAGACTTAATCAAATCAGACCTAATTTGGTCATGTAGAAAGTAGGGACAAGTTAGGAATATATACAATCACGGCTGCTTTGGTTATGTGGAAAGGTTGGATGAGTTAAGAGGGACATTCAATCACAGCTGCCTTAGCTTGGTGGTGGGATAAGTTGTGGAGCGATCCAATCAGAGCTCCTGTCCTTATGAATTGATATATTCATGTAGAGCAGGTTCACTGTTTGTTGTCAGTTCTGGTATTGTAACTGAGATGCTCTGCCAGGTAGCCTAAATAAAGGTGACTGCATTTCACACAAAAGTTCAATTTGTTTCTGTTCATTTATACATTCAGACTTTACTAGCATTCAGTAAAGGGTTATTAGATGTTTCATTTTATCCAAGTGTAAAACATGACTTCAGAAATTCAAGGAAACATAAAAAATGCCTTACCCTTTACACTTCATATTTTAGTCGACTAAATTTACAGTAGATTTCATCGACTAAAATGTTGTGAAATTTCATCAACTAAACTAGACTAAAATTCAAACAATTTAGATGACTAAATTATGACTAAAACTAAAAGACACTTTAGGCAGAAGACTAAAACTAAAACTAAATTAAAAAGTACTGTCAAAATGAACACTGGCTGATAAGCCTGTGTCCCCTGCTAGATTTTCTAAAGGCATATTTAAAGGCATATATAACCAGGATGGAGTAGAGGTCTCTAATGGTCTCTAAGGTGGATTCAGTAGCAAGATTTTGACAGAATATCATATTCTTTTGGGCCAGTGAAACAAAAACTAAACTGCATTCTGCAGTTTTAAGGCATTTTAGCGATTTCACAAGCACAAAAGTAACAAAGGCTTTGGCTGCTCTAAAGGGTAAAAGGCCCTAGGAGTGAGCGGCGCACACATCGTATCTGACATTTACTGACAAGTAGCTGTCAGCCTAGCTGAACTAGATGCATTTTTTAAAGTAAAATGCTAAATAAAACTGTAAAATTAAAAGCTGTTGTGGTGGATTGGCTTCGGTGTCAACAGAGGCTTAGCATGTTTCTCCTTGAAAATTAAAAATCTCATCAAGTGTTTGTCTGATCAGCTCAGCTGCAAACAACAACAATAAAAAAATAATTTAATTGAAAATACATTTAAGGCAACCTTCACAGCAGTATGGAAAGACACATTAAAATTTGAGTGCTTTACTTTAAGTTTCCTTTAATTTTCTCTTCAGTGTGAGTGCATTGTTTGAGTTTCTAGTGATTTTTTTTTTTTTAAGATTATTTTTTGGGAATTTTTGTACATTTATTGGCAGGAAAGAGAGAGACAGTGGATAGGTTTATGAAAGGGGGCAAGAGAGAGTAGGGGAGGACACTCTGCAAACTGGCCACAGGCTGGATTTGAACCCGGACTGGCAGAAGCATGTATACATGGGTCGTGCCTGGTTTCTTACCACTCCATCAAACCAGCACCCCGAGTTTCTAGTGATGTTGATATGTTTTTTTTGGTTATCTTCAACACTGTATCAGGGTTGACATTGTATTTTATTGCCAAATGTCTGTGATTCCTCCCACACCTCAATTCCCCTCCAGGGACAAATAAACAAACAAACTAACATTATTCTGAAGTTAAACTGTAATCCCCTGCAGATGAGTAAACATAGTTTACATAGATATGTATTTTTAAAAGGACAGAATTTTAAATTAATTTGGGTAAATCTATAAATACTAACACCAGCCCCGTAAGAACAGTTAATGTTTGTCGAGTGCAAAAATAAGCTGCTGCTGGAACTATACAACAGCATTATGCTGACCCCACAGGATATAAAAGGTCAGGGTGGGGGTTTATTCAGTTCACAGAGGCTTTCTTAAGCTTGTGTAGCTTTTCCTTAAAGTGAGCTCCGGCCTCAGAACAGTGCACGGGCTTTATTTTTATCCCTTCAGGCACATTTTGGCTTCCTGGCACTCACCACTTTCTCTGGGGAGAGGGAGTTCATCCACTTCTCTATCAGCGTCTCCATGTAGTTCTCCGTGAAATGTTTGCTCTCCTGCTGCTGCTTGAGGCGGATGAGCCGTGACGCGTAGCGCTTCTGCCACTCCATCAGCTCCTCCTGCGAGTGGGCCGACGTGCACTGAGCCCCGTACCGGCACAGACCCTGCTCAAGATACCTGCAGCACAGACATATGCCGTGTTCAGCTGGTGACAAAACCAGTACATCACAAAGCTGTTATCAGGGTTAAATTAAAGGTTTGGGTCAATTTAACTACTTGATCTGTTTCAGAGAGATCTGGGGACATTTTTGAAGAATACCAAAGATGCTGAAGGTGCATTTTTTTCAAGTCATACAAGTGGCCACTTTTCATTTCACAATCCTTTAAGGCCTGTTTACACGACAACATTGTCACCAGAAACAGAAAAGTTTTTCCTTTACGTTTTCAAAAGCACTCCACGATAACACGGCGACGGTGTGAAAATGATGTACGTTCACACGGATCCGCGAGAACGACTAAAAAAGCTGTAGCGTGCATGTCAGGCCAGTGGTTGACTATGTAAGTTTGTAGTGAAACAGGAGTGTTACAACACAAGTCTGCACGCTAACGCTCTCCAGTAAAGACAAGAGTTTTTTGTCTGGACAGATGATAAAGTTGGGCTGCGCCTGGACGTGGAGTGATAACAAATCCATACAGTTAACAGCACACATGTTGTTCAGTAGTCGGCTATAGCTGTTGCTTTTGTTGTTCTTGTTCCCAGGTGCCCATGCAACCTTCATCTGAAAGAGTACTGCAAATGCGCCATTTTCCCTGATAACGGATAACTGCTTAGACTGAAGGAAAAACGCAAAGGGCAACAGATGGAAGGAAATAACACTGTGAGTTTCCACAGGATTTATTTCATCTGTAGCCAACATGACGATGACGTTGCGCCTGATCGGGGGTTCACACGGAAACGAAAACATTTTCACAACTTTTCACTCTGGACCCCGGGTTCAAACGTTTGTTGATTCAGGCACTCTGGGCACCATTCTCATGTAAAAGGAAGGCACAAACGCAACGAAAACTCTGTTTTTGGCCATTTTCGTTGTAAACAGGCCTTTAGCTGTACTCAAAGAGATCATCCTATGCTTCTTCTGAGCAAGACAACAAAGTTTTCTGCGCCCTTTCCTATAAACAGAAGCAGCCTGAAACAGCTGATTAGCTCGGCCACTCCAAATCGGGGGTAACGGTCTGATCTGTGGAGTTTCTTTGAAACATTGAGGTGTGATGACGAATAACCTTCTCAAACTCAATCACACTTCCTGGCGACTATACAAGTCACTTTAAAACCAAATGCATGCAAGAACATCTTTTACAAGAGGAACAAAGGATGAAGAGTTTCATTTTCCTACAGAGTTCTGGGTAACAGCTATGTTTTTTACCTTTTACAGAGGGTGTACTCCTCACTGCTGGTGACTCCTCGAGGAGGAGGCCGGAACTGCCAGCCATCCTGGACCTCTGAAAACACGCAGAGACAAACACTTACATGAGACTGAGACCAAACCCTCAAATTCAAAGCTTTACCTTTCTTCAAACCTGCATGGCATGAGCTCAGACAAGTGTTTGCTTTTGTAATGAAGTGTTTCGATGAAGACGTGGGGCTCACCTTCCTCCTGGTCGTCCGTGTATTCTGGCGCCATCTCTCTATTCACAGCCTGGCGGAGACAAAACACCAGAGTTAATGGGTTTGGGGAGGGAGGGCAAAGATTACTGCCTGTATGACAACTGCTAACTACGGCATTAAAGAGCAGTTGGACCACTGGACTTATTGCAGACTAATGAGTAATAAATCCACAATAGCTAAGAGCGAGGCAGAAGAGCACAAAATAATGAAGTTAGCAGAGGATTGAGGCAGTCTGTCATCTTTATGACTCTCGCCTGTGAACATTAAAACCTTCATCTGTAAAACAAACAGGCACCAAAAGGCATGACCAACAGAGCATAGAAAACAGAGCCCCTTACCTCTATCTCTGAGAAAAGCATTTTTAATCTGCTCATGTCTTTTGTGACGATGCCATTCTGTAAGAGAGAGAGAAATTCAAGAGCTTTATATGAACCTCCTGCAATAAGAGAACCAGCATGTGTAATAAAACCTTTTATCTCTGAATAAATTTGTAGACTTTGCTTTGTAATTTTCACACAATCACAATTGCATCATTTTCACACACCTACAAGCGATGTAAGGGGCCAACTTCCAAAAGATTTAAAACTAAATATCTATTTTCAATAAACTAATACCTGATGTAAATACAGTATGTTTTCAAGATTAAGGATGGGCAACATCGCTCACCTTAGGGGCCAAGTTTATTACTTTAATTATCTAGAAACAGGGCTAAAAGATAGTGGGGAAAAGTGAGATTTCTTCCCTCTACATTTAATAATTTTCAAAAGAAGCTGACACCAGTCTACGTACATCCAGTTGATCTGACCCTCAATGGGAAAATAATACTTTTGTTCTTTGATCCATAACTCATTCTTTAATATCAAATCTTAACCACCTTATACAGGGATGGGCAATGCTGGTTACCATGAGGGCCACGTCATTATTATTCTCAGTTTAAGAGGACCAATCTTTACAAATAAAAGTAATAAGGTGAACAAAAAGGCCTGTGAATTACCAAAAAATGAACACCTGGCTTCATCAGAAAATAAATGTCTATTTTCAAACTCAAAACCAAACAGTAAGTAAAGGGAAAATGGACTTTAGCTTATACATCACCGGTCGCATGTACCCATTCACTCACATTCACTCACTGATGGTTGAGATTTCTGTGTCAGTTGTCCATCAGTATTAACAAACACTTTCACGCTCTTTAAGTGTCATGCCCAAGGACACATCACGAGATTACAGCCAGAGCTCAGCTCAAATCAGACTGCACCACCGACGCCCCTTAAGGCTAAATTTAACAAGCTATCTACACAATTAAAGCCAATTAAAGGTACTTTTCCAATTCAAAACACTAGTTTTTCTCTTTTAATTTATCTTAATTCAACTTTTAATAAAGTAACCTGGCCAAGGAAGTAGTTGCAGTAATCTTGGTTAATGACAGTTATTTCAGTTCAGTCGTCTCACTTTTTCTACAAAAGTATAAATAATGCTTCATAAAAGACCTTGACCTAAACTATTATGGAAAATGTATCAACTAATTCATTATAATATAAAGATAAAACAGTTACAAAAGCCTAGTGTTGTAGTGGCAAGTTTCACTACAATGCAATTATCTTTATACAGCTGTTTTTCTTGAACGTTTGTGATTAACTCACGGGCCACATTAAGTTAGGAGGAGGGCCAATTGTGGCCCCTGCTCCACCAGAGCCCCACATCTGAGCGAATACTTAAATCCCACGCTGCAGCCCTTAGAGGAACAGAAACAATACACTGAGGAAGAGGATTTCTGCATGGATATAAAAAACACATGCTGCTGTATTTGTGGTGGATGTCGTCATTTCTCGAACTGTTTTAGGTCAATTCAGTCGTCATGACCAGACCCATGTGTTTATCTTTCAATGAAACTTAACTGATCCCGCCGGGATTGCCAGATTTTACCCATGAATCCCAGTCGGCAAAGTCTGCACCAGTCATCCTTACTTCTTGTTTTACAGGATTCCCACTCTTTTCGAGAAATCATTTTCTAGGACTTTTCCAGGACCCCAGGATGTGCAGTCTATGGCTGTAAAAAATCTATGAAATATCAGACATTCTCTGACATTCTTGGAAATTATCACAAATTTATCAGAGAATAGGACAATGACAACCACAGATTCCAGTGTCACATAACCAACTAAAGTTACAATATTGTTGTGGACAATTCTCAGGTTAATCTAGCCTCCTAAAAAACAAGATTAAAGGTTGATGACCAATATCTCGAGCTAGCTCCACCGCATCATATTGAACTTAAAATTTATTTTTTATAACTCTCAGGCATGAATATGGTCTGCCTGCTATCTTTTTAGTCTGGCTTTTATGTAGTGTCTCACTATTATAAATTCATGGTTTATACTTATTTTATTATCTTATTTACTCTGCTTTTTAAAAATAGATTTAGTTGATTTACTGTGTGAGTAGCCTTAATTTTATTTTTGCAATTTTATTATTTCTTTTTGTCACCATTGTTTTGAGTTTTTACATTTTATTCCTTAACTTGCATTACTTCATCTACATGTTTATTTAATTTCCTATGTTTGGTTTTTGTTCATCAACAAGGTAGAAGGAAGCTAAATAATTTTCCAGGACATTTGACTTTTTTCCTCATTCCCCATATGTTTTCCATGACTGGAAATTGGTCAATCATTTTCCAGGTTTTCCAGGACATGTGGGAGCCCTGTTTTTCTCTGCTGGTCAGAGTTCACTTTTGTTCCCCCTCCTGCTGGTCCATCTCCATAAGCTCTCAGAAAATGGGCAGAAACATGATTGAAATAAACTCAGAGTGCAGACTAAAAGCTACGAGAGCATAAATGAGCCTTCGGGCTGCATTCTTTAACTGGCAGAACAGCAGTGTAACAGTAGTTAGTCTCATTATAAAAGCTGTTTTTTCAGAAGAACAAACCTTTACAGGCCACTCCACGGAGCAGCTGAGCCTCAGTGAGTGAGAAGTGCCAGCTCTGCACTGCCAAAACAAGGCACTAATTTAAAAAGTCTCTCCAGTGTTTCCATGCTGATTCTCCTGAGCATTTCAAGAACTTAAGAGTCCACTCAAGGCTGAAAAGGTTGAAAAATTACAAAACTGGACTTTAAGTGCAGCCTTCTAACACCACAAAGTCTGAGACATATAACCAAAGAGAGGGAGGATGAGGGGGAGTGGAGGGAGCACTGCATGGGAGGCATGACAGTGGGAGTATAAAAATAAAGAGAGGCAGGCAGAGAGGGAGAAGACTAATCCAAAGCTGTGTCAGAAGGATGTTTGAGCCTCTCTGTTTTACTCTTACGGAGACACAGAGAGGAGAAACAAACATGACCGCTTCGTGGTGAAGAATCCTGAGTGACCCAGAGGCCAAGCCCAATCTCCGAATACCTGCTAGAGCCTGTTTCTGAGTCAGCGTGTTTCAGTGGACAGGAAGTGGTTTTATTCCAGAGGAGAGGATTTGGAAGAGGCAGCTTGGGAGCAAAATGCTTGAGGAAGTATGAAGACATAAGGGAGGATTAGCAAAGCATAGGAAACAGAGGGAAACATGACCAGAGGCCTCCTGTCTGTCGGTTATGGGGATGGGCTGCTTTAGGCTGTTTTCACACCTACAGCTCGGTTGTTGGTTGTTTGGTTCTGATTCAGACGAAAAACAATGCTACAAATGTCAAATTTCCTTTGGATCGTTCCATGTTCACACAGCAGTATTTTAAAGTACGCCAAATCACACAAAAAGCAGGGCTGGTTTTGCGCCATTACATTCCAGCCAGCGTTTTACATCAGAACTTGAAAGAAGGAAGTGGGAACGACGTCTTATCTGAGTTATCAGCGTTCCAGTTACAAAGTCGGAAAGAACTTTGATCCACCAGGCTATCGTTAGCCGTTGTTAACACGCCCTGTGTTGTAGTTCGCACATACCACATGAAAAATGTAAATAACACTGTAGCAGCATTTCAATAAATAAACATTAAACAATACTATGTATACGGCTGATTTAGTTCGACAAACACTAGTCCGAAGTAGGGCTGCCGAGATAAGTCGACTAGTCATGACGACGTTGACGATCAAAATCATCAATGACTCATTCAATAATCGACGTCGTCGTTTGTTGTTGTTGTTTTTAAAGCTTTGTTTTTCTCAAACCTGTCGCTGTACCTTCCGCTGTCCTGTCTGCCTTTCTGTCCTTGATGCACAAGCACAGTAGTGGTAGTCGGGGTCAGCCGTGATGTCATCGGAAGAGTTATGCCCAAACAGTATCATGGCTAGCTGGCAACGGAGCTCGAAAGTTTGGGAGCATTTTACAAAACATAGGAGAAGAATGTGCAATGCATAATCTGCAAGGCTGAACTTGCCTTCCATGGCAGTACGACGGTGATGCATAAGCATCTGAAAAGGAAGCACATCGTGGCTGATTCAGTTTCTGACGAAAAAGGGACAGTCGTCTCTGGGAGCTCTTAGGCTAGTTAGCTGCTAACATTAGCGTCAACAGTGAGCGTCTTACTTATAGCTGTAAACGTTAACATTACCGATGACGATTTCATTAGCCTTAGAACACATACGTTATGTGTTTGCTGTAATGTTATAACAGATGCAAAGTTCATTAAAAGTTGAATGAACTACCATCTGTATTGTCTTTATTTTTAGTTAGCACATACCTTAAATACCTCAAGCTGGAAGCTAATGATGGTTATACAAGAGCAGCTGCATGCTGGAGCAGTAAGCTGCAATTCATGCATGATCCGATTAGTCGACTAATCACAAAAAATTTAATCGTTGACAAGTCGATTATCAAAATAATCGTTTGTGGCGGCCCTAGTCAGAAGTTCTAATAAATGGAATATTACAGGAGCTCAATAACTGTTTACACTGAGGCAGTCATCTTAAGATTGTCAACTCGAGGTGGTGAGGACCCGCTGACTTCCCAGTAGGAAATTCCGACCTCGGGGGTCGTTCCAGATGAAATATCTCACTTCGAACTCAGAAATCCCGACATCCCAGTACAACAGGAACGCAGCATATGATCACGAGTCCCGCTCTGCATTATGCTTAGGAAGTTAGCGGACTAAGCTAACAACAAAACAAGTCCTTTAATTAACAATTTCACAGATATTTATATTCATCAGTATTTGACATACCTTACATTACAGTGTATACAAGTAGTCAAGGAATAAGAGGCAATTTACCATTTGAAAGTGTGGTGTTTAGTAACTGTTAACTTGAACAAAAAGCGCTGTTATTCAGTACACCAGTGATACTGGAATCTGTTTATTGCACAATGCAGTTTTTGCTTACAAGCAACATAAAGAGATGATTTGGGGAAAAAAAAGTTGTTCTCTTTATGCACAAAACAGGAACCGAAACCAGCCCAAAAACCGAGGGACCATACCGTGGTTTACCTGTACTGTTGCACCCCTGACATAAATGCAAACACAGCTGTGTTGGTGCTGTCTACAGCTGACTATAGGGGACACCAGATAGCATGGTGACTTAGTGAACCATAACACCGGTAGGAGTCTCAGCAGGGAAACTATCAGCGGAAAAGCAGAGAGCATCATAGAGAGCTCAATTCTCCTTGTAAATTAAAGCCGTTTTTAAGTCAGTGGATGTTTTGAGTCCTGTGATGATCTGCAGAGATGAAACACTCGAAGCAAGCCGAGACCACCTCTTTCAGGTGAGCTTGAGGCTGCTGTTTGTTCCTATAATATTAAATCACAGCAACAATCTAGATGTGAACACTACCGTAGTGTCATTCTATCCTTGTCTACATGCCTAAATGCATTGAGTTGCTGTCATGTGACTAGCTTAACATTGTTTCATCTGTTTTGTACCTGAGTGTATATTTCAAACACATTCATTATCAGTGTATCGTACCATTTGCTCCCCGTACAAGGCCTTGGAGAGGATGCTGACCACCTCCTGCAGGCTGCCGTCCAACAGCATGGAGCGCAGGCTGGACTGTAGCGCTCCGTCTCCCCGGGCCATCTCCTCTGCCAGGACTGGATCAGGAGAGGAGAGGAAGAACATTCAGTCAGGTTTACAGCACTGTTTACACCTTAACATCCAGGATGTAAGTCACCCTGTTTACTTAACCTAGCCTTGGATTGGATCAGTTCATTTTGGCTCATGAGATCAAGAAAAGTCCTTCGGGCCTGCTCACCAACATGCACTTGTGGTCTAAATTTTTCACTATCACAATTACAAAATCTATATCTCATAAAGCTGCTTTGCTGAATAAAAACAAGGATTTTCCTCAATTTAGCTTTTACAGTATTGAGGAAACAATTTGCCAAATTTAACTCTAATTCTTTGTAAAAAAGAAAAATAAATAAATAAAATAAAATACAAAAAAACCTTTTACCAATTATCAAATTCAGAAATACTTTATTAATCCCCAAGGGGAAATTCAGTTGTTTCAGTTGCTCTTATACACAGTATAGCAGCAGGAATATCATATAAAGACATTAAAATAGTTAAAATGACCACCTGTGCTTTTTCCTCTGACTCTTTTGGTCTCTGTTTGACCTGATTGTGGATTTTATTGTACCAGAGTACTGGGTTCTATCTGTTAAAGCATTTTGTAAACATTTGTTTTTAAAGGCGCTATATAAATAAAGTTATTATTATTATTATAAAATAGATAAGAGCATAAAAAATTAGGTAAAAAATTAAGTAAGCAGGTTGCTACAAGCAGAGTCTTTAAGCTATATCAACTTCCTTATTAAGGAAAAATAAAGTAAAATGAGACTATGAACAAGGAATTTATACTAGTAAAAATAACAATGCTTACATGAACATACATAAACATGACAGCTCTGTGTGACAGTAGACCACATTTGACTGGGTATTGCATCGGATATTATGTTTGCTTATTTACAAATATTAACAAATATCAGAGGTGACAACAGTGAAAAAATGTTTATTCTCCAGGACCTGGAGTTTATCCTGATATGATATCATGATAAACAACATATTTCTTGTTTCATGGCAGATGTTTCCTTCTTGTCTGAAAGTTTTTTGTTGATTGAAACTGAGTTATGTTCCTCTCAGAGTAAAAGGGAGTTCACATCAAGGCCTCTTGTCTCTTTTTGTTTTGCTGAAGGAAACTCAAGACCTACCTTTTCAGTCTGGCTTTTAGCAGATTATATTTATTATTATTTCTTCTTATCTATTGATTTACTTAAATCCACTTAATCTGTTTTATTTCTCCATTTCAGTTCAGATTTATTGTTCTGAATTTATTCTATCACTGTTAATCACTTTTCTTCTCATTATCTTACTTTAGCAGATTTTACTTCGCATTTGGTGTTTGACTATCACATTTTACCATATTATCATTTTAAATTGTATTTTATTTATTGATTTATTATTCCCTATAGTATTTTTATCTAATGTCTTATCACGATTTTTTTATAGTCACTTTAGTATGAGCTCTTGTGTTTTCTCATTTTTAATTTAAGAGAGCGTTTCCTCAGTCCTCTAATTCTGTTTTCTGTTAGAATCTCCTCTTAAAGTCTTTGGGTGTCTGCTGGATGTGGATTGCGAGGGTGGGGTCTTGAATTTTCACTGTATTGAAGATTCTGCTTATTATTTACTTCTTTTGTAAAGCACTTTGTGCTACAAGGTTTTGAATGAAAGTGCTGTACAAATAAAGTTTGATAGTTTGGCTGAGTGAATCGGTCACCAAAGCAGCAGGAGAGAGAAGCTGCTCAGCTGTTCTTTAAATTAATCAGTCACATAAAACCCTGTCAGCCTGTAATCAGGACTGCCTGTTTGAGGCAGATTGAAACTGACTTCCTGCACGGTGATGATTTGCTTCCGGTTCAGTCCACAGTGTGAAGTTTCAGCGTTGCAGCAAAGCTCCTTCAGTACTTTCAGTTTCTAACGTGACGAGTTTGCACTTCTGCAGGGTTACAGTAAGGCAGCTGGCTTCTGGCAACACGTGTTCACCTCGGTTTGTCACTTACTGTCAAAAGACTTTTTCACAGCACCTCTGCTGACCAAACACCTTCAGACCTTCACATCATTTCAGCAAGGAAGTGATACTGATGACGAGTGGGAGTGGGACTGGCCGTGGGATAGTGCAAGAGAGTGTGACTCAGTTTGAGTCTTTTTATCATAAAAACAGCTTTGATTATTGATTATTTGTGTCAATGTGTCCTCATAAAAATGGCAATGATGACTGAAATACATAAAGGCATTAATGACTCTGCTTATCGATTTCATTCTTTATCGATCCTGATGATTTTCTGTCCTTCTTCATGGTTTTCAGTGTCAAACACGTCATTCTTGTATAAAATACCATGCTGCCTAGATGCTTCTGCAAGTTAGTGGTGTTTCCACTTCCTCCATCTTTTTGTTTAAAATTATCCAACAAAACTATTTTTAACATTTCTGCTCTCTGTCTGCCATGACTATTAACTTCTCTGTCGTCATTCCTGCTGACTGGCTCTCATGAGAGCCCGATGTCCTTGTTGTACAATCCTTTAGGGAGTTGATAGTAATTCTGAACTAGAATTGGTTTTCGATTCCCATCCCTATACATAGAAGGAGCTAACAAATCACTGTTGAATCTTCACAAGTCCAATAACAGCCCATTTCACAGTGCCTTTAATCAAAGCACCTATGTTTATACCTAGAGACATTCACATTAATCTCATAATGCCGTAAGATCTGTGCCAATTCACGCTGCAAAAGGCAGAGACGCTCACTCGCAGCACTCCCGTCTCCCGCCGAATCCTCGTGCCTCCCTCTCTCCAATATCACACCTCTGCTACTACCTCTGGAGACAGAACAGAGAGGGGATCACTTGTTCCCCCCATTCTGCTTCACAGTGGAGGTGAAATATCACAGAGGGGTAAATATTTCACCTTGAAATAGCATGTATATGGGGCTAGTAAATGTGGAAACTGAATTAGGAAAAACAATTATGAGAATCTATGAGTGGAACCAAAACTGGAACCATAATCTATAAAATCTTAGAGATAGCCAATTCAAGCTGTGCCTTCCCATTGGCTCTATGAGCTCCCTTCTCTGGTTCTTAATTTGACACCCCATTACAATATTATGACTTGAAGCAGACTGTGAATGCAGCCATTAACTGAGGAGTCTTTTTAATTAAAACCAGCCCTCAACGACAGATGCAACTGATGACTATTTCTATCGTTGACTAGCCATCGACTGTTGGGTCAATTAGTCCACTGGTCTGGTGCTTTTTTTTGTGCCTAGCTCTTAAATCAGCCACAACTTAGGCCCTGTTAGCTCTGAAACTTTGGCCTTGGAGCAGATAAATAAGTCTCCATTGTGCCTCCCGTCATGATGGAAACTGATGTGAGGATGTTTCACTCCTTCATCGTCAGTGTAGAGGATAAAATTAGAGTTGTTCCAATCCCGATACCAGTATCAGAAATTGCTCCAATACTGCCGAAAATGCTGGCGTCTGTATCGGTGACGACTGGAGTCCAGGCACCATCCGGTACCACGTAATGTATTAAATAAGCAATCTGTTTAGCACCGTTAAACTCTGGTACAGTTCTTCTTTGCCGCTTTTAAAACAGTATCGCTGTGCTGCAACCTGCAGGGACCTGGAGGAACTGATCACTTGACATTTAAGTTGCTGTTGGACTATATTTTTTCAACGGTTCTATTTAATGCCTTCATTTTACAATATTGTGGCTGCACTTTAATTAAAAAAGATATATTTCAAGATTTATTTATCCAAGTTGCTGTTGCAATACTGTTTTTATACTGTTGTATTTAAAAGCCTTTTTTATTCAAAAATATTGTGGCTGCACTTTAATTTTTTAAAAATAATTATTTCTAGATTTATTTAGTCAAATTGCATTTTTACTATTGTTTTTTATACTGTTCTATTTAAAAATAAATTTTAAAATACATGGCTTGAATTTGCTGTACTTATTCATGTTTTACAAAGGGTTTAACCTGAGCCAGGCCTTACCATCATGATAATCATATCACAGTCGTGCAGGCGTAGTATGATAATTTTTTTTGTAACATACTGGTGTCGGATCGGTACTCGGTATCGGGCGATACCCACAGCACAAGTATCGGTATCGGTATCGAGAGGGGAAAAAATGGTATCGGAACATCTCTAGATGAAATACACCAAGAGTAACGAAGGTTTGGCACACGATAGCATAACAGAGGCTAAAACTGCTATGTGACGTTTTCCTGACATTCTGTTGTCACTGTTTGAAGACGCTGCTCTATCAAAAATAGGAAGAGGATAGGGCCAAGATCTAATTGTAATTTTTCTGGCAGACATTGCGATTTCAACTCGATTCACAATTTTCCTCAAATCAAGCTTCTATGTTTACAGTATAGACAAAAGTAAGGAAATCAATGATCAAAAGCAAATAACACATTATTCATCACCTAATATTGATGATAAACAATCTGTTCTGATTATTTAAGGGATATTCCAACTTCTACTCCTAAACAGAGGATTTGTGTTGTTGACCTGCTTACCAGCACTTCTGTAAATGCAAGTTTGTAAAACAGTTTGTGTAAAATAGTTGACACAACAGATCCTGGGTCAGTCAGGAGCGCTGCAAAAAATTGCAGCTTTGGCGATCACGATTGCGTTGTTTGTAACTGCAATTTCGATCCAAAAATGATAAATCTTTCATCCCTAGAAGAGGAGAAAGATGACTCCCTCCACTGACAAATCCTGTTGAGAGAACAATTCAATGTCTGCGAATTTCATTTCAAACATTTATATCGTCACTTTTTGTTGACAATTTGTTGCATCCTTAGCCTCAGCGAGGTAAAACAGAACATATGTGTGCATGAAGTGAGAATAAACCCAAAGATGCAGCAAACTTCTGTAAACTGTCTGAATTGGCAGTACATTGGCTGATGTTTTAGCAGAGTTTGCTTGTAAAATCATGAAATTATCCAATACTAGATGTCTAAAACTTCCAAGACAGATCAAATTGGTTATCTGGTTAATAGATTTTTTATAACAATCATAGGACAATTTAAAATCCTGGCATAAGAATACCCTCAACCCCTCTGAATCACTGTATTTGTTTCCCTTCTTTAAACAAATAGTTTAAGCAACAGAAGAAATGAAAAATGAGCATTCAAAAAAGCCTAAAATATGAATATGCCAGCCATGCTAAGACCAGGGTCTTTGCGACCCTGGCAGCAAATCTTATGCCACTGAGTGAACAAAATGGACAACAGTACTCACCATGTTTGCAGTCTTCATCTGCTTCATCATAGTTTTTCTGTTGGCAGATATAGAACAAGTCAAAACTAATAAGAAAACCTTGTATTTTAGGATCAAATGTGACATATAACCATCTTTGTCTTACAGTAGATACCCCATTATTATTGCATACAAGCAGTTTCAAAGATCTCAAGTGTAATTCAAAGGCTCAAATAAAACAAAACGGCTCCATAGTTGAAGACACTAGATTAATTTTTATCATCTTTACCTTCTTTTCATGCTGATTTACCCCCCTCTGTATCTAGATGACAGCATCAGTTTACATGATTTTAATGTAGTTCTGTTTCAAATCTGAATCCACAGAGTTAAAAAAAGGCATCCTTCCCTTGACAAAAACCAAGATTGACACCTAGAATAAACTTGAATAAATTTGAGAGCCATGAAGCCAGAGGTCAAAAAAAATATTTCAAGCTAACTGGCAGCAACAATACAGAGAGAGAGAGAGACGCTCCCCACCAGCTGCAGGAAGGCAGCGATTCTGTAGAGCAGGACGCGGCTGCGGAGGGGCCCGGCGGTGGCGGATGGAGGGCTCGGCGGGACAGGGGCACCGGATGATTGGGCTTGGGGCGCGAGGACCACCAGGGCGTCCGTGCTGTGGCTGACTGCCGCCTCGTACTCCCGCCTGGTCAACGATCTGCTGGCTTCTTCACATGACTTCTCCGCTCTCCTGTCAGCCATGACTCAGGGAAAAACTTCTGGACAGTAGAAAAAAGAGAAAGACAATATAATTATAATCCTACAAGAAGCACGGGACAGCAACTAACCTCGTCCATATTTTCTGACTACAGTCATTATTTTAGAGGGAGCTTCTGCTAAATCAGGTTGGAGATGTAAATCGAAAAACTGAGCTTCTGGTTTTGTTGTGTGTTTGTTTTTTTTGGAGAACACTCAATGGTAAATGGACTTGAGCTTATATATCACTAATCCTCTATCAAGGCTGACAGGCAGCGCCAGAGGGGGTCTGGTTTGGTTCAGTACAGGGTGGTCCGGTTTTTGAGTGGTCAACCCTGATCTTACTTGTATTTCCACTGTACCTTCACTTGAGGGTGAGGATAACAGCAAGAAAATGAGAATCATGCCGGTGACCGCAATTGTAAACAAATATCAATATGGCAAAATATCGTCATTAGGGCGGAAACGATTCCTCGGATAACCCGGGTAATTTGATTACAGAAAAACCTCAGGGCAAATTATGTGCCTCGAGGATCTGTGTAAATCTGGACCACTATACAGCGCATTGTGTTTGGCACGGACCGTCATTTCTGTGGCACAGAGAGTCCGCAGAAGAAACGTCAGAAAGTATCCCAAGTGTGGGATCACTACGGGTTGAAATGAAAAGGAAACACTGTGCAGTGTGTGTGTTGTCAAATGGAGGTAGCTTAGCATAATAGCACGTTGTCAATGCTGCAGCACATCAACAGTAAACATCCAGTCTGTGCATAAAGTCCACACAGAAATAGAACAGAAAATACAGACAGTGAGTAGAGGATGCAGGTGAAGGGCATCCTTTCATAAATTAAATAAATGTGCATTAGCTGGTTGAGTTATCTTAGTATGTAAGTATGATACTGTTTGGACCTAGTAATAAAATAAGATAAATAAAATCCTCAATAAGGTAATTAGCATTGTTACAGCAGTAAAGGCAAAAATATAGCAAAAAGAGCTAAGCATGAATAAAAACAAATAAAATAAAAATAACCAAACTAAAAAAATGTTTAAAAAAAAACTGCAAGAAAAACTGCAAGAACAATGTAAACAAAGCAAATCTAAAAGTTAAAAAATATTTACACCATTGCACATGGGTAAATATCAATATCATTTGATTAGTTGTAACTGGTTTAGTGCTCAATGCAGAGACTGCAGAGATCTAAATATTTATTAAAAGGATGCCCCCGCCCCAACAACAAACAATATGTAGATTGAGAGAATGAAGGTAATATATATGAAGGAGAAAATAACTTACTCTTTGAGACTCCAAAAGTCCATTTAATTAAAAGGTGGAGCAGTGCCATGAGCATGTTACGACACTGAGAAATGCCTGTATGATTTAAATTCAATCTGTATTATTAATAATTTTATTTTTTTTTATTATTATCCCTTCCTACTTTTTATTATTATTCCTTTTTTCAATTATTATTAATATTTTTATTGATTTATTTTTCATTATTTCTTCTACTATAGTCGTGGGTGCTTTGGTTGAGTCCTAATTATCATTAATATTACCTTGTATTGGAAATTTGTTCTGAGAAAATGGTAGATGTGATGAATGATTCTGCATGTGTGATTATATAGTTATCTATATAACTGAAATAAAATTAAGTTAAAAATGGCCATCAGTCTGATAATTGCCATAATCAAGAAGCTCCAGATAGGAGCACAGTTTGCTTGGGATATTATTGATACTCTTAGAGCTAACCAATCACAAACCAGCATTAAAAAAAAACTGTTCTCAATACCCATCCCTAGAGATTTACTGCAACATGATGGAGCAGCCAGGCAGGAGTCATCTGTCCCACAATAAGGGAGCATTTTTCTAGAATGTCATATTTTGTTCAGCTTGTAAATGCAGCCACTGAAAACAAACCAAACTAGAGTAAAGTGCTCACTATGGAACTTAAAAACAACCTCAGTGTGAAAACAGGTCAAAAACACACAAATCTCCACAAATCAAGAGTGCTTCAACTAAAATCTGTCAGGGACAAATACTCAATCTTTCTGGACACCAAAAGAACTACAAGATATTAAACACTCAAGAACCTCTCCCCCAAAGTCGGTCTGTACAAGCCCCCTTCAAAGATGGAATTACAGGAAATTAACTTGTAATAGGTCATAATTATTTCACATTTTCCCACAGCAGAGAGAGATGAGGAGAAATAGAGACATATTCTTGAGGAAAAACCAGAGAAATGGAGCACAGGAATTAGCTCACACTTGTTCCCACATGAGAAGAAAGAATCACGAGCTGACACTTTCTTCGTTCTTCAGTTGACAGCCAAACTAGATTCAATCACTCTAGATTATGATGATTTACATATGAAAAGAGGAAAACTAGCTGAGGAAGAGGTCCCTCTCACATGGACTTCAAAACTAGTCAAAGCCAAAATGGAGTCTGTATGTGGAGTTTTATGACATGCATTAAAAGAAAAAAGGTTGAATTTCACACATATTATTTAATGGAGTTACATAATCAATTTAGAACCAAAAGCATCAAAAAATAGCAAGCAAGTAATTTTAAGAAACAGTTATAATTTCCTCTTTGAGTCTCAGTTCATCATTCAAGAGAAATCCCGAGGAAGCAGCAGCAAAAAGAAAAACTGTCAGCATATTTACATCATTTCTATTACACTAATTTGCAAGGGTATTACCTGTTTCAGGATTTATTCATTTCTAAGTTGCACCATCCTTTTCTGAGACATACTTAAAATATATACAGGTTTTCCTCTCTAACTTTAGAGACCTATTTTGCTTGAACATTACCACATATGTGACAACTTAAAGTGTTTAACACGTTTAATAACAACTTGAGTACAGATTTTTTGTTTAAAATGAGTGATTATGGTTGAGCAACGTATCCCATTTTAAAGGTGTAATGATCAGACATGTAACTATGCCATAATCCAACAATTCAAGAGAATTTTGGTTTTACTGTTTGTGGATTTTAAGGGGAAGTATAATACTCAGTATCCACAGATAAGTGTTAAACAAGTTGACTACAGAATTGTCAGATATGATTATTTTAGCTGGAATAGCTGGTGATGTTTTTTCTGTGCATGAAAAGATAACCGGTGTTATTCACTTACCCTGTCAGCCATCATAATGTTACGCCTGATTGTGTATATCCCACACATTCAAGATTATTTTTGTGCTGTATGTCAGTCTGTCCCATGTTCTTTATGTATGTAAGATTGTTATAAAAAAGCTCCTGAAACCCTCATAACAACTAAAACCACTTCAGGACAAACAGCCTGTGAAATGGTGAGAGGTAATTAAACCCAATAACATATATCAGGGATTATCAACTGGAGGCCCAGGGCCACATCAGGCCCCCAAAGCTCCTAAATGGCCCCAAAACACGAGAGAAATCCAAATATTTGAGGACAAAACTTGCAGTTTTAAGGAATCTCTTTTTTGATTAATTCCTACAGCTATCAAAGCATCCCAAAATAACCTCATCAGATATGTCTAGAGCTGCACGATATCACTGGACTAAAAACAGCATTGGCAGATAACTGCCTAAAAATTCATGTCTGGTGTTGGCAGATATTACATTTTTTCCAGATATTTTGGCCATAAATATGCAATATAGTGGCTGTAATATTGTTAAAATGTACAATGTACTGTAATGGTTCACCTCATCATCACCAAATGTCCACTTTTACAGGTCAAACATATAATTTACTCTGAAATAAAACACTGTTTTTGTCACTTCACAATTGTTTCTGACATAAATGGACTATAACATGAAAGAAATGGGTCTGTTTTAGTAAGGTAGAGACTTTGAGCTCCTAACTCAAATATCGGTATCAGTTTCAGCAACATTTAGTTTGGAAAGACTGGCATATCAGATATCTGCAAGAATCCAATATTGGGCATCCCTAGATACATCATAAGAAGCCACCATTAGCAAATATTCAACCAGGAGTATGAGTATTTAAAATGTGGTGGGCAGCAGTATGGGTGATAGGGACTGATCTCACTTTTAAAGGCTCAGACTTATAAATTTTGAAAAATCAAACGTATAAACAATAATACATTAATCAAGCTAAAATAATCACGTGATTTGATTTAATTTTTAAATAATTTAAAGAATATAAATGGCCTCTGTACAAGTATGTTGAAGATCTCTGTCATATACTGTTGATTAATTAATTTCTAAGTTTCTAAGTTCCTTAATATAAAACACTTTAAGTTCATCTGCAATGAAATGTGGCCTATAAATTCAGTAAAAATTGCTATTGCCATAACACTTAGCTGAACGTGCATCTCTTTAACCTGCCCTGTGTGGACTCTGTTTTGGACAATTCACGATAGCTAAGTGGCCAGCGCTCTCTCTTCTTTGCTGTGGTGTGCTGGTGGGGGGGCAGCAAGGCTGGTGAGGTCAATGGGCTCAACAAACTGGTGAAGAAGGCCCGCTCTGTGGTGGGTCTTCAGGTGGATGATCTGGAGACCGTGGCTGAGAGGAGGATCAAGGACAGAATCAGGGTGATCCTGGACAACCCCTATAACCCTCTCCACCATGAGCTGTGGGACATGGGCAGCTCATTCAGTCAGCACATCATCCCCCCCCAGGAGCAGAACCGAGCACTTCAGGAGCTCCTTTGTGCCCACCACCATCAGACTTTACAACGGCGGTGGAGGTCACAGCCTGACACCCCCCACCACCCCCTGGACTCAGTGTTACACTTTAATATTTATTATATCCTCCATATCCTCTAAACCAGCTTTTATTATCCATATTGTTGATGTTATTTAAATATTGCATCTTACTGATTCACTTCTCTTATCCCGGTCTATTATTGCTCAATACTTGTAGGTAAAATAATTGTCACTGTTAAATGTGCTGTCATTATCACTGCTGTTACCTGTCACACTGTCACTTTAACATCACTGTACTGCACAGAATGGCTCAGGTGTCCTGTATGACACTTACTCTGTTAATTTTAATTTGATAATTGTAAATATTTAACTTGCTCTATTTTTTTTGTTTGTTTGTTTTGCTACTGTATAGTTTGATGTATATCTTTATATTACATGTTATTCTATTGATCTTAATGCATACTACTTTACTCTTGTACTCACCCTGTAATGCTGCAACACCTGAATTTCCCCTCAGGGGATCAATAAAGGTTTATCTTATCTTATCTTAATTCACAATATCTATCAAAATAATCCAGGTTCCTGAACGTTCCAAAATCAAGGAATCCTAATGTATGACATTTGGTCCCACAAGTTCACACAAAATGCTGTCAGGTAAGTGGTGGTCAGGACCTATATTTTAAATGGTTGCATATCTAACATATTAGCTGACCAAAAGAATCTAAAGGTTTTATTCTGAGCTCTGAGAAAGAGGTTCAGGGTTTCAGTCCCCTTGGTGGGAGGTAGCATGGACGCCTGCTCACCAAGAGTCAGGTTTTCATGTGGTTTTTTCTGAGTCATGCATCACTTAGGAAGAAGGACCAGGCTCTCCAGACTGACTTCTACATACATTATACTCCTGTGCACTTTACATTGAATTACATTTGCACATAGCTCAGAAATCAGCGGTCATACGAGAGGCCTGGAGCATTATCTGAGGCAGCCCACTTCATCATCTCCAGCAGAGCCGACAACAGTGGAGTCGACTGTCTGCCATTATCTGACTGCTCAGACCAACAGCACTATCACGAACCGTACTGGAGAGTATTAAGGGCTAAATTGAGACTTTACTAGAGATGGAAATGTTGGTATTCATCCCAGTATCAATCCACTTTATCTGTATGGCACAACTTTAAAAGCCAAAGTGACTACCATCAAAAATAAATCAACAAAAAAAGCATAAAAAACAATTTAAAAACACAAAAGCCCTGTAAAACCAACTAAAAAAGACATAAATCAAAACCTAAGTATAGAGATCACACCAGGACCACACAAGTCTCATGCTGAATTAAGAGCCAATGAAGAAAAAAACGGTTTTAAGAGGAGGCTTAAAAGTAGGCAGAGAACCCCCAAATTCCACATAAAGCTAAAGCGCCGCAAATCGGACGGGGAAGCACTTCGCCCTCTCTCTAGTCTATGAGAGCATTTCCACTGCCCGCGCTCCGGCACGCTGCAGGTCTATTTTCAGCGTGGCCGCTTCCAAACCTTGTAAATTCACTGCCGTTCAGAAAGCACCAGAAAGGGATGTCACGTGTGGAGTATCCTGTACTTTCAAAATAAAACACAATGCACTGACTCCTGAATGTAAATTTCCTCAATAGCATCAGGTCAACAGTCGGTCAGAGTATCCCAGAGGCAACACGATGCCATAGACAAAGAAAAGTGAATCGTGGAGGTACAGAAATATATAACATTATATAAGACAACAATCGTTCTTTCTACAAAGATACAGGCAGATAGAAGTGATAAAAATCACAGAGCTGTATAGTTGGGACCAGCAAAGCAAAGACCTTAGAGAACTGAAGTGGGGTGTTGTTTATTTCTTTTCTCAGTTTATACATGTTTGTTATCGTGTGATATCGCAGTTCACACCAGGGCTTGTGGCTCTCCGGGGATCTTTTGCCCTCCCCTTTTCAGCTGCACAGGGCGGCGCGGTGCTTCCAGTGGGGATTGTCGCCAGCCTTTCAGTCGGCGCAGGACCGAGGCGCATTCACTTTATGTGGAATTTGGGGGTTAGGCATCTGGATTTCAACAACAAAGACGGCTTAATCACGACAGTTTTTTGCCTGGCCCTTGGGACAACAAGAACAAGTTGGTCCACAGACTCTAAAGATCTCAACAGGGTGTAGACTTTAAAAAGATTAGTGGTGCAAATCCATTTAAAGATTTAGAAACAAACAAAATCTTAACATCATTTCTAAAATGAGCGGGGAGTCAATTAAGAGAGGCAACACTTTGGACAAACTCTAGACGAGCGATGGAGATCTACTCTGACGTCAAGTGTGTTACAGTCGTCCAAACGGGAAGAAATGAAAGCAGGAATCACCTGCTGTAAAACGGATTTAGTCTTGGATAAAAGCAGCAGGTGATAAAAGTGGATTTAACAGCAGAGGTGATCTGTTGATCCAATTTAAAATCACTGTCAATTTTTACACTGAGATTTGTGACAGTGGGTTTCAAATGGGGCTGACGTGTGCTCAGGTATGGAAGACAGGCATCACCATCAACATTACAAGAGATTTAGTTTTAGTCTTTGACAAAAATCATTATAACAAGGAACCTGGTGAACCTACAAAATGAATGCAATCCAGGGGAGTTTCTCCACAGAGGAAGCAAACTGAGCTCTAACTTTGAGAGGCACTGGATGATTTCTATCTTTTCTTTGGTTTATTCTACCTCTGTGGAAACATACCAGCTGGATTAAGGTAAATATGGCTCCAAAGTTATAATTGTTTGTCTGTTTTGGCCGAGTAAATGTGCTTGGCTCGTGGAAACAGATAGGCAAGCCTCCTTTTCTTGAGATATTCGGCGTGGGAGATGTGCCTCAGACGCACAGCTCCCACTTCCAGTCTGAAAGCTCTCACTTGATAACATGCTTGTCGAAATGAAAACAAGCAAGCACTGCTGCTGTCACACGAGGGAAATGTATCCAGTGTGAACAGAACTACCTGCTGATATCAACAATCAAGCTGTTAAGCTTTTATCTGCAAATACAACATCATGCCACTGAGCATCCTACAAGGTACCCAAATACATCCAAATTCGTCTAAAAGTGCTTCTCCACATTGTCATCTGTTCACTGAGCTTGTTTACATCCTGTCAGCAGAGCAAGGAGGGGCTGAACCCAGGCCAGTGTGTTACAGTTAGACACATTAACTGATAGTTAAGGCTAATATAGAAAAGGGTAAGGGTGATAATGTTGATCAGGGAAGGCCGACAGATATTCAGCATCATTTGTGCCATGATTTCTGAGTCAAACGTCAGCGTAGAGGGTTGTTAATTACAACATGTTTTGAATATCAATGTTTTCAGAGCCAACAGCAGGGCGTGTTGGACCAGCAGCAATCGACGCAGTGCACCTGCTGTCATATTCAAACTACAGATGTGTGTTTTTGACCTAATGAGTGTGTGAGTTAAAGCTAAAACACTGAAAGAAAGTCGAATATATGCAGTAGCCAAGTGTTTGGTGTGGGTGGGAGGGTGACTGCAATGTAAGCAGGTGATTTAAAATAGAAGATCAACAACCAGAATCTCTTCTGAACCATGAAAAGACAAATTATTGAGAGGTTAAATTTTCTAACTAACAGAGCAATATCGATCCAACCACAGCAACAAAATACAAAGTACATACAGCTTCTAACTGCAGCTCAGAGGTACCTTGCTTGCTCAGCATTGCATGAGAAACTTCAGCAAAGCCTGAGATAAGAAGAAGCAGAGTGACCTTCTTCACGGCTCACAACACAGATCAGGATGTTGAGGGAACACCGTGACCTTCGAGGAAACACCACAGCAACCAGACCGCAACCTTGACTGATGGCACAGTAACTTTTAGTCTTATTTCTCTTAACTTCATATCATTAACTGAGGTTGGCAGATAGAATAAACACAGTTTATCACAGAGTCATGCCCCTGAGGCCAAATAATACATAAGGCCATGTCCACTTGTTGAAGAGTGTTCTCAAAAACTGAGCGTTAATGAGTTTCATCCTTCTGCTCACATGCAAACATTTTATGTCCCTTAAAAAATCTGATTTTGAAAGCTCCAGCCAGGGTGAAGAGTTTCAGAAACTCAGTTTAATGTGTGGTGGCACGGTGGCGCAGCAGGAAGTGCACACACCTAACAGCAAGAAGTTCAATCCCCTCTGCCTCTCTGTGTGGAGTTTGTATGTTCTCCTTGTGCATGTGTGGGCACTCCAGCTTCCTCCCACAGACCAAAAACATGCTCATTAGGTTGATTGGTGACTTAAATTGCCCTTAAGTGTGAGTGTGAATGGTTGTCTCTCTCTCTCTCTCTCTCTGTGTGGCCTTGAGATCGGCTGGTACAGGGTGTACCCCGCCTTCTGCCTAATGGCTGCTGGGATAGGCTCCAGCCCCCCGTGACCCCAAAAGGGATAAGTGGTGTAAATAATGGATGGCTGGATGTTTAGGGTGTTTCCATGTGGACAGAAAAAAACAGTGTATTGGGCTTAAAACATGCCACTGTGCTCTGGTCACTCCTCTGTGTGACATCACTATGCAATACCATCACCTTCATTTACAAGAACTTTGTGCTTTAGCAGACGCCGCCAAACTTTACTGAGGGTGGACCGGGTGTTCAGGTGAGACCCACAGCTGCCAAAGTTACAACAAATGTGTGAAACTGGCACGAGTTTATGAGTGATTGTAGTATCTCATCTAACTGCAGGTGCACTCATACAACCAGCTGGACAGGAGTGAACAGACTTTTAGACCAATGACCAGCCAGTCCTCACAAGCAAAATCAATATTTTACCAATCCTAGGCACACCCATACAAGCCCTTTAACATCGCACACTATGATAGACTCACAGTACAGCTGCGCACTTCCGTGTAGGATTTCTGGAAATACATGGCCAGTCTATTTTCAGCAAGAACCGCTTCAACTCAGAGTTGGAATTAGGGCTGAAAGATTTATTGTTTTCGGGTCGAACTCACAATTACAGACAACGCAATTGTGATCGCCAAAGCTGCGATTTTTTGCAGCGCTCCTGGTTGACCAAGAATCTGTTGTGTCAACTATTTTACACATACTATTTCAGAAGTGCTAGTAAGAAGTTCAACAACACAAAGCCTCTGTTTAGGAGTAGAAGTTGGAGTAGCCCTTAAATAATGAAAACAGATTATTTATCATTAATATTAGATGATGAATAATGTGTTATGTGCTTTTGATCATTGATTTCCTTACTGTTGTCTATACTGTAAACATAGTGAATATCGCACTGAAGCTTGATTTGAAGAAATTTGTGAATTGAATTGAAATCACAATATCTGCCAGAAAATTCACAATTAGATCTTTTCCTAAAATCATCCAGCCCTAGTTGGAACTTTTGCATAGCAATTATGAGAAAACTGCTACATGTCACAGACATTGTTGCATGTTACCAGCTGCATTTTAACATACATAAAATGTGCTTCATGTAGACCACGGGTGTCCAACTTTTTCCCGCAGAGGGCCACAAAAATCTAAGAATTGACTGGGCCATTTCCATACAACTACCTTTGGTGTATTTGAGTAATTAAACAGATCTAATGTGCGTTAAGACAGGCTCAATTGTTGAAAACTCCTAAAAGTCAACAATTGTAAAGATACTGGGCTGGCCAATCCTACATCAGGAGGCCTGCAGCAGAGAATAGACGCTCACAATCCATCCTCCATTTTCAGACTCCACAACTGTACTCAAAACAAGATTAAACTGCACAAAACTGCCAAACTTTATATGATGTTGGTGCTTGAAGGTGATAAAAAGAATATAAGACCATGAAAGAGGGAGACAGTGAAGCAAATGAGGACAATTTGGACTGCTTTAAAAAGTTGTTCCTAGTTTTCTTTTTTCATTAGTGTAGCACAAGCTTCAAGTTCTAATGTGGGACAATTTTCTTTCTCTTTTTTTTTTCCTTACTTGCTACGGGCCGCAGCTGTCCTCTGTTTTAAAAAAAGGAAATACCTGGACAAAGCCTCACTGGGGGAAATCTTTTCTGCGATATTACAAACTACTGATAGCCTTAGTGTAACCATTTGAAAGGACCTTTATGCAATAGTGAAAATGTGCCTTTTTCCCTGGGATATTTTATACCAGCCAATCACATGGCAACAACTCAATGCATGCACGCATGCAGAAATGGTCAAGATGACCCGCTGAAGTTCAAAATGACCAAAAGAAAAAAAGAGAAACTCCTTTGTCCCTCAGGCCATCAGACTGTACAACTCCTCACTCTGGGAGGAGGAGTAACAGGAAGACAGAGGACAGGAGGAGCAGTAGCCAGCCAGTATTTTTATTTATATATCTGTTTATATCTATCTCTTTTTTTATCGTCTTCTCTGCTATAAATCATGTTACTTGAATCTTAATTTCCCGGAGTGAGTCTCCCAAAGGGGTAAGTAAAGTTCTATCTAATCTAATCAGAATGGGGAAGAAGGGGATTTCAGTAACTTTAAATGTGGCACAGCTGGACCTGCAGGTCTCGTTGATGCCAGAGGTCAGAGGTGAGCAGGTGGAGTGGTTCAAGATGACAGAAAGCCAACAGCAAACTCCAATAACCACTTATTACAACCAAGATATGCAGAGGACCACTTCTGAACACACAGCATGAATCCTGGAGCAGATAGCAGCTCCAGTGGCCTCCGCAGTCACCAGATCTCAGTCCAATAAAGCCCCTGTACAGTGTGACTGAATGGGAGATTTTCACTATGGATGTGCCGCCAGCAATTCTGCATCAACTGTGTGATGCTATCATGTCAATATTGACCAAAATCCCTTTGGTATGTGAATCTATGGCATGAGGAATAAAACTCAGTTCATGCTTTGAGGCCGGTTAGTCTTCACGGCAGCTCAGTCCTCAAAGGCTGATTTAAGTAGAACAAAACCTCAATAAGGGGCACGATGATGGATGTATTGTAGCCTATTGGACAATATTTACATTTTTGTCCATATCTACAGTTGCTATATCCAGCATACCTATTGGCCATATAAAGTATATATCATATATATCAGCTATTGAATCAGCCTTGGTATCATTTTATTAGATAATAAAATGATGTTAACATTATATATGGATTAAAGGCTGATCTAAATGCAAATAACACATGTTCTAACTTAGTGTGACACAAGCGAGGATCGGTGACAAACATCGGGTAAATTACACCGAACCATATGCGAGTGTCCTAACTGCAGGTGAGTGACGCAGCTTAATGGATCAGTCTGGACACCCTGTCTCTATTTTTCCCTACATCGCACCTTAGAGGAGCAAGGAAAGAGGGATATTGTTAGCAGAGCTTGTTTATCTGTTTGTCTATTTTGGTGAGTGAAATGATTTATTACTGGCAGGATATCAGTATCCAAAGATATCTTAATTTCTGCCAATATTTTAAGCTGTTATTCTAGTCATGCATATAAGCCATATATCACTGTATAAGCAAAGAATGTATGAATGTAGCACAGAGCTTTACTCTTACAAACAAATATCGGTTTCTGCAATGATAAGTGTGGAAATACCAGCATATCTGATTTCAGCAAAAATCCAATACCCTGCATGCCTAGTCAATATAATCAAAAAGCAGAGATGCACAATATTATCAGTACAATACCAGTATCAGCAGATATCTAAATTTCTGCCAACATTTTAGCTGTACACATAAGCCATTTATAATACATATATTGACTAAAATAACCAAAGAATGTATGACTGTATGACAGAGTTTCACCCTATCATTCTTCAATGTTTACATTTTAAAACAACGATGTCCTCTGTTGGAGAACGAAATGTTGTTTTCATTGGTCCACATGAATTTCTGACACAATTAGAGAAACAGGCCAATTTTAGTATTGGAGACAGCTCATATACTTGCCAAAAAAATTTGGTATCTGCAATGATAAGTTTGGAAATATCTGCATATCAGATATTGTCAAAATTCCTATAGCTGGCATCCATAGTCATAACAGTTAAAGGCGGGATGCACGATATTATCAGCATATCAAAATTTCTGCAGATATTTTAGCCATACATATAAGTCATAGAAACCACATATATTGGCTGTAATACCCACAGAATATATGACTGTGGCACAGAGCTTTACCTTATTATTACTGAATGTTTACTTTTTAAAGCAATCATGTCCCTGTTGGAGAATAAAATGTTTTTCTTTGTGCACATCAATTCCTAACACAATGAGAGGGACAGGTCAATTTCAGTAAAGGAGAACACCTCGTACACTTGCCAACCAAATATTGGTATCTGCAGTGATACGTTTGGAAATATCTGCATATCAGATATATCGTCAAAAATCCAATACCGTGATTCTCTAATCATAATGGCCAATAAGTAGGGATGCACAATATTATCAGCATGATATCAAAATTTGTGCATATATTTTAGCTGTACACATAAACCATTGTAACACATATATTGACTGTAATGCCCCAGAATGTATGAATGTAGCACAATGCATCAGCCTATCATCGCTGAATGTTTACATTTTTTCAACAATAATTTCCTCTGTTGGAGAATAAAATGTTGTTTTCCTTGGTCCACATCAATTTCTAACACAAAGAGAGAAACATGTCAATTTTAGTATAAGAGACACCTTGTTAGTTTCTGCAATAAGCTTGAAAATATCAGCATATCAGATATCAATGAAAATCCAGTATCAGGCATAGTATAAATGCATGATATGCATGATATCAACATTTCTGCTGATATTTTTAACCATACATATAGGGCATGTATAACACATTAGATACTGGTGTTAATGTCCACAGAATGTATGAATGCAGCGCAGAGCTTCACCCTGTTACTAATGTTTAATTATAAAAACAATAGTGTCCTCTGGAGGACAACAAACTGACACAATGACAGGAACAGGTCAGTTTTAGTAAAGGAGATACTTCTTACTCTTGCCACAAACTGTTGGAATGCAAAAATCCAATACTTTTCACTCCTATATAAAATGATTATAGTGAAGACGATTAGTTTCATATTGTATTTACACATAATCATGTTATTTTCTGTCACAAATCACTCTGTTGTGTTCTTCAGTTTTACTAACAGGTGGACCAAACTCAACTGCCACTTCACATTTGGTTGAATTTGCAACGCTGCTATGGTGTTTAGTTTATGCAATAAATGTTACCAAAATTTTTGCCTTAAGCCTGAGAACACATCTTAATTAGCAACCTGCTCCAACACAGTGTCACCAACTGCTGAACCTGCCGCCACAGAGCTAACAACACACAGTTTGGTGGGACAGAGGGAGTATAGGTCATCTATGTAAAGTCTGTCATTGTAGTCAATGAGTTTATCTGCTCATGTATGTAAAGTCTGTTAGTGTAGTCCATCAGTTTATCTGGGAATGTATGTAAAGTCTGTCAGTGTAGTCCATCAGTTTATCTGCTCATAAAAGTCTGTTAGTGTAGTCCATCAGTTTATCTGGTAATGTATTTAAAGTCTGTCATTGTAGTCCATGAGTTTATCTGGACATGTATGTAAAGTCTGTCAGTGTAGTCCATCAGTTTATCTGCTCATGTATGTAAAGTCTGTTAGTGTAGTCCCTGAGTTTATCTGGACATGCATGTTAAGTCTGTCATTGTAGTCCACCAGTTTATCTGGACATGTATGTAAAGTCTGTCAGTATAGTCCATGAGTTTATCTACTCATGTATGTAAAGTCTGTTAGTGTAGTCCATGAGTATATCAAGACATGTATGTAAAGTCTTTCATTGTAGTCCATGAGTTTATCTGCTCGTCTATATAAAGTCTGTCAGTGCAGTCCATGAGTTAATCTGGTCATCTATGTAAAGTCTGTCATTGTAGTCCATCAGTTTATCTGGACATGTATGTAAAGTCTGTCATTGTAGTCAATGAGTTTATCTGCTCATGTATGTAAAGTCTGTCAGTGCAGTCCAGGAGTTTATCTGGTCATCTATGTAAAGTCTGTCATTGCAGTCCATGAGTTTATCTGCTCATGTATGTAAAGTCTGTCATTGTAGTCCATCAGTTTATCTGGACATATATGTAAAGTCTGTCAGTATAGTCCATGAGTTTATCTACTCATGTATGTAAAGTCTGTTAGTGTAGTCCATGAGTATATCGAGACATGTATGTAAAGTCTTTCATTGTAGTCCATGAGTTTATCTGCTCGTCTATATAAAGTCTGTCAGTGCAGTCCATGAGTTAATCTGGTCATCTATGTAAAGTCTGTCATTGTAGTCCATCAGTTTATCTGGACATGTATGTAAAGTCTGTCATTGTAGTCAATGAGTTTATCTGCTCATGTATGTAAAGTCTGTCAGTGCAGTCCAGGAGTTTATCTGGTCATCTATGTAAAGTCTGTCATTGCAGTCCATGAGTTTATCTGCTCATGTATGTAAAGTCTGTCATTGTAGTCCATCAGTTTATCTGGACATATATGTAAAGTCTGTCATTGTAGTCCATGAGTTTATCTGCTCATGTATGTAAAGTCTGTCAGTGCAGTCCAGGAGTTTATCTGGTCATCTATGTAAAGTCTGTCATTGTAGTCCATGAGTTTATCTGCTCATGTATGTAAAGTCTGTCATTGTAGTCAATGAGTTTATCTGCTCATGTATGTAAAGTCTGTCAGTGCAGTCCATGAGTTTATCTGCTCATGTATGTAAAGTCTGTCAGTGTAGTCCATGAGTTTATCTGGTCATCTATGTAAAGTCTGTCATTGTAGTCCATGAGTTTATCTGCTCATGTATGTAAAGTCTGTCAGTGCAGTCCATGAGTTTATCTGGTCATCTATGTAAAGTCTATCAGTGTAGTCCATGAGTTTATCTGGACATGTATGTAAAGTCTGTCATTGTAGTCCATGAGTTTATCTGCTCATGTATGTAAAGTCTGTCAGTGCAGTCCATGAGTTTATCTGCTCATGTATGTAAAGTCTGTCAGTGTAGTCCATCAGTTTATCTGCTCATAAAAGTCTGTTAGTGTAGTCCATCAGTTTATCTGGTAATGTATTTAAAGTCTGTCATTGTAGTCCATGAGTTTATCTGGACATGTATGTAAAGTCTGTCAGTGTAGTCCATCAGTTTATCTGCTCATGTATGTAAAGTCTGTTAGTGTAGTCCCTGAGTTTATCTGGACATGCATGTTAAGTCTGTCATTGTAGTCCACCAGTTTATCTGGACATGTATGTAAAGTCTGTCAGTATAGTCCATGAGTTTATCTACTCATGTATGTAAAGTCTGTTAGTGTAGTCCATGAGTATATCAAGACATGTATGTAAAGTCTTTCATTGTAGTCCATGAGTTTATCTGCTCGTCTATATAAAGTCTGTCAGTGCAGTCCATGAGTTAATCTGGTCATCTATGTAAAGTCTGTCATTGTAGTCCATCAGTTTATCTGGACATGTATGTAAAGTCTGTCATTGTAGTCAATGAGTTTATCTGCTCATGTATGTAAAGTCTGTCAGTGCAGTCCAGGAGTTTATCTGGTCATCTATGTAAAGTCTGTCATTGCAGTCCATGAGTTTATCTGCTCATGTATGTAAAGTCTGTCATTGTAGTCCATCAGTTTATCTGGACATATATGTAAAGTCTGTCAGTATAGTCCATGAGTTTATCTACTCATGTATGTAAAGTCTGTTAGTGTAGTCCATGAGTATATCGAGACATGTATGTAAAGTCTTTCATTGTAGTCCATGAGTTTATCTGCTCGTCTATATAAAGTCTGTCAGTGCAGTCCATGAGTTAATCTGGTCATCTATGTAAAGTCTGTCATTGTAGTCCATCAGTTTATCTGGACATGTATGTAAAGTCTGTCATTGTAGTCAATGAGTTTATCTGCTCATGTATGTAAAGTCTGTCAGTGCAGTCCAGGAGTTTATCTGGTCATCTATGTAAAGTCTGTCATTGCAGTCCATGAGTTTATCTGCTCATGTATGTAAAGTCTGTCATTGTAGTCCATCAGTTTATCTGGACATATATGTAAAGTCTGTCATTGTAGTCCATGAGTTTATCTGCTCATGTATGTAAAGTCTGTCAGTGCAGTCCAGGAGTTTATCTGGTCATCTATGTAAAGTCTGTCATTGTAGTCCATGAGTTTATCTGCTCATGTATGTAAAGTCTGTCATTGTAGTCAATGAGTTTATCTGCTCATGTATGTAAAGTCTGTCAGTGCAGTCCATGAGTTTATCTGCTCATGTATGTAAAGTCTGTCAGTGTAGTCCATGAGTTTATCTGGTCATCTATGTAAAGTCTGTCATTGTAGTCCATGAGTTTATCTGCTCATGTATGTAAAGTCTGTCAGTGCAGTCCATGAGTTTATCTGGTCATCTATGTAAAGTCTATCAGTGTAGTCCATGAGTTTATCTGGACATGTATGTAAAGTCTGTCATTGTAGTCCATGAGTTTATCTGCTCATGTATGTAAAGTCTGTCAGTGCAGTCCATGAGTTTATCTGCTCATGTATGTAAAGTCTGTCAGTGTAGTCCATGTGTTTATCTGCTCATGATTCTAAAGTCTGTCAGTGTAGTCCATGTGTTTATCTGCTCATGATTGTAAAGTCTGTCAGTGTAGTCCATGAGTTTATATGCTAAGAGGAAGCTCACTTCATATCTGAGCACATTTTGATATAACGTTATTTGATTTGCAATTAAAAGAGGAAAACACGGCTGTAAACTTGCTAGTTTCTCTGTGCAGTAACACTCCCTCAGAGGAGAGTATACATGGATAGGAGGTGTAGTAGTAGTGTAGATGTGCTGTGTAGTTCTGGCTGCTGTCTGCCTGTAAAGTTGTCCTGACTGTTGGAGTCACAGCGATGACGGCAGCGCTACAAAGCCCTGCTTCACTTTAGCCTCCGTTAGCCTCTGCTAAAGGGGGTCAACAGGAGCCTCAGATAAACGGGACTGTGCGTAGCTAACACCTAGCCTGCTAGCCAAAACACGGCCTTTCTTGGCAGCGAGCTGGCCCCTTACCGCAGGAATAGCTGGGGCTGTTTGTTCATGTTAGCACAGGCTAGCCAGCAGCTAGGGGTTCGCCGAAACAAAACGGCCCGGGCCTTCGCTCTCGCCTCGGTGTTTAGGAGATATAACTGCCGTGACACTGAGCTGTGGGCCCTCCACGGACCCCCGACACCCGCCAGTGTCGGAGTGACCCGCGGAGGGGGTCGGCGCCACGGGCCGTGCGTCCGAAAAGACAACAGACAGGGCTGAAAATGGGAAGTCAACACTTACCTAGCTTTACTTTCTACGCCATCTTGGATCGACTTGTCAGACCAGCGCAAAGCATAGTGGGATGTTCCGAGCTGAAGGTTGAGAGGACTGGTGCGCGTGAGCGTGCGCGCGCATGCCTGAGCGCGCTATCACAGTGTGTGTGTTTATGGTGACCCTCTGATGTAAGGTCATGTGTTATTAATGAGTGGTTTCTGTTTTAATGATTTTAGTGTGATATTACACGAGTATACATGTCAGGCTCCACAGAAGTCAGGAGTGAAGGGGGCCATTCATGGCTGTTGCTGACATTTCTGTCCCCAGGATAAAACTTCTTCAATAAAATATAAAGTAAATAGACAAGATACACACACACCCCCAAGATGTCCACAATATTAACTCTTCAGTTTGAGCATAAACACTTTGCTAAGGAAATAATGATAAATTGATCCTTTTTCAATGACTGTGAATCAGGTCAGAATTATGAGAGTAAAGTCAGAATTCTGAAATAAGATTTAGACTTCTGATTTTTTTTTTTAAAGGCCAGGATTCTAATAAAATTGTCAGAACTATGAGATGTAAGTCTGAATTCTAAAAGGGAATTTCAGGGAGGTTTCATCAAAATCCTGAGATTAGAGTCAAAATTCTGAGAAAGTATGCAGAATTTTGAGACTAAAGTCAGAATTTTAAGAATAAAAGTCAGAACTGATTTGAAAAAGTTAGAATTTGGAGATTTAAGTCAGAATTCTAAGATTAAAGCCAGAATTTTGATTAAAAAAAAACAAAGAGGATACTTCAAAAAGAAATTAGATAATATATGTTTGCATACTTAGGCTGACAACATATTCATGAATTAGGAATTCTTAGTAATGCAAGTTTTTTATGTCCATTTTTTTTCACAGTAGTTCTTAGTTTTACATAACGATTGTCAATACTGCAGGCAAAACTCTTGATGGACACAATTTAGTACTATGAACTCAAAGTGTAGAATGAGCTGCTAGAGCATCATATGTTCAGGGTGAAGCTGGGATTATTTGTTCCCTCATTAAATCAGTGCAGATGTTCATGTGTCTTTGACATCTTTGATACTTACTGGAATTTATTGATGTTGGGTGGGGGGGACGTAGATTGTATTATTGTAAAATGTTTGCTGTCTTTTAACGTCTGTTATGTATGGCTGTTGGATGTATGGACCCCAGGAAGATTAGTTGCTGCTTTGGTAGCAACTAATGGGGATCCTTTAAAATAAACCAATACTAAGGTTAAAGTCAGAATTCTGAAATTGAAATCAGAATTCTGATTTTAAAAAGCCCATAATTTTGAGGTTGAAGTCAGAATTTTGAAAAGAAAAAATAGGAAAACTGTGAAGAAGGTAAGAATTCTTGGAAAACAGTCAGACTTCTGAGAAAAAGTCAGAATTCTGAAAAATGTGAGAGTTCTGAAATTAAAGAGAATTTTTTTTTTTAAGTCCGAATTCTGAGATTATAGGCAAAATTCTGAGAAAATATTCAGAATTTTGAGGGGTAAAAAGTCAACATTCTGAGACTGAAGGCACAATATTGAGAATAAAAAGTCAGAATTCTGATTGTAAAAAGTTAGAATTCAGAGATTAAAATCAGAATTATGAGGAAAAAGTCAGATTTTTTGAGATAATATTCAGAATTTGGAGGCGAAAAGTGTGAATTTTTAGATCAAAGTCAGATTTCTGAGATTAAAGTCAGAATATTAAGTATAAAACATCATAATTCTAATTTAACAAGTTTTTATTCAGAGATTAAAGTCAAAATTCTGAGATCGAAGTCAGAATTTAACAAACATGAATGAATGGAATTCTGACTTTAATCTCTAACTTCATGTTTTTCTTCACTCACCTGTAAAAATATTTTCAGCACTTATTTTTTCTTTCAGCTAAGTCCTCTTCAGTATAAAGATCACTTTTTCTGTTTTGTGCAAAACTCATGACCAGTACATCATACAACTGTGTGCAGAGACCAGATGGATGTTTAAGTTTTCTGACATTAGCCTGCTGTCAAGACCCTCTCACACCTGCAGGTACAGGAACAGTAGAAATACACTGTAATGAAATTTAACTCCAGGCTCCACCACTTCATGTTCTGGAGGACTAATCATGGCCTACACTGTTCTGATTCTGTTTTCCAGTTTGTGGCCATTTTGAGTTGGTGTGGTCGTCCAGAGAAAAGTGCAGCCCACCCTCGTCTGCAGCATTCCCCTGAACTTTAACTCTTCTGAGAGTGATATGCTGCCGCAGAGCCATTTGTTGTTGTGTGAAACAAGTCACCTCACAAAAAAGAATAATTAACTTTATTAGTTATAAAGGCAGAGTAAGCAAGTCTTGGTCGGAGCGCCATCTAAATGTAGAACTTCTCAGAGAGAAAAGATTATTTTAGGTAAGACAAGACTGGGATTGTGATAAAACAATAGCAACAGCATAATTAGAATAAACAAACTACTATAAAAATGATAAATTCATATATATATCCACGTCTGTTAGGTTACAGGTGACTAACTTGCCTTTAGGTGGAAGTGTGTGTGAATGGTTCATATGTGACAGCCCTGTAGTTGGTGAGCAAGCCCCATGTGGATGCCAAAGGGGTTAACTGAAGAGAGAACTGTTGAATCCTGTAAGCTTTTTGTGCTAATTAAATGAATCCAAGTGTGGCTCAAAAGAAGCTTAACTGACACCACTCAGACTTCTTCTGATGGTTACCTTTGCCAAGGAGGTTATGTTTCTGCCAGCATATGTTTGTTTGTCTGTCTGTTAGCAAAATTACTGGACAGATTTTGCTGAAATTTTCAGATGTTGGTAATGGCCCAACTTAAAAATGATTGGATTTGGTGGTGATATGTATATTTGTCTGGATGCAAAAAAAAAAAATCCCATAAGTTAACACTGGGCAGAATTTAAAAAACCATATCTCTCCCATTTTTTAAAAGATTCATTTACAATTTTACAGGATGATATGGGGTCCATGTCTCTGTCATCAAGGTAAATGTCATCTGGATCTGATCCAGATTGACATCACAAAAAAACATTGAACTTTATGGGAAATCCCATTGACAGCATTCAATAATTCATATAAAATAAAAATATTTAGTGATGTTCCCAAAACTTGTTGTGTTCATACAGGATAACAACCTCCATGTATGTGCTGAGTTTGGTCTGGATCCTGGCTCTGTTCTGGATCTGGTGATCAAGAATTGTGTCTTGAACAGGGGTTGTGGAAAAGCCACTGCTGATCTGAGCTGCTGTGCAGAGGTCTGCGCTCTCTGAGTGATTTTCTACTTTTATTTGTAACTGCATCACTGCCTTCGTTATTTAAACCTGTATTAAAAAAACACACGGATGATGAGCTGCTGTAGTGAACATGTTTGCAAATACGGACATGAGTTACCAAAAAAACTTCACACAGGCGTTAACCAAAGGAAAGAGTTTATTTTAACATTGTAAGTGTACATTTTGAAGATCTGTAACAGCAGTAGATGTTTAACCACTGAATGAAATCCATCGCACAGCAAAGACAGACTCTCACTGATCCGTCTTCAACGACACTGACGGGGGACTCGAGTTTATCGTTTTCCTCGATAATACAAAATGAACACAGTTGGGCTGCCTTTATGTGCTGCTGCTCTTTTGCCATCACAGTCCAATACTCTGTATTTTTACAACATTTCCACATGAAAAAACAAAACAAAACATGAAATAAATGCCCGTGTTCTGGCTTCATTGCAGATTGTGGATCATCTCCTCCTTGGCGATGAGATGCGTGGTCTTGTTGACCAAAGACATGAGGGAGTTGAGTTTGTGCGACCAGTCGTTGAGTAGGTCGTTGGGGTCTTTGGGCCTCTGGAAGTTGATGATGCCGGCGAGACGGTCGACCTTAGCGTAGATGGTTTTGTTTACGACTAGGCTGGAGAGGAACTCCTCAGACTCCTGGTGGAGGAAGTGAACAGATCACAATTTTAGGAGGTGTTCTTCAAGCATTTCCTTCTGAAGCGGTTTCATTTGTTATGTTATTTTAGAAGAACTGTTTGTCATGTCATCCTGAATTAGGGATGGCAGAGCTGATCAAAGTGCTCTTCGTTAAATTTAAGGAAGACACATCAGCCTGTTTGCACCTCATTAAAATGCTAATTTGACCCAGTGCTCCAGAATTTTTCTTCTATGCTGTGATTAGTTTCCCCTGCTCTTAAAAAGTTTAATGCTTATCTGTACAGCTCCTTCACTGCACCTTCTGTATATACTGATGTGCTGTTTTTGTGCCTATTGTATATTTTTATATATACCCAAGTCATTTCTGCACTATTTTCTACCATTTTAATACTTGATTTTGTTCCTCCTGATCCTTCATTTTTATTCTAATTCTAATTCTTCTAGTTCTTGCACCAGTTCACCAGGTCATATTCCCCCATATGTGCAAATTCACTTGGCAATAAATACAAATTCTGATTCTCTGAGGCCTTTTTGTTTGCATTTTTAAAAAGTTTCTGTAAACACGTCATCATTTATCCCTTTGACTGGAATTGTAACCGTGTGGTTGACTTTTTGCCACCACTGTATTTAAAACTCTGAAGCCCATCCTTGTCTGTTTTTCCTCATTCACCTCTTGGAATTGTGTTTGTAACACCAATATATATCCACTGGGTGACACTGCTGTACATTAATATAATTGAACGAAAACTAGAAAAAAATCCGAAGTGAATCGAACAGTAAGAGCATACTTGGGAGAAACAAAAAATCTTTTCATATATATCCAGAGCCTCTAACAATCCTAATTTAGTTGAAGGAAATAGATAAATGAATCTATGATTCCCCAGAAAGCTGAGTCAACGAGTCGGCGGTTAAATATATAAGTTTTAGTCTCTGTGATGTTTTGATAAAAACAAAAAGATTGTTGCAGAAATGAAATAATCCATTAATGCCCAGGGTAACCCTTAACAGGCAAATCAACCAGCTGGTTGCCGTGCATATCTGCTTCCCAGTTGGGTAATCTGAAAAATAAAACCTGAAATGTTGTTAAATGAGGAAGGAACACAATTTTACCAACAAATAATTTGTTGCAAATGTATTTCTTAGTTTGGAAGTCAAAGGGTTAAACAAAAGTGTCGGTCAGCATGAAAACACTGAAAACGCTGCAGCATATATGCCAGGCCTGTAAGTGGCGCTGTAACGCTGCCACAAACATGCACCAAAACAACAACGTGCAATGTAAACAGACGAGGACTACCAAACCGAAGGAGAATGTTGACTGGGGGTCCCGCCAGTCGTAAGACAGCAAAAATAACAAATGCATTTCAGGGGCAGAATCCGAGGCAGTCGGATTTCCCTAACAGCACACATGTGGTTAAAGGGAAAGGTAGGGCCATGAGATCATTAACCCCACACCCTGAAATGATCCAGACTTTACCCCGGTTGAGCTGTATGTGTGAACGTACACAGCATATGGCAGTGAACGGCCCACTGAGGCGAGTGGGGGGACTGATGACGTCCTCCTGTGTGACCAGAGGGAAACCGGAAAAAGGAGGCTTATTAGGACAGATTAAGAACAAGATGTTTACCGGAATTTCTCGTATATAACACACATTTATTTGCTCTTAAATAAGTTCTAATTTTCGGGTGCCTCTTTCCACAAGCACAAGCAAAATATGTAAAATATTTCGTCTCACCAACATCACGATTACAACACATCTGATACCAAAAGCCGAAATATTCTCTCTTTCTCTGCAAAACATTACCGCCAAACTTTTGTAATTCTTATAAAACTGACTGTTAAACTGTTCTAATCTAATATTTTGGGTCTTAATTAGTTTACCTGTGTGTAATGATCGTGTAATTCTCAAGCGTTACGGTACCACTCACATGTAAACACAGAGCGCTGCTATCTTGTGAGCAAGGGGAGCAAAATAGCTGCCCTGTGATTGGTCGAAGACATCGGCATGTTGATAGCTGTTCTCTGATTGGTCAGTACACTACGACTGAGCATGCTTGGGCAGAAATTGAGTAACTGCGCATGCGTGAAGCACAAGGTGTTTCTGTTGAGAGAGAAAATCGTGTCCAGTATTTGTTGTGAAAACACTGAAATTTCATTGACTAAAACTTTGAATAAAGGTCATTTTTGAGTTGTCTGAGAGAGTAAGGTTTGGGCAAAATGTGGATGTGTGTTATATATGAATACAGCGATTTTCCTGGAAAAAAAGGTGAAATAATGGGGTGCGTGTTATAAATGAGGGCGTGTTACATATGAGAAATTACAGTATCTGACTGTAAGAGGAGTAACAAAAACTCAAATGGGCATCTGGACATTCAAAGTGTTGTTTCCTCTGCACATCATCAAAGTTCTGCAGATCATCTGCTCTAAAACCATCACCAGCAGGTCTCTCCCTCATCCACAGAGCCATCTCTGCTGCTGTTGGATACAGAGCTAAAACTCTGCAGCCGTCTCTCTCTGCTGTAACCATCCTGCATGCACTGACGCTGCTTCATATTCACTTCTGCCTGCTTCAGTGCTCCTGTCAACTCTTTAATCGATGCTGTTGATACACTTTTTAACATGTATCACAGGGCAAGGACATTAATTAAGAACACTGACTTCCACCACATATTTTTGACATGTCATCAGTTGTTGATATTCCCCGTCCAGCAGGACATACTTCCTGCTTAGAGTGAATTACCCGGGCGAGCTGCCCCGACATGCCATGTGAAAAAGGGCATTTGTTTCTGAAAATAACAAACACACGGAAACACAAGAGCAGCGTGTCGATACTTATTCACTCTGGGACCCAGTGTCAGAAATGTGTGTTTCAGAGCTTCTAAAATGCCTCCTCCATGTGGTCGAAACACCCATATGAGAACAAACTCTTTCGGATACTCCTGTGTGTGCACGGCCCCTGAAATCCACCGGTTTACAGTGTCTGTCAGCTGCTTTACTCACGTCGATAGAAAGGTCCAGGAGGCCGGCCATCCTCTTCATCGTGATTCTGGTGTAATATTTGGCCATTATTCTGATGTTCTGTGGAAACAGGAAGGATTTCATCAACAAACATCTACATTCAAATACCTGCATGCAATTTTAAGGTTAAAACAATGAGAGCCGTGAGGCCAAATCCACACTCACAGCTGAAACTCTTCTCACTGATCATAAATGTTTAGCTTCTCAATCTGCAGGAGTTTGAAATCACACATCCTTTCACTCATTTCCTTTAAGTTGAATCCTATGCACTGGTCCAGTGTGAAGGACAACAACTGAAAAGTAGCAATTAATAAAAAACTTCTACCACGTCTTTGCTTACACATCAGCACATACGGTACAAATGTGATTCATCATCAGAGATACTTTGCAGACAAGAAAAAGGACGACAAATGTTTGTAGACTTCTACGTCTGACAAACAAGCTATAACTACCTAAAACTTTAAGTCAGCTCTGATAAAATGTTTCCTTTTCACAAAGCAGTATGACTATAATCTTAGGGCTGGGCTGTCAGACACTCAAGCTCCTTCAGACCAGGTGGACAAAGGTGTGAAGATGAGCTGATAGCCCCTGCCAAGTGTCTGTCTCTCTATGTGGCCCTGCGATTGGCTGATAAACCCACACTCTGCCCGACTTACATGCTCCACCACTCTGTTCTTGAGGTCCTTCCACCTTTTCTGTCCTTCCTCTGAATACGAGAAGACGTCTGTGGCCGGGCTGTCCGGCGAGCCCTCTCTTAGCTCCTTCCCATAATCCTCCACCAGCGAGGCCCAGCGCATCAGCTCCATGGTGGTGAACTGCTTCAGGAGGTCCCTGGAGCGGAGAGGGAAGGTGGTAAGGAAATAAAATAATGTTTAAAAACAACACACCGCGAAGCAAGCATGCATGACCACTTTAAGAGGTGATACAGAAACAAAACCTCTGCCACAGTTTGCTTTAAAAGTAAATAAAGTCTGATTTATGGTCTTCATTAAAGAGTTTGTTAAAAAACGCTGACTAAAGAACGATGAAGAGTGACCCGCTACCACCTCTGCCCACCTTCACTGTTTCCTTTTGTCTTAAACTGAGGTCTCTAATCAACAAAACTGCACTCCATTGCAAACCAGCGTTTCCATCTTCAGGATAAAATCAACCAAACTGCTCTGTGAGTTATTCAGGAAGTATTCTGGGAATGCTTGTGGAGTGGTTTTAAGAGGCAGATCTGGAAGAATAAGACTTGCAAAAAAAGAAAATTAAAGGTCGAACTTGTTTTTAAATCTGTTAAAAAATCAGATGTCTAGGAAAAAGATCAAATTCTCATATTAAGTTTAGTATTTTGAGGGAAATGCGTAATTCTGAGATTAAATTTAGAGTTTGTGGGGAAAAAGAAAATTATCCAAGATTAAATTTAGTATGTTGGGTGAAAAAAATAAAATTCAGAGAATGGATTTAGAATTTCTGGGGACGAAAATAAACATCATGAGATTAAATTTAGTGTTTGAGGGGAAAAATAAAATTCTCATATTAAGCATAGTATTTGTGGGAAATGTGAAATTCTGAGGTTAAATTAAGTGTTTTGGGTGGAAAAAAAGTAAAATTCTGAGATTTAATTGAGTATCCTGGGGGGATAAAAAATTCGGAGATTAAATGTTGAAGTATTCGAGGAAAACACAGAATTCTAAGATTAAATTTAGAATTATGTGAAGAAAGTTAGAACTCTGAAATTAGGTAAGAATTATGAGTAGAGAGGAATTCTAAAAAATAAGTCACAGTTTATATGAGAAAACTTACTTTATATTAAAATTCTGACTTTTTCTTAAAATTCTAAGTTTGTTCACAGTTATAAAAATAGTTTAATCTCTAAAAAGATTTCTTTGCAGTGGCTTTAATCCTCCTCTTATCAGGGGCCTGATGTGGCCCCGGGGCCACCAGTTGGTGATCACTGTCCTACACTGAGCTCTCAGTGCGCCCTCTAGTGGTAGCTTCCCATAACAGACACCATGATGGGCTTGAAAAGGTTTCGCAGACAATGACATTACAGAAGAAAAGATTGAAGGAGCCTATTGATGACATTTTGATATATTTTCTCACCCCTTATCAGTAAAGTTATTGTGATTTTTTATAACTAAGCAGCTGTGATAGGCAGAGGAGAGAAGCATGTCTTACTTGTATTTGGGGATTTCTTCCAGTTTCTTGTCTGCACTGATTCTGTGCACGAGGTCTGACTGTTCGTTGTCGTACGGGGAAAGGATCACGTACAGGACGACGCTCTTCAAGGCCTGAAATCAGAGGGCAAACAAAATCGATTAAGAGGCAGGGAGCAGACGCAGTCATTCACATCCATGATTGATAAGAAGGACTGAGGAACAATATTTAAGAAGAGTCAGTTTAACAGAAAACATCTTGATATTCTACTTGTATGTGTTCTTCTGGACCCGTTAGCATTTGGTACATGTTAAAAAACGACCATTGACCTCAGGAGAAGCTGGTGTACCTGTTGCCACTTGCTGCTGTCCTCCAGGATGCAGGGTGTGTCATAAATGGCCCGGTAGTGTTTGCAGATAGAGAGGTAGGAGCCCTCGTGCTGGTCCACTTGAATCATCAGGTTGTAATACTTTAGCTTCAGCTCCTGAAAAATGGAAAATCCTGCATTTAGTTGATCAACATTTTCAACTAAATTCAGGATTGTGGCCACCACAAATATACAGAGCTAAAATGTTTTAGAAATGAAATCCTGCAGCCGTCTCCGTCGTACCTCTGTTCCCTCCTCTGTGAAGAACTTGGTGTTGATCTTCTTGCTGATGATCTGAGTGCGGATGTAGTCCTTGACGGCGATGCAGAGCCTCATCTGCTCCAAGATGAACTCTACCTTCTCCTTTTTCTCCATGGAGCCATACGTCTCCACCTGACAGCCAATCAGACACCAGGAGGGATTCAGCTTTGGTTATTGGATCTTTACTTTTTATCATCACTGATTTCATTTTACAGCATTATGACAGATTCGTAGTGTGATTTTGTTTGTCAGTTTTTAACATCAAAAGAATAAAATTATAAGAAGAACAGAAACAGTGAATAAAAGTGCATCCTCTCATCTCATCGCTCATTTGTGTTTCAGTTTGTCTCATCCATTTGTTGTCACAAATATCTTCTTTCAGTCTGAGTTGAAAAGTCATTTCTTCTTTTAAATAGTCTCATCATTTCAAGCCTTTGTTGTACTGATGGATGTTCAGGTTCGTACCAGTTTCTTGTCATCACCTTCGAAAGCGGGGTACACACATAAAGATTATCGGGCTGTTTTTGTCCCGACGTTCCCCCTTCACGACCAAGAACAGCAAACTCCAGATTATCTTCTGTTTTATAAGATTATCCTCTAAGATTATCCTGTGGTCTGAGGTGTTAAGAGTGAATTTGTCCTGATAATCTGCTTTGAAACGGGTCGGGCCATCAATCGTAAATATCAAACTTGTTCAATATTTAAAAATCTTAATGTGTGTGGGGAAAGCAGACGACTCCCGAGTCATAACTCCATGCATTGTGATGTGACTGTAGCCAATCAGGAAGCGAGCTGACTGAGGAACGAGGAAGCATGCGTAAATAAAAACAAGCACGGCTGACCTGAACCATACAGTCGGTGGAGCTCAGAAATGGAGGACCAGCTCACATGTTCACGCTGTCTCCAGGATTTTTTTTTCACAGTCTTTTTTTAGTTCAAAAATAGTCCCAAGACCACCATCATTCACTCTTCTGGCATGTCCTCTTCCGTGTTGTGTTTTCCGGTTGTTGCCATAGACATACATTTATAGTTGTTGCTGTTTCCTCTTCTTAGTTTTTGTTAGATCAGGTTTGATCAGTCTTTTGTCTTGGAGGACTAGATTCTAGATCAGTGGTGGGACAGAATGTTATGTGTGTGCTGTGTTGAGATTATCGGAGCACACCACACACAGTACCATCCAAACTGTTCAATGCCTGATTTTTATCTTCATGTGTGGGCTCTCTAACAGATAAAACATCTCTTTACATTTAGAAAATCCTTATGTGTGGACCCTGCTTTACATGTTATCTAAAGTATTTTGGATGTATTTATTCATATTTCCAAAGTATATCACCTGACACCCCTTAGGAGTTGCAGATCTGATGCTGTTTTTAACTATTCCATGTACCTTTTCCCAGAGTTATTGTATTTCCTAACATCCCTCTGAAGACGTGTGTATGATTATTATGTCCACATAATCTCAAGCATGTTCGCTTTGAGCCAGTTTGTTTGCTCTGTATTTCAGGTGTAATAACGTACCTGAAATACAATTTTCTACCAGTCAGTAAGAAGAACATTTTCAAACAACAGGCCATAAAACTCATGCAGTGTCTGAAAAATCTGACTGAAGACAGGGTCCTCATCAATTAACAGGCACCCCTGCCTCCATACTATCACTGCTAAATCAAACAAAAATCTGGCTGCAAATTTTCCTAAAAATGAGTTTTTTGATTGTTTCTTTGTGATGCTGAATTTGCAATTCTGTGCTTTCAAAGACAAAGTTTGAGATGAATTTCAAAAAATATAGTGATATCTCAAAGGACTTGAGATACACTTGTTTAAGAACTGGGCAAATAATCGAAGTGTGAAAGCATCCTGATCAAATATTACAACATAAACCTCTTACCTGCAGCTCCTGAAGGATGGAAGCTGCTTCTTTGACCTCTCCACTCTGCTCCTTGATACCTGCCAAGGTTTTCGTCAGCCTGGCACGTTCGATCTCAACGTAGATCTGCAGGGAGGGAGTTTTTAGAGAATTAATGAAGACCATTTCGTCTCCAATTATTTTCCGACGGAAACGTCTTATGACACAGAGCTGGAGTACAGATATGGCCATGTCCTAAAAGCTAATTCAATATTCATCTGGAAAAAACTGCAGACCCTTTCAAAGGAAAATGGCATTTTAATCCCACTGAGAGTTGAAAAGGCTCTTGGAATTTAATAGAATAAAATAATAAACGAACGGAAAGGAAAATGCTGCCATTCTGAACAGCACATAAATAAGACGCAAAAAAAAAAAGAAGGAAATTTAAGGTTGAACTTGTTCTTAAGTCTGTTAAAAAATCAGATGTCTGGGCAAAAGAAATAACATTCTAAGATTAAATTTAGTATTTTGGGGGATAAAAAATAAAATTCTCATATTGAGTTTAGTATTTTGGGAGAGATGTGAAATTCTGAGATTAAATGTAGAATTATGTGAGAACTCTGAAATTAAGTATTATAGAATTATGAGGAGAAAAACAAGAATTCTGAGAATTAAGTCATAGTTTATATGAGAATATTTACTTTATATTAGAATTCTGACTTTTTTTTTAATTCTGAGTTTGTTCACAGTCATAAAAATAATTTACACAACAACGAAAACGGCTGAAAACTGAGCATTTTCGTAACGTTTGCACCTTCTGTTTACACAAGAGTGGTGCCCTGAGTGCCTGAATCCACAAACTTTTGAAACCGGAGTTAAAAGTCTTAAAATGTTTTTGTATCCGTATAACAGGGTCAGTGTTGTCAGGGAAAACGAGTACTCTTTCAGATGAAGGCTGCATGCAACAACAACAATAACAACAACAGCAGCAGCAGCCTTGGCCGTCTACTGAGCATCATGTGTGCTGCTAACTGTGCTCGGTTTGTTATCCAGACAAAACACTTCTGTGTCTTCATGTGTCCACTCGCCATTGTTGTTTGTGAAAAGTTTCTCTTCACTGGAAAACGTACACATGTTGTAACACCGCTGTTTCACTACAAACCAACATCATCATCGACTGGCCTGGCATGCACGCTACAGCGTTTTCAGGCATTCTCGTGTATCAGTGTGAACATGGAGTGCTTTGAAAAAAAACACAAAGGGAAAACCGTTCAGTTTCTGTCGACAACGTTGTCGTGTAAACGTTACCCTTAAACTCCAGGTGTGAAACCATTAGGCGTAGGACAAAATAACAGCATCACGTCGTCACCATTGCATATGCAGTACAATTATCCTTATGTATTGTATACATATTTTGTCTGAGTAGTGAATACCTTGCCGGCGGTCACAGTCCTGAGTGTGTCGATGAGTCTCAGCTTGATGGTCAGATCGGTCACAGTGTCCACGTACTTGTAGCATTCCTGCACCATCTTGGCGACAGCCTGATAAAAACGTCAACAGCACAAAAACACAGTTACAGTTAAATAATAATGACTTCATGTTGTAGAGCAGAGACTTGATGGTAAAGATGCATCTGACCTGTTTCAGCTGACTCCTCCTCTTGGTGAGCAACATGATGTTTTCATTCAGAGCATCCCAGTCTTTGGCCTCGTAGCACATCTGGACCACAGCAACCAGGATTCTGGAGGTGGACACCATGTCTGACGCCTGCAGGGAGTGATATAACAACAAAGAACAAACTTGACTCTCCTGTGAATCACTCAAGTCTCAAAACTGCAATTTACTGCCAAAAATGTCGGTGTTCCAATTCAATACTTCATTTGTACAACATGTTGTATTTGGTGTTAGTTATTTATCGCCTTAATCTTTTCTTGAAATGGTATTTATTATGATGTGTGCTCCTGACCTCTTGGCCAGGTCGCTCTTGTAAATGAGTTCCTGAATGGGAATTATCTGGTTAAATAAAGGTTAAATAAAATAAAATAAAACAACAAAGCTTACCGTCCTTGTTTGCTTCTCCAAAGACAACAAGCTCTCGATGGCTTCCTGCAGCTTTCCCTCCTAAAAAATAAAAATGAATTGTCTTGAGTTAAATACTAATCAACTGATCTATTTAAAAACCAAGTTTATCATTTAGCACTTTTGCTTTTAAATAGGTATGCACCATATTGATTTTTGCCAAAATCCCCAAATGCTTACACCCAAGAGCAGAAAGTCTTTATTTTACAAAATTTGACACACAGCTTTTTAAAGGTGCATTATGTTTAACAAGAAAACAAACCATTTCCTTCTTGAAAAATGAAACTCTTCATTTTTACACAGACCCATGCAGTGATAAATGGTCAAGCATCATGGTACATTTGTGTATTTTTTGCTGATATTACTGTGGATATATGTCTAAAAAGTAAAAATTAGGGCAGACAGGGGAGAAAATGTCTAAATGATGTATTAAATTTCAACAAAAAGGCACTTAGTGGACATCTATCAATAAGTGCAGAAGCATCTATCTATTCTGCACTGAATATCAGGCGTGTCTTGTGTTTGACATTGTTGTCACTTAAAACCAGCGTAGTCCAGATTGTTTCTATACAGAAAATCTGCAGGAGTCGTTAAAGAATCGGATCAATTAGCAGAATCGCAGATAGCACCGGTGTCCATAATACTTTATCAATTCTCCCCCATGTTCTCTCAGACTAAATACATCAGAAAACGGCAATAAATCAAGTTTCCATGTAGGGCTGGGAAATATGGCCTACAAATAAAATCCTTGATTTTTTTTTCAACACTCGATTATCAACTCATTTATCTCTCATGTTATTTATGTGTACAGTTTTCACTATTTTGTTGCTGTTTTTTTTTTTTTTTTTTTTTTTGTCATTACCTCTGGAGTCATTGGCACTACAATCCCTCATAGAACTCACCTACGATCATACACACCACACTTACATTTACTATTTTAATCTTTTCTTTTTTCCTTCTTTGTTTGAAATTTTTGCTGTATGTATTTTGTTACCAGTTTGGCACAACTCTGGAGTAACTTGCTTTGTTCAGTTTTTGCACATTGTACATTAAGTACTGTTTAACCTTAAAATACTTTAAGTGGAAGCTCCAAATAAGACATAAATTATACGAAAGAAAGAAACAAAACTGGAATAGTCCAGATTATTTCCAAACGGAAAAAATAATCAGCTATCAATAAATAATCAGATCAATAAGAAGAATCGTGAATAGCACTGGTATCCATAAAACCTGATCAATTCCTACCCCGTGTTTTCTCAGACAAAATGCATAAAAAAACAGCGATAAATTAAGTTTCCATGTAGGGCAGGGAAATATGGCATAAAATTAAAATTCCTGATTTTTTTCAACAACATTCTATTTACGATTTTAATCTATTTTTTCCCTCTCAAACAAACAACAGAAAAAACTCCAAGGCACACAAAAATGACATGAATCAAGTTTTGCCTTAATGTTGTAAAAAATATATTCCCAAATCAAACAGAATTTCCTGAACTATTTATCTATTTATTTATTTTAGGGAAGAGAACAGATGAAAAACAGAACAGATACATATTACAATGAACATTCCCCCCTCTTTTTCTTTTTCATTTAACAAACAGATAAACAAAATTAACATTTCTCTGTGCAAGGTAAAGCAGTAATAAAAATAATAAACAAAGGAAATTATAAATCGTCAAATATTGACAGCCCATTGAACAGAACATAATAATTAAAGACAAGAAGTAAAAAAAAAAAAACTCAAGCATTAGAATGGATGGATTAAAGAATATTGAACAACAATGAAAAGTAATCTGACCTATTTTAATAGCATATTAACATGAACTCTCTGATTAATATTGAGTCTCATATATAAAAAAACATATATTAGCCTCAACATGTGCTTGTTCAAAGCCTGATAGGGCCTTCATTATAAAAACTGTAAATTTTCATTATTTATGTTTTCAAACATATCTTAGAACTGGAGTAAGTCAAGGACAAAAAATATATTTTTAATATTTTACCTTCTTTAGAAAATAACTTGAATGAATCATTTTAATTGATATATTTCCAGCTCTATTTCCATGTCTTTATTGCTCTTATAGGGAATAAAGTCAACACATAAACATGTAGACTAAGTGAGGGCTGAGGGCTGGCATCTGGAGCTTGTGGACAGCCCTGTGCACATTGAGTACCATCTTCATGCCAATACAATACAATACAATAATTCAAACCCTGAACACTGAAGTCTGTCAAAAACTACAGAAATACCATCTTATTCTGTGTCCAGAGAGGACTGTAGCAGCTTCTTCAGCTAGCCGGATGCTAGTATGACTGTTCAGCTATGACAACAGGCCAGCTAAACAGACACTGAGCCGTAACTGCGCACGACAGCAAATTAAATCAAAGCGATAAGGTCGTTTTTGATCATAATTATCCGGTCAGCGAAGCTAAAATGAAGTATTTCTGCTGAGTCGCCGCCGCTAGCTCCCATGCTAACCCACCATGACTCAGCCGGCCCGGCCTCACCTTCGCCATCTTCTCGCACTCCGGGAGCCGCTGGTCCACGGTGGAGCTGTAGTCGATCTCCATCTTCACGATCTTCCCGTCGGACCTCTCGGATCGTTCCTCGGACATCTTTGAGTTTGTAGTTGGAGTACCGCAGCAGCTCTTCTTCTTCAGCTCAGCTCTGTTTGTCTGACAGTCAACGGTGAGGGCAGCTGACCAATCAGAGCGCAGAGCCGAGCAGGCGGCCGAGGCGCCTGAAGGACCCCGGCCATTTTATTCAGGCAGACATTTTTTTTGTCTCCCTGTAATTCCTCTGCTGTTTTATATTCACAAACACAGGCACAGGACGGTTATTCCTAAATGTTGTGTATTTCATAATGACTTTCTTTCCCTTACTAAAGCCTTAAAGATGATCAAGGGTAAACTTGCAATGAAGTTGTTCAATTTAACTGAGAAATATGATCTGAGACAAAAGCCCTAGCATCATTATTATGTTATGTATTCATTTATTTTATTATTATTTTTACGTACAGATTTTGGTTTTGTACTTTTATGTGCACCTGTTCAGTTTATATGGCCTTTTGTGAAGATTGTAAGCCATAATTTTCTGTAAATTGAGTAAAAAAAAAAATCCTATGCTGTTCAGACTTTTATATTCTGTTTAAAATCCAATATTCTCCCTTGGCCAGTGACACTTCTGCTGCTTTTTAAATGACAGTCCTAACAACACAACACTGCCCAAGATATCAGGGGTAGAAACACCTGACAGGACAAATCACCTGAAGGTCCCATGTCCTGGTGCGTTTGACTGATCAGATGCAGCTCTTTCCCCTCCCCTTTGGAAACACTCTGATATGAGGGGGCGCAGCTAAAGGAGGCTCTAATAATGAGCTCGGCGCTGATTGGCTGCCCAAATGATGTCCAGTGGAAGAGGGGAGAAGGGTTTTCTGTCTGCAAAAGTCCTTTTGGTTAGGAACCATCCTTACTGAAGAAATGAAGAAATGAAGCATTTCAGTGTCGGCCATAATAAGAGCAGTTCGAATACTCCAAAAGTTAAGGAAAGGAGGGTTTTTGCTTCCTTTATTATCTCCTTTAGCTTAGGAAACACTGGACCATCTATTACGACAGAAAAAGAGAAAGGAGCGCCACATAATGCCTTGCGACTGCATAGTGTATAAATGGTACACCACCTGTCGAACATTTACGGACACTTACGAAGGAGAAAGGACGAGTTTTATGGGACTAAGAAGATATGTATATAATACTGAGTAAAAGTTTTTGGCAGGTATAGATAAAAAGATATGCTTCAGAGTCAGTGCTTTCAAAATCTAACCTTTAGCTCATTTCTTTTTTAGTCATTTTTAAATTGGTGGACAGATAAAAATTACATGTTAAAATTTATAAAGCACTTACTTTGAAGCATTTCTTTTTCTCCATAACCCCCTACAGTGTTGATAAATATTAAACAAACAACTGTGGTACCTGTTTCCTATATTATATTAATATTTAATTATATTGATATTATATATTAATTACCACATTTCCATCTATCTTAATTTATGAAGTAAATCATGTTAATAATAAGACAGAACAATGCTTCTGAAATAATCTGGTGTTTTATCAGACTTCAGGTTTTCAGTGCCTGTCAAGGATGTCAACATTTATAGATGCTCTCACCTAACCTCACAGCCGTGGGCAGAAAACACACACTGCATGACCAAAGGACAAAACACCTGTCACAGGTAAATCCTCTGATCATGGATTGTTAATGTTAACAGGTGAAGCCAACACAAAACAAAGCTGTGAGGTAAAACAGAAGACGTTTCTTGTGGTTCATTTTCAGAACATTGTATTTCCTTACCTACGTCACAAGAAATCGCTGTCACATAAATATGACACCAAAGTGATAGTGCAGTCGAATTCCTCTTTTACCACAGTTCTCCTTTCCATTCCTCTTATTCCCTCCTTTCCTTGACCCTGTGACCTTTTCCATCGAGGTTAAGGTAAAGTGGATAGGAAAGGACTTAGGGAGGAGTTTTCTTGACTTTTTGAACCCAGCTACTGTCACGGTGTCTGCCTATGACAAGCACACATGCAGGCAGAGGCTGTATATGACATCATAAATCCCAGGAAGTAAAAACAAAACGTTTTAAGGAGCACATTTTTCCATGAACTGAAAGTTTGTCGTGTCTGCTCCTCAAGTCCCTTCAAACAACAATCAATACAAAGAACATTGATTTTTCAGGACATGCAGGATTCAAAATTAAATTCTGCAAAATCTCAAGAAAAACATTTTAAAACCAGGCATAAACGTAATTTTTGTCATAGAAGAAAAATCAGGATTTACACTTAGATCTGAAAAAGGTGGCAGACATCTGATAATAAAGTCAGACTTCTCCAACAAGTCTGAATTCTGATTCAGATCTTGGATTTGATTCTGACTGCATTGCTGAATTCTGACTAAAATTGCAAAATTCTGACTTAATCCTAAATTCATAACTTTATTCTTAGATTTCATTAGAATGACTTAAATCTCTGAAATCAGAAAATTTGGACTTAAATCCTACTATCTGACTTAGATCGCAGAACTCCAGCTTTAATCCTAAAATCCTGATTTTAATCGAAATTCTGACTTAAATCTCAGAAATCAGTCCTTAATCTTTAAATTCTCACGTCAACCTGAAATCCTGGCTTCAGTCTTAGATTTCTGACTTTGATCTCAAAATCCTGACCTAAATCTTAGAATTCTAACTTTAGTTTTAAAATGCTAACCTGAGACGTCTGACTTTTATCTCAGAATGCTGACTTCTATAAGATTAGATCATAGAATTCTGACTTTAATTATAACTTCAGTTTTAAAAATCTGACTTTTTTCCTAGAATTTTAATTTAAATATTGAAAATGACTCAAATCTTTGAGTTCTGAGTTTTTAAATTAAATCCCACAACTTCGTAGAAGTCTCTTAAATCCCAGAAATCTTACTAAGTCCTTAAACCCTGACTTAAATCTAAAATTTGGCTTAACTCTTAGAATTCTGACTTTAATCCCAGAAATGAAAATTGAATTTCAAATGAATCATCTATCAAAATGAAGTATTAATGCAGTTTTCATTCCCATCTGTTGGTCCCATGTGTGATAAAATATTACAAGTATCTTATTTTTAATTGCACTGAATCTTTCATTGTGTTTGTTTAATAAATTCACCTCGGTTTTTCATAGGCTTCATTATGTCAGTACAATCTATACTCGTGACAGCACAGGATTAATCAAACACCCTCTTTATAATAATTTCAATTCTAACAGCTTAATACTAAGCAGAATGATAATCCGACTAAGCAAATATTTTTAATATTGTCAGCAGAGACTTTTTCCACACGTAACTTTTGTTTTCTCTCACTCCTAAAATGGTTAAGGAGAAAAATCTTAAGATTGAAAAATACTGAAATGAAAGCAGCACTGATCCTGCACTCCTCCATCAGGTGTGGAGGTGAATGGAGAACTTTGTGAATGGACGTGATCACATGAATGAAACAGGAGTGCAGTGACCATGATCCTCCAGCAGGTGTCGCTGTGAGGTCTGCTTGGTGCATTCCTATCTCAGCACAGTTCACTGCTTAGAAATGCTCCTACTGTCTCCATAAATAAAGCCAATGTGGGTCAGTGATTTTCCCTAAAGCAGGATCAGTGTGTCCCGCAGTTGGCTCAGCGTGGAGCCCAGAGGCACCATAAACTAAAGAGTACTTCTTAAAGTCAAAGTCTGTCTCTCAGGGGGAGAAGAAACAAGGCATCTGATTACAGAGGAGTATTGTTTAAGACACTCAAATTCCCAGAACCTAAAAATATTTGTAAAAGCCCAGCTGAAGGAACAGAACTGTCATCACTGTTTTTGTCAAAATGATTATTTTGGCATTTTATTTCATTTTCTGGATAAGCCAACAGTGTAAACTACACTCTGCACCAGGGATGGAAAACTTTGGTAAACATGCACTCCACATTAACGGGAGACTTCATTTCAGGGGGCATACAGCAGAGTATTCTTAAAGACACACTCATACATGCTCACAGTCTACTGAGAACATGAAATAAAGAGCACTCAGTAGAATATTTAGGCAACTTTGCCACATTATTTAGTCCTGAAAGCCACAGTGACAATGTTTTTGCAAACAAGATGCAACAATCACAGCTGAAGGAGCACATAAACAGCTAGGAAGTCATGATATAAACATTTATATATTTGAACTTAACTAACTGAGCTAAACAGAATTCAATGCAACCATTTTAAATGCAAGTTATAGCAAAAGTTATTAAGTTATATTGTATTTGAATTTATATTTTTATTTTACAAATGCCTTTAGTAAAGCATAAAAATGAGTTTAAGAGAAGCAGTCACGGCTCTAATGTTTTAAGAATTCTTTCTATTTTTCATCATTTTAGGGCATAGTTTCTCTTTCTTTGTCATGTCTGTACTTGTCTTATATGTTTCAAATTGACTGACGGGCTGTATATGACATCATAAATCCCAGGAAGTAAAAACAGAACGTTTTAAGGAGCACATTTTTCCATGAACTGAAAGTTTATCGTGTCTGCTCCTCAAGTCCCTTCAAACAACAGTCAATGCAAAGAAAATTGATTTTTCAGGTGATGCTGGATTCAAAATTAAATTCTGCAAAATCTCAAGAAAAACATTTTAAAACCAGGCATAAACGTAATTTTTGTCATAAATCAGGATTTACACTTAGATCTGAAAAAGGTGGCAGACATCTGATAATAAAGTCAGACTTCTCCAACAAGTCTGAATTATGATTCAGATCTTGGATTTGATTCTGACTGCACTGCTGAATTCTGACTAAAATTGAAAAATTCTGACTTAATCCTAAATTCTTAGGGATTGGGAGCCTCAATGGGCCAACATTTTTATTTCTAAACTCACATGCCAGCTGTCAAAGGTCACACATTTTACAAAAGGCACTTTTTAGCAGCAGTTTACCTTTGTCCATCAGGGCTTGGGCTGGGAACTGGAGGGTGATTGGTTCAAGTCCCTACTGAAACATACTGGAAGCTGGTTTGGTAGCTGGGCAGGTGGAAGCTGACTTCCTGGAGCACGGCTGCCGCTTCAGCCGTTGGTATCGCAGCTGAAAGGTAACATGGAGAAACACCCATAGAACATCGCTGGAGGTGCAGACAATTCAACCCTGACTTTTTGAATGAGTGTTTTTTTTTTGTTTACAAAAATACTTCTCCATGGCTTGCGCACAAACACCCTTAAACATAAGAGACACCCCTCTGCTTCTTACTCCACCTTTCAAAGAAGTGTACTATAACAGGCCACCTGAAGTGTTCCTGATATGTCATCGGAAGATAAGTACTTCCTCCAAATGGTTGACCATTCCTGAGTCGAGCGTTAGTTCAGTCCACAGCTAAAGGAACATGCTTAGACATGTTTGTGAAGCCACAGTAAACACTAGAGCACAATAGTGGAAAGCTGTCTCACTTCTTGAGAGCAGGCACAGCTCATGAGGACACACACTATGTTCTTAATCTTTTATATTTTCATTTTTATATTTTCCTTTATTTCAATCTTGACTTTTGTGTATTTTTATTTTACATTTTTATTTATTTCAATCTTATTTTTTTATTTAATTTTTTTAAATAGTTTTATTTATTTCAACCTTGGTGTTCCCAAGGGATTTATAAAGTTCCATCTAATCTAATCTAATTTGAAACAGTTTGTTCTGAGCAGGGATGAAACAGAAGGGTTTAAAGACATGCCAAAATCTATTGTCTTAGGGAGGACTTTTTGGAAAGGAGTAAAATATGGTAAATTATTTTATGTCAGATTTTGTCATGTTTCTTAATTTTTATCCATCCGTCCATTAATCATACCGCTTATCCCTTCTGAGGTTGTTGGGGGGGTACACCCTAAACCAGTCTCCATCGAACCACAGGGCCACATATAGAGACAGACAACCATTCATGCTCACTGCTAGGGACAACTTGGAGTTACCTGTCAACCTAATTAGTATGTCTTCCTGTGAGAGGAAGTCAGAGTGCCTGGAGAGAACCCAAGCATGCACGTGAAGGACATGCAAACTCCACACAGAAAGGCCCTGACCGACAGCTCTTTAAACCTTAATTTGACCCCCTAAACAAGGTCAAAAACTCACCAAAATTGGCACGCACCTCAGATTCGGCAAAAAATTTGATAAAATGAAAAAAAATTACCCCCCAACATGCCAAAATGAGCTCTCTGGCGCCCCCTAAGTACACTAAAACGGCCCTCACAGCCAGTAGGAATGTCGTAGAGAGATCAAACCAACGCCTAAACGACCGTCTCATAAATACCCACAAATCACACTCTGACACCCCTGATCAATCTCAAACAGGAAGCTGGCAATTTGCCTTTCAAGATAAAATTACAACTCTCCAGAAAAAAATTATCCCCTCCTAGGCTGTAAATGGTATCAGCTTGAAACCCGGACAGATGACAGAGGAGGTCATGCTGATCCAAAGTTCTGAAGGAATTTGTTGTTTCTCAAACGGTTTCCAAATGACAAGCCCTCAAAGTTGGTGAACCCCAAAGAAGCCCTCTCAGCTCCTCCCATTCAAATGAATGGGGGATGAAAATACAGCTCTGGACAACCTGTGAAAGATAAGCCTCTAGAGAAAAAAACAAAAATTCCTGCAGCTTTGAAAGTTACATGGATGGATTCCTGACAAAATTTCCAGTTCAAATATCTTATTTTTAGAGAGATTTGGTCAAAATTGTGGCATCTATGAGGACTTGTTTCACAGATTTGGTGGCTCTGCTGCTCAGTTGCTCAGTTTGAATCTGGATGAGGGCAGCAGATAATGTCACTCACTCACTGATTGGCAGCAGCTGGTCATGTGACTCACTGAAGGCGGGAAAATGGACTGTGTAATACACACCCATTATAAAGACTGAGGCTCCTGACAGAGCTGCAGCTACACACCTCAGTCTAACTTTGAGCAGGTCAGCTTTTTAGTTAGACAGTTATTGAGCAAAACAATTAAAAAAGCAAAAATCTAAGCATTTCTAAGTTGGGCCATAACCAACATCTCCTGAAAATGTCAGCAAAATCCATCCAGTAGTTTTTGTGTAATCTTGCTAACAAACAGACAAACATACACCAGCAAACACATAACCTCTTTGGTGGAGGTTAAAACAGAGTACAGTGTTTGAAAATCATTTGTAACCCTGTATATTCTATTTAAGATGTCTTTGCGACAATAGTGATACGATAGTCAGGGAAACAGGGCTGAAGCAGTAGGGTCTGCTGCTGTGGATGAGGAAGTGAGGTGCACATAACCACCACTGTGGTCACCAAAGCCTCGTGGCACAGATGCTAAACATTTGTCCACAGAGTTTGTTAAAGTATGATCTATGAATGTTAAAGAAGGCATCCCTGAGCTCCTGATGCTAATTCTTGTTGGTGCGCTGACAGTCTGGTTTAAATTGCACACATTAGTTCCTCCACTCAGTAGACTATTCTATTTAATGGATGTAAACACATGATGTAACAACTGGGAATACATTTTATTTTTTATTTAACTTAATTTCACAAAGAATAATCTTAAATAAGGTAAACACTTTAATTTTAGAAAAAGAATGATAAGTGCAAAACTTTTCAACTTAGGGCTAATTTGGAAACTTTAATTTAGTTAAGGGACGGTCAATTTCATTAATTGTAAATTAATTCAACTAAGGAAATTATTGTTAGTTTCACTGTTAGTAACTTAAATTTAAAAGCAATTCTAGTTTAGTTACAATTTCACTTAAATCCTTGGTTTAAATCAATTCAATTCAATTCAATTCAATTCAAATAACAAGGTTTAATTCAGAAAAAGAAAATATGGTTTACAGAGAAAAATAATTCAGTGAAATAAACTTAACACAGAGAACTATGACATCATTGTTGACATCGAAGCATCAGATATATAAATACCCAGTAAGATGTTTGTATATCACTGAACATAGTCAGCGATACACTGCTTCTTAAAATCTCGAACATTTTGTTGTATTGAAAAACATCTGTTGTTTTGGGATTAAACCAAATTAAATGGCAAGATCAAGAAATATTGATAATATAGCTCTGGAGGAGGGGGAGCTCATTCTCTTTTCCAAAAAACTCACTGGATGGATTACCTCCAGATTGAGTATAACAAGCAATGAAAGACACATCTTGGAAGAGATAAAAGAGACCCTTGAACGACGACTAAAGAAGCCTCAAGGTAAGTTATCTGATGGGAAAAATCTATCAAATCAATGAGAGTGTCTGCGACAAGTTTGGTTGAAAGTGAGCTTCTTGAAGCTAGCCAGAGAGTGGAGGGTGATCGTGAGGAATTGCAGAGAATTAATAAAAACAAAGATGAGATGAGAGCATTCTTTGAGGAGAAGCCCAGATCTCAGTAAAGTCTGGCAAAACATCAGCTTCATGAAGCTAGCCAGAGAGAGGAGGGTCTTTGTGAGCAACTGCAGACCGTCCAAACTGAGCTACATACAGTGAACGAAAAGAAAGACAGAATAATAGTATCCTTTGAGGAGAAACTAAGAGCTGAGGCAGATGAGTTCTTAGATTATCAACTCACAGCTAGCAAGAAGGAGAATGCTCTCCCTTAGCAATGCCAGCTTTTACACACTGAGCTAGAGACACTGACCGAAGAGATAGAAGAGACGAGAGATTCCTATGAGGAGAAGCTAAGATCTCAGGAGATTTTGGCTGAAAGTACGCTTCTTGAAGCTAGCCAGAGAGAGGAGGGTCTTCGTGAGCAATTGCAGACTGTCCAAACTGAACTGCAGACGTTAAATGGAGAGAAAGACAGAATAAGAGCATCCTATGAGGAGAAGCTAAGATCTCAGGGGAGTTTGGCCGAACATCAGCATCTTGAAGCTAGCCAGAGAGAGGAGGGTCTTCGTGAGCAACTGCAGACTGTCCAAACTGCGCTGGAGACATTGGCTGAAACGAAAAACGGAATGATAGAATATCTTGAGTAGAAGGTCAAATGGCATGAGTATGAGTTTGCACGACTATATTCATTCATTCATTCAACCTTTATTTAATCTCGAAGAATCATTGAGGGTGTTCCCTCATTTTCAATGATGTGTAGAGTACAAAGAACAACAATAAAACAATACAATTACAAACAGTTACATTCAAAAGCAGCGTAATTCATTATCATTGTTCTTAACTGACCAATAGTCACAAGTGCTTGCAGTTTAAATGTTTGTTGTAAAATGTTTCAAGTGATCGCAGCAGAAAAGCTGAAAGCAGTTCTTCCAAATAAAGTGTTTACCCGTGGAACTTCAAGTATCAGGAGGTTACTGGATCTTGTTGAGTATTGATTATAAGATTGATTTAACAGAGATGTGATGTATAATGGCATTTTACTAAGTAAGGTTTTATAAATTAATAAGAACCAGTGCCTGTCATGTCTTACATTCAGGGGTGTCCAGCCCACTTTTCCATATAAAGTGCAATGGTGAGTGGAGTAACCTTCACCAGTAATGAATCTGAGGGCTGAGTGATAAATGGAGTCCAGGGGTTTAAGAGTAGAGGCAGAGGCATTTCTATAAACAACATCACCATAATCTAAAACAGATAAAAAGACAGCTTCAATAACACATTTCCTACCTTCCCATGGGAGGTTAGTTTTGTTCCTGTAGAAAAATCCAATTTTTTGTCTGAACTTGCTGGCCAGGGAGTCAATATGAAATTTGAAGGTGAGTATTTCTACTCAGATACTCTTTCAATGCTGTGTGCTGTTATGGTTGTGATGTGAAAACTATTTTCATTGATGTTTGTGACTCTGGAGAATAACATGTATTTGGTCTTACTTGGATTGAGAAACAATCTTAAGTCAAACAGAGCATGTTGTGATTGATTGAAATTTTGCTGAAGGGTTTGAACGGCTGAGTGGGCAGTATTGGCAAAACAGTATAAAATTGTATCATCTGCATAAAGGTGGGAGTTACAGTCTGTTACAGATGATATGATATTGTTTATATATATAGAAAATAAGAGAGGACCCAGTATTGAACCTTGCAGTACCCCTTTTGAGAGAGGCAAACACACAGAACAACAATTTCCAAAAACCACATACTGATCTCTCTGTGGGAGGTAGTCTTGAAATCATTTACAGGATAGAGAGTCAAAACCAGTTTCTCTTAGCCTTCCAAGGATCAGGGAGTGATCAACAGTATCAAAGGCTTTTGTTAAGTCTACAAATCAGGCTGCGCAGTATTTCTTCTTGTCAATCTGAGAAATTATGTAATTTGTGACAGATGTGACTGCAGTAATTGTACTATGACTTGTTCTAAAACCTGAATGAAGTGGGCTTGATACATGGTTACTGGAGAGGAATGATTTAATTTGATTGTTGACTAATGATTCTAAGATTTCAGCTAGACAGGACAGTTTGGAGATGGGACGGTAGTTACTGAGATTGGTTTTGTGGAGTGGGATCACATGTGCTGTCTTCCACGCCTGGGGGAAAACCCCAGTGGAAAAAGAAAGATTAAACAGGTATCCAACCTGCTCTGCAATGATAGGTGCACAAATCTTTAAGAAAAAAGGATCAATTTTATCATGGCCAGTTCTTTTCCTGCAGGAAGGGTTTGAAGGTTTTGTGGAGGGAGCATATGACAGTGGCTGACTGTTAAAAGTAGAACTAGAGTAAACTCTGTCAAACTGGTTTCCAGCTGCAGCAAAGTGTGCGTTAAAAGCTTGGCAGATCTGGGGCCTCATGAACAAAGACTTGCGCGGATTTCCTACTAGAACATGGCATACGATCAAATCCAGAAAACGTCGTACGCACAAAAATATCCAGACGTACCAACCTGTGCGCACACATGAATCCAAGCGCATTTCCTTTGTACACTCCAATCAGCGTGGAATTGAGCGCATATGTTGGAGTACCCGACCCCTCCATGTCCACGCGCCTGAGGTGGTTTTAAAAAAAAGAATTTCATGAAAAGCACATTTGAGGCACTACTCTCTGAAGTGGAGCTGTGTAAAAACGTGCTCTTTGGCACGCTGTCCTCCCGCATAAGCAACAAACACAAGAGGAGTGAGTGGGAGAGTGTGTGAGGCTGTCAGTGCCATGGGGTCAGAGGGCACACAAGCAGAGATTAAAAAGAAGTGGTCCGACATCAAGGTGGATGTGAAGTGGAGGATGGCTGCCCCCCCCCCCCCAATGAGAGATTGCTGCAGAAGAGAAATAAGACGTCACAGAATCATAATGCACAGACTGAGCCATAGAGCAGGTGAAAAAAAGGACAAAAACTTTAATCATCTGTTCTGATGTTTGTTAGTTTATCTGAGAGCAGATCAGACAGGAGCAGACTGGTCACTGACTGATGTTGTTTCATAGAAACATAATGTAGTGCTGAAACGGCCAGCAGTGGATCATCAGTGATCTGTTAATTATAAAAGCTCAGGAACACGTCTGTATGAACGTTGACTGTGAATTATTTGTCTGATTTTTATGGGGAGTCATTAAAAGTTGCTTTCAACATGAATATTCCAATAACTTGACCTTCCATGTCCTGAAAACTGTTATTTCCACCTGATAAACCCCATTAAAGATGTTGGTGCAGTGTTAATAAACAAAATTTATCAGATATTATAATACAAACAGCGTAAAGACGTATGATTCATGTTTTTTTTCTCTTATTCTGTGCGTAATGTAGAGCCCAGTCTCACTTTCTCTCGTCACTCTCCTGTCTATGCATTAATTGACATTAATCATTAACCTCTGATTATGTTCTGGCCCGACATTAAGTGACTGATAAATTTGGCCTGAGGCCAAACTTAATTGCCGACCCCTTGGATAGAGGTTCATGCGTAAATGCTGTATGTATGGTATTATTTGGTTTGACATCTTCTGAATTAAAATTTTAACATGCCAGCATATCAAAGAGGATATCACAGTAAACTTTACTTACAGTTTCCAGTCCTTAATTTTACACACTGCTAACATGGATCAAACACTGCTGTTGCAAATCAGCGCAGAAGTGCCCCAGGGAAAAGGCTGATTAAGACATTTCACATTTTTACGCACGGGGTTATTAAGATGACTACACTACACACAGAGACAATCAGGGGCTTGTTAAAAAGATCTTAAACTGTAGTTTAATCAGCAAAAAACAGCAAGTCACTAACATCAACCACTGATTATTAATGATGCTGTGAAGACGGGATAGAATTGGGGGTGTACATGCTCAATGCGCATCACGGGGATTATTTTAGGACAAATACACGAATAAATTTACTGACCAAGAAGCCCCCATCATGCACAGTGCCAGCTTGTAGTCTGTTCCCACTCACGCTGTTACTCAGAATGTATGAATCGTACGTTGAACCAGGCCACCTCGCCACAATGTTGGTTAACTCCGTTTGAGCATCAGATATGATCTGTATATTGATCGAATGAAAATGTGTCCTGTTGACATACACATATTCATCATGTGATGGCGCTTTTTTAGCAATTTATGTGCAGTCGATAGCTCTGATCACATTGGGAAAACCGATTCTTGCTGCAAATTGTGCTTTAAAGTTTAATGCTGGCCGCGGCTCTGGGCATAGTTTCAGGAGGATCGCCCTTGAGAACCTAAAGCGGCTGATGATCCAGTCGTCATCATGCGCAAGTAAATCTTTTTTATCTCTGAACACTTGCTCTCTTCATATTGCACCATTTACAATGTCTTCTCATCCTGGTAAAGCAGCCATTGTGTTTAACGGTATTTTTCCACCCATTTGCGCGTGCTTTTATATACTTTCATGTAATTGCAGACACGAGGGTGTGTTAATTGTTCATCAGAGCTAACTGTTTTGTCTCTGATGTGCACATCGCTCAGTCTGAGGACTAATTGTTTTCACATTGATTTATTATAACAGTTTCCCAGCATCACCTCTAAGTGTTGCCAAAGGAACAAATGCTGTAGAAACGTACGTACGCCAGCCATGAAGTTGTAGCGAGGCACCGCACATGTCCATGGTCATATCACTCTTGACACAACTGAACTATGCTGTGAAAAAGAGCGTACGCCACGTTTTTGTGCGTACGCACCCTTTGTACATGAGGCCCCTTATCTGGTTTGTCTATGGTACAGTTATTAGATATGATACATGAAGGAATAGATGACATTGGGTTATTTTTAATGACATCAACAGCTTTTTAGAATTTTTGATGGGTCAGAATAAGAACTTGAAACATTGTCTATATAATAATTAGCTTTGGCTTTCCTCAATGAAGAGGTGCATTTGTTTCTCAATTGCCTAAAAGTCAGCCGGTGCTTTGTGCTCCCTGTCCGCTTTGCCAAAGCCCAGGCTTTATCCCTTTCTGTGAACATTCAAGATAGGTCCATGGTAAACCATGGGCTGCATCTATCTTTAACCCTGAACTTTTTCACAGGAGCATGCTCTTCAACAACAGTAAGCAGTGTGTTTGAACAATACGTACAAGCCTCTTCCATGTTTGGAATTTCTGTGGTATGAATTATATTGCTGTGTACAATGTCTTGAAGAAAAGCCCCAGCATTAAAATGTTTAACATTTATTTTAAAAACAATCCTTGTGCTTGATGTTTTCATTTTAGCACTTCTAACCCAGACTATGGGGCAATGATCACTTATTCCAAGCCCAAAATTTTGTCAGGTCTGTCAAGATTAAATCAATTAATGTTGACCTGGAGGAGTCCTTTAAATTAGGTCTGGTTGGTTCATTAATAATTTGTACCAGGGATCATCAGATCATCACACCTCTCTTTAAGGTAATCTGAGTCATCTGATAACCAGGTGAGGTTAAAGTCACCCAGGACTACTAACCCAGACTTGTTAAGTTCTGAAAGTAACTGAGTTATATCAGGGACAGATGTAAAAATGGCTGAGGGTGGTCTGTAGACACTGACAACATTGATCGAACTATTTTTTTGGGAGAGTAATTTCCAAAGCAATAAATCCAAAGGAACTGGGTACAGAAACAGCTTTTAAAGGAGTAACAGACAGGCATGACTTCACATACACAGCCACACCACCTCCTCTTCTAACTCGATGTCAGGATCTGTCTGTGAAAGCAGGATTTTTAGCTGGTCTAATTTAAGCTTGTTGCACAAACTACTTAAAAGTGCATCAGACTGAGGCCATTCCTGGATTTAAAAGCAGACTAATTAAAGGGTGGTGGTCCTGGGTTGTGTTTAATTGTGGAGGTTAAGCTTGCTTGAGCAATGGGTTTTACAGTGATTAGATTTCCTGAATTATGACCTGTACAGTAATTAGACTTATGATGTTTATAATGGCTATGAGCGACTCTGACTGGAATGTAATAAGCAGGAGTGACATTAAACAGAGGATGAGGTGTGTGTTGGCTGTCAAACCCTCATACAGTGAATGTCTTACAGGATTGTAGTGTCAGCTCAATGTTCATTGACAAATGTATGAGATTATCATAGAGTGCAAGAACATTAATGCAGCACTTGTAGTCAGAGAATTCCATATTTGTTTAAAACTGACCAGGTTGAATTTTACAGTATTGGTTGCTTTTTTTGATGTGGCTCTTAAAAGAAAGAGAAGAGTCCAAAATGACACCCAAGTACTTAAATTCATTTACAAGCTGTAGTTCCTCATTTCCCAGAAATACATCAGAGTGAGAGATCTTCTCAGGCTGCTTAGAGAACATCATGCACACAGTTCTCTGAGGCATGATTTGGTCAACCAGTCCTGAATGTGTGTCAAGGCCAATGTAAGTATCTTGGCTGCTTCTTTTGTATTTCTTGCTTGGGTAAAGATTACGGCGTCATCCGCATACATTTGTAAATGAACATCAGAACAAGCATTTGGGAGATCGTTGATGTATAAAGAGAACAGAAGAGGTCCGACTATGGAGCCTTGTTGGACTCCTACTGGGCACTCCAGGAATGGGGATTTGACACCGTTGACCATAACTGTGGAAGTGAGGTCTCTACACGAAAAACTAAAAGTAATACAGTTTTAAAAAATTACATGGATGGATTCCTGACGAAATTTACCATCCAAATGTGATGACTTGCAGACATTTGGTCAAAATTGTGGCTTCTGTGAGGCTGTGAGTGAGAGTGAGATTGAGGTAAAATTTCTCTCTCCCTCAGGGCAGATAATTTTACTCACTGATTGACAGGTCAGTGCAGCTGGTCATGTGACTCACTGAAGGCAGGAAAATGGACTGTGTAATACACACCCATTATAAAGACTGAGGCTCCTGACAGAGCTCCAGAAACACACATCAGTCTATCTTTGAGCAGGTCAACGGGTCAAAAAGGGATGAAACCCTCAAAATGGAGGTCAAACGGGCATGAGGGACATGCGACAGAGCGAGGACCCGTCCAACGCTGCTTGCAGCTTTAATTATTATTTATTTTAAACTTACTGACAGGCCTTGAGTAGGGAGGGGGCTGCCACCCCTTCGCAAAAAGAAATTTTAGTCAAGTGTACTACAAGTATACTTATTTATAATAAAACTGAGGCAGTAAAGTTTATTTTTTATATACTTTATTTTATGTACTTAAGAATAGTATAGTAAAGTATACTTGGTTTACACTAAAAGGTATAAAGAAAAGTCTTAGACTAAGTACATTAATACTAAGACTTACACTTATACTTTAACACTAAAACTTATACTCGTACTTTAGTATACTTTTTTCTGTCAAGCAAAAATCTGAAAAGAAGTCATAAAAGTAGTTTTTGTTTCTATCGAGTTATTTACTTCAGGCTCCAAATGTGCACTTTTCTTTTACTGTTTTTGACAAAGAAGGACATGATGTCGGAGAGACTATTATGTTTACATTTTTACATGTATTTCATTTTTCCATCAAAGAAGGGCTTGATTTTATAAAAGCCTCTTTGTTTTTGATATGCACACCTTTAATGATTTAAGAAGGTATTTGTAAATACACTCTGTTTTAAAACGTTAAATATATCAAACTTGTTCTCAATATTCTGTCTTGTGATTTTGTAAATACATTGCAGATAGTATGCATACAGTGTGAGTTAACTTCAAGAATACTTTAAGTATATTTTCAAGTATATAAATACTATGCTACAAGTAATATGCTAAATCAAACTTACAAGTATACATACAGTATAACAACAAGTAAACTAGTAAAATAGTATAAAAAAGTCATTTTTAGTTTATTAAAGTATACCTAAAGTGTTTACATGTGGGGTGCTGGTTTGGCGGAGTGGTAAGCAACCAGGCACGACAACATACATGCTTTTAGTATACTTTCTAGTACACTACAAGTACATGGTCTGTCGTATACTCACGATACTTATACTCAAGCATACTTAATGAAATGAACTTCAAGTATGCTACTTTTTGCTAAGAGACACTATTACACCCCCCGGCTGCATCCAGTGCTGATGTTTCACCTCTGCAGAAACAGCCCCTCTCTGCTGTGAAGTAGGTCAGAGGTAGGCCCCGGTCTGGCTGTTTTGGAGCCGGTACATTTGTTTGGTATTACTGACGTAACCGTTCAGATGACATCGAGCTCTAATCTCTTTTTAATCAACACAGACCTTATTGAAACTGTTGGGTCACGGTAAGGTCAAAGCTTGATGAAAGCCAGCCCCTGCCCCATAGCTCCTGGGTTTTTAAAGACAAGATAAACACAGAATGTCTGCAGTGAAATACAGGCCCTGGTGTTTGACAAGAAACTTCTTATTTGTGCTCTGCGTCAGAGGATATGAATCAATTCTTTGTTCGATTTTAACAGCCGTAAATCCTGAGATATCTTAAGACATGTCTTAAGACATTTACTGATCAATATGTCCAAGGGCCTTTGTGGAAACCTTTCTATTTATCTCAAAACAATGAGGTCATAAAACTCCAACATGAAAAATATGTGTGTGATATTTTTGGAACACGGATAGAGTTTAGAAAATGACGCCCAAGTCTGGTGTTTACATCCACAAATCCAGAGTATCGCGGCTGAAAAAGTGTTTGGTCCTTTATGATGTTTCAGCATTAAAAATTATACTTATACACTCCTTGGACTGTCTTCTTACATGTGATTAATTCAGTTTAATTCAATTTATTAAGGCATCACTCCTTGAGATGAATCATCTCGTCACCAAGGGAGGCCCTTACACCCATATATACAGACAAAACAAAACGTTAGTAAAAAACAAATAGTTACAGTACAGACATTAAACATTACAATACCTTAAACACTCAGAAGAAACACAGAAAGCTCTCCCAACCCGGTCATTCCCTCCCTCATGTGTTCATTTTTGTTGAGTGATGTACTGTTTTATAAAAACACATGGGCATTCAGGGAAATTCAGACCAATTGGGCTCCATTAGGGCTCAAAGTTTATTTCAAAGTCCTTACAGACCCACTGGTGGAGTGGATTTTCAAAGTAAAAGCCTTTAGGACAGCTTTTATTCTTAATTATGACCTCTGTCTTCCTTTGGTGCACACATTGACTGTGTAGTTGAGACAGGAAGCTGACAAATTCTCTTTAGAAATAGTTTTTTAAATCCTAAGTTTCCAAACATATTTCACAAGTTTGTTTGGGCAGAACGGGCAGAACCCTTCAGAAGCAAATCCAGCAGGTGACTGGATGATCATTCTGTCTATCACATTCATTACAGGCCAGCCAGATAGGCGGGCACTACTGCCGCAGTGTAAAGTACCACTTTGTAGAAGAAACTCTCGCCAAAAGATGTTGGACGTGGAGCAGAAATATCCTTTGAGAAAGGCTTTCAATGTTATTTGTTTTTCAATCAATAAAGAAATGTTGTCCAAATCTGTCAAAACTGCTTCTGAAGCTGTTAGCACTTCCTGCTGTCGTCTCGCTCGAAGCCCCACCTCTTCCTGCTCTGAAGGACTCTGATTGGTCCCTGCCACTTTGGGCTGCTCCCAATCATTGATTACAGACATTGAATCTGTAATCAACAAAGCACAAACTGCAAAACAAACTCTTGTTAAGTGACAAAGGATTTCTAAAAACATCTGCCACTGCAAACATGAGCATCTGCTGACTTCCTGCAGACTTCAGAAGTTTTTAAGGCCCCGTTAACACAAATATGAAAACAGCTGAAAACAGTGAGTTTTCGTTGGATTTTCACCTCCCGTTTACACAAGAACGGTGCCTGGAGTGCCTGAAACCGCAAACTTTTGAAACTAGGGTCCAGAGAGGAAAGTTTTGAAAACAGATTCGTGTCCGACTCCGTGAAGACAAGATTCAGTGTTTCATGAAAAACTGATGTCACCACATGCGCAGTACTCTTTCACATGAAGGCTGCGCGCACAGCTTCGGCCGTCTAACAAGCAACATGTGTGCTGGTAACCGTGCTCGGCTTGTTATCCAGATAGAAATATCCAGAGAGATCCAGACAAACAACTCCTGCATCCTCGTGCGTCCATTCGCCATTGTTGTTTGTGAAAAGTTTGTCTTCAACGGAACGCGTACGTGTGAATAAAGATTGATTGATTGATTGATTGATTGTGTGTTGTAACACTGCTGTTTCACTACAAACTGACATCACCATCTACTGGCCTACAGTGTTTTTTGTTTTTGCGGATCCGTGTGACCGAGGAGTGGTATTAAAAACGCAAAGGAAAAACCTTTCAGTTTCTGGTGACAACGTTGTTGTGTAAACGGGGCCTTAAAGTGTGCTACAGCTTCTCCGAGAGCTTGTGAAGTTTTCTGCAGAGCCGGCCCAATGTGGCGCCCCCTCTCCATTGGCGATTTACATACACTTACAAAAGAAATTGAATTGCATCGTTTAACATAACGTCTCACAATTAACATGCTTAACAATTTACAAATAAAAAGTAAAAAAAATGAAAAAAAAAAAATACACAAAAAATCTGAAATACAATATAAATACCCTTACCACAAAATAAAAATCCCCAAAAAGTGAATAAATAACTTATTTGGTATTATCATTTGTAGTAATAATAATTGGGCATTGCTTTACATCTGAATCAATGTGAGCTTTTTTCGTTTTAATAGTTAACAGTTATTACTAGTTTTAATACAATTATATTGAAGGTGAATTTTTACCCTTATTGTGGCGCCCCCGGAGGCCACGGCACCCTTAGCATTTGCCTATAGTGTCTAATGGGCTCCTTTTCTTCCTGTTTGTCTCCATACAGACAGAAACAGCAACAAAAAAGATATCGACACAACATCTTTGCAGGATTCACTCCCTTCCTTGTGTAAGTAAAATCATCTGCTAACAGTTTTTTATTAGTGAGTTTGCAGTGTGCAGCTCACACATGCATTTTTAAGTTTAAAGCAGAGATTGAACAGAAATGCAGATTCAGAGGGTCTGAAAGGCATCATAAACATCTCTGGTCAGAAATATGACTCCTGCTGAGTGCTTCAAATACATTTAGAGTGGATGGAGCCAGAAACACTAATCCTAACTTTATTAAAGTTACTGTTTATTGATGCTGTCTAATTGTTTTCTCTGTTTTAATGACACAGGACGAGGGAATGTGGTCAATGTTGTTCATGAGAGAGGAATAGATCCAGCTCAGATCTATTCTGACATGTCAGGTGAGTATTTCAGAGCCTGTGTGTCACCCTCTTCAGTCTCTGTCACCACAGGAAGTCCCGCTGTGGGCTGCGCTGCAGAGCGAAACTATACACCAAACTATAGTGAAACCTTTTGTTGTGGCACCTGTCAGAAACCCAAGTCAGATGTAATAAACATAACAGAAATACATTATTGTTGCTATTATCAGAGCTAGTAATAAAAATGATCCATCTGACCACGAACTTAAACACAGGGAGTAAACGGACATATTTATACAATAATTCATGACTGTAAATGATCTTTAATGGGGAAATAGCAACAAGGTAAAGCCTCTTGGGTTTTCTTTCATTATTGTCGGGGTCATTGACTTTTTGAATAAATAAAATCATCGCTTCATCTTCCCTCTCTGCCGGGGTACCACTGGGTAATGGAGCTGATGCCTTGGTTCAGATTTATAATGAAAATGCTCACTTGTTTGCAGCTGCTTTAGTTTACTGTGTCGCTCCATTAACACCTTCCAGCCTAACATAATAAGGTATGCCAATTTACTCACTCCACCGGGCATTAGAGTTGTGATCTCAGGGAAATTTTGTCTGATTTTTTATTTTATTTTGAAGGGCACCCCTGACAAAGCTGCTCAAATGTGCTACACTCCTACACATCCTCCTCCAGGCCGTGTCTTCTGTAATCTTAACATCACCTTTCACTGCCATGCAGATGACACCCACCTGTTCAAAGTTCATCCTCCCTCCCACACCCTCATGATATTTTCTTGGAAATTCTAGGTTTGCATGTTTTCCCCATCATACTGAGTTCTCTATGGGCACGCCGGCTTCCTCCCACAGACCAAAAACATGCTTATTAGGTTGATTGGTGACTCTAAATTGTTCTTAAATATTACCAACAGTAGACTCTGAAATTCCCCTAATAATGTGTTCATTTGTGTTCATTTTGACAGCACTTTTTTAATTTAGTTTTAGACTTTTGCCTAAATATCTTTTAGTTTTAGTCATAATTTAGTCATCTAAATTGTTTTAATTTAAGTCTAGTTTTAGTCGATGAAATCTGCTGTAAATTCAGTCGACTAAAATATGAAGTGTAAAGTGTAAGGCATTTTTATGTGTCCTTGAATTTCTGAAGTCATGTTTCACACTTGGATAAAATGAAAAATCTAATAACCCTTTACTGAATGCTAGTAAAGTCTGAATGTATAAATGAACAGAAACAAATTGAACTTTTGTGTGAAATGCAGTCACCTTTATTTAGGCTACCTGGCAGAGCATCTCAGTTACAATACCAGAACTGACAACAAACAGTGAACCTGCTCTACATGAATATATCAATTCATAAAGAGAGGAGCTCTGATTGGATCGCTCCACAACTTATCCCACCACCACCAAGCTAAGGCAGCTGTGATTGGATATATTCCTAACTTGTCCCTACTTTCTACATGACCAAATTAGGTCTGATTGGATTAAGTCTCTGTCAAACATTTTAGTCTAGTTTACATTTGTTGATGAAAATGTCAGTTAATTTAGTTTGAGTTTTTGTCCATGTGCACTTGTTTTTATTAGTTACTGTCTAGTTTTCATCAGGGGAAAAAAGGTTGTTGACAAAAACTATGACGAAAACAATTAGTCAACAAAATTAACACTGGACTGATGTGCCAACTACAGAAGAACTTCCTTCGTAGGCGGCCAAAGAAGTCAGAACATGCTCCAGTCGGCTAACCTTGATATTTTGAAGGCTGATTCAGATGTACACAAAACTCCAGAAATGTTCTGAATTTACCCGCCAAATGATCACAGCAGGGTTTTTCACCAAGATTTATCCTGAAATTGACCTGCTGGTAAAATATTTCTTCTCGCACCTTTTCTACTGACTGACAGGCAAACTGCAGGGAAACTTTGTGTTACATTTGAAGGAACAATCAGGGTATTTTCTGGACACATGTCCATATTCCCATCCAAACTCCACGGCAGACAAAACATAGTTATGCTGAATTATGTCACTGTCAGCAAGACAAAGACTTTTACTACTCTGGAAGTCTGGTGAAGTCCCACCTATCTCTCAGTGGCTTCAGGATGTAATGTTTTTCCTGAAACTAGAAAAGACAAGGGAGGAGCTGAAGGGCAATTCAAACATGTTTCTTGAAAAATGGCAGCCTTTCCTAACATATTTTAACTCTTTACAGACTTTACTTACAGATTGAATAAAAACTAGTACTTATTTTTATTCCTCCTACATCTATTCTTGTCTTTTCTCTTATTCATTTATTTTTATTATTATTATTTTCCCCTTTTAAATTATTTTATTTATTTATTTGTAGCAATTTGGCTCCAACATGGTTTATGGGAAGGATGGGGTGGGGGGTTGTTGACGGGGAAAAATAATAAAGAAAACAATGAGGAGTGGGCGTACCAATATCTTTTTTTGTTTTTCAGTCTCCTTCACTTTGTTGGATCATTTATGTATTTTGCAATGTCAAGAAGACCTTGCACTCTTCAATGTAAAAAAAAAAAACAAATCCTGAATTTATCTGGATGAGCTGCATGTGTGAACAAAAACAGCAGGACTTCTCACCTGATAATTACTCTCAAACTTAGGAGATGGAAACTTTTTTAATATGAAAACGTTTTCGTCTCCTGTTGATGTCGGGTTCATGTATGTGGTTTAAGGAAGAGGTTGGGCCATGCTGTCTTTGTTTATGAAACTATCTGTACTTGTTGTCCACACCGAAACCCTCAGCTGACGATTTCAGATTTATCCACTCCGAGATATGACAAAAACCGTGTGTGGATACGCCGTAATATTATAATATTATTCCTCTCCCACACTCCTACACTGGCTGACATGGAAACTGCAGGAAAACTTTGAGTCGCACGGACTTTACGAACATTCGGGTGGCGCGAGGAAATTACCCAGGAGAAGTCCAGATGAAAAGCTCAGCTGTTTGTGTTCACACATATGGCTCACCCGGGTAAAACAAATTTCAGGGCTTTTTTGGAGGTGTGAATGGGGCTCATGCAGGACAGAGAGGGCCCTGTTAATGTGATGGAGGACTGTGACTCAACTTTTGCAGGTCAAAGTCCCTTAACTTTTTTGTTCCCTTAACACTAAACAATACTATTTATACGGCTGATTTAGTACAACAAACACTGGTCAGAAGTGCAAAAAAACAGAATATTACAGGAGCTTCATAACTGTTTGCACTGGGGGGCACCCATCTTATATTAAGGCACTGTTTACATGGAAATGGATCCTGCCAAATTCGGAGAGTTTTCATTGCGATTTTGCCTCCTGTTTACACCAGAACAGTGCCTGGAGTGCCTGAATCCGCAAACTTTTGAAACCAGGGTCCAGAGTGGAAAGTTTTGAAAAGGTATCCCTATCCGGCTCCATGTAGACGGGATTCAGCGTGTCAGGGTGAAACACTGACGTCACCACACGCGCAGTACTCTTTCACATGAAGACTGCGCGTGCATACCAGGAACAACAACAACAACAACAACAGCTTAAGCCGTCTACCGAGCAACATGTGTGCTGTTTGCTGTGCTCGGTTCGTTATCCAGACAAAAATATCCAGAAAGATTTGCTGTCCAGACAAGAAACTCCTGCGTCTTCGTGTGTCCACTCGCCCTTGTTGTATGTGAAAAGTTTGTCTTCATCAGAAAGTGTACGTGTTTTGTAACACCATTGTTTCTCTACAAACCTACATCGCCATCTACTGGCCTGGCATGCACACTACAGCATTTTCAGTCGTTCTTGCGGATCCCTGTGTTATTTTTGAAAACACAAAGGAAGAACCTTTCCGTTTCCAGTGAAAATGTTCTTGTGTAAACGGGGCCTTGGATCGTAAACTCAGGGGTGGTGATGATCCCCAGACATCCCAGTGGGAAATCCTGACCTCAGGGGGCGTTTCAGATGAAATTTCCCACTCAGAAATCTCGACTTCCCAGTACAACTGGAGCGCAGCAATAGTCTCTTGGCCCTTAAAGAATTTCATGTCGTGACTTCAGATCTCTGAAACCATCAGAAGAGGATTGCTGAGAGTTCCTGCTGGATTGAGAACAGCTCAGGATTTATGGAGCAAACTATTGTTAGTGTATTAAACACATTATTATCATCATTTTTTTGGCTTGTATTCAGCTAAAATTCTAAAAACTGTGGGGTCTTTTGGACCTAATCCTGTCCTTGTTTGAACTGTTTCCCTCACTGTGTCTAATGTGCAGCCTATGTGAAAAATTCTGAACTATCCCTTTCAACAGTGTTGGTTCATGCTTTATTGACAGACCGTCCTGTATCTTTCTTTTTGTCTGATCAGCGCGCATATATGGCAGCCATGGTCTGATTTTCACACGTTTCTGCCTTCACACCGGTGTGGACATGTGCACTTTGAACGGCCTGCCGTGACCTCGCTGTGGTTTGAGACTTTGGGGCTGAGACAGATGCAGGAGGGTTTGCAGCTCGCAGCTCTGAGCTGATGTTTCCTGTGGCGGTCAGTCGATGTTTCCTTCAGCGTCGGGTTTCAGCGGGGGCAGGGGCTGCTGTTCACCGCGTACATTTTCCGATGTGTCTGCAGGCTGCGCTTACCAGAAGACTGAGGAGGAAGAGAGACGCCCTCCCCTCTGATTAAAGGGTCTCCTCCTCCCTAAAGTCAGCGAGTCAGGGGCTCCAGGGTCCTGTCCGCGTGCAGAGGAGCGCGCGCACCACTTCAACACGCAAATTTCAGATATTTACTCCTGACGGTGTCTGCAGACACCCGAGTGAAGCCAGCCGGCACAAGCTGAGGCCACATCCGGTCACGTACTCTTCAAAATAAAGGTCTCGTTGAGGCATCATTAATATCTCCGTGCACCTTAATTTACCAGGCCATACAGTGCCCTACCCCCTGATGTTCTTACAAAAGAAATCAAATAACCATTTTCATTATATTACCATTATCTTCCATTTATAAGATAACATGTCACCCAATTTACACGCTTAACAAATTACAAATAAATTAAAAAAAACTGAAATACAATAAAAATACACTTACCACAAAATAAAAGTCCAGAAAATAAGTGAATTAATAATAATAATAGTAATAACTTATAAATACAAAAAAACAGCATCAGACAATTTAAATAACCACACAATTTGCAGGTAATAACTCTTTACACAGCTACATTTACACAGTACAAAAGTGAATAAAATAACTATATATAAAACCTATTTAAAATACCGATATTCCTATTATTTAGAATAGTCATTTGTAGAAATATTATTTGGAAATTGCTTCACATTTGGATCAATTTGAGCTTCTTCATTTGAAGAGTGAATAGAAATAAGTAGGTTTAATATAATTATATTGAAAGTGGTTGGCATGGTGACGCAGCAGGTAGTGCACATGCCTCACAACAAGAAGGTCATCAGTTCAATTCCCCGGTCAGGCAGGGCCTCTCTGTGCGAAGTTTGCATGTTCTTCCTGTGCATGCATGGGTTCTCTCTGGGCACTCCAGCTTCCTCCCAGAGACCAAAAACACGCTCATTAGGTTGATTAGTGATTCCAAATGCCATTAGGTATGAGTGTGAGTGTGAATGGTTGTCTGTCTCTCTATGTGGCCCTGTGATTGCCTGGCGACCGGTTCAGGGTGTACCCCCGCCTTTCAACCCAATGACAGTTGGGATAGGCTGCAGCCCCCCGCGACCGCAAAAGGGATAAACGGTGTAGAAAATGAATGAATGAATTTTGAAGGTGAACTTTTTCCAAATTTTGTGGCGCCTCTGGAAGTCACGGTGCCCTTAGCATTTGCCTATATTGCCTAATGGGCCAATCTTCTGTTGCTGCCATGTTGAAAGCATATGCAAAAGTGAAGTACTTAATAAAATCAACCCACCCACACTGTGGGTGCCCATTATCACATGAACTATTCAACCAAAAACATGTTTTGAACGAGGCTGCAAACACCTTTATCTCTGCTAAAAAAATCCAAAAGCTGCTCTATACAACTTTAAGGATCATACATTGGTGGAATAAGCAACGCAGCTAAAGGAAGCATCCTCCAAAAAATGTGCAAAATCTCCTGCAACTGAGATGTTCCTGTTCTGGTACCAATAGTGGCGGCATTATTTGGTGTCAGCTCTGGTACCATTTCAGAATTTAGGACCAGGAGACAATGCTTACAATTTGCAACTCATTGTAAAGGTGACTAATCAGGCTTTACTGTGATATAAGAGTCACGTGACAGCGCCCCCTCCGTACAGTCTGCGTTCACTTTAAGCGCGGTCATGAGCGAAGGACGCTCTGCCAATATGGAGGAGACAAGCACCAATCAATCAGAGGACCTTGTAGCCAAGAAAAATGCTGTCTCTGTTGTTTGGGCACAGGTTGGATTCTGTGCAGAGGAAATCGCTGGAAACTGCAATAAATGGCCATAAAAAGTTAGTGTTTGTCCTTCAATTATTTAAAAATCATATAATTATGATATAGACTATTCCACTGGAACAAATATGGCAGCTTTAACAGTCAAGCATACCGCCCAAAAAAAAGTAAAAAAAACTATATAAAACGATCGTTCATTAATCCTAATTGAGGTAAGAGCTTCAATTAATCATGATGCTGAGATTAGGTAATGTCGACCGGCCCTAAGTTAAACATTGGGCAGAATTTTAAAAAATCATATTGCTGCTATTTTTTTTAACGGATTCGCTTTCAATTTGAGGGGATAATTTGGGGTCCACGTCTCTGTCATCAAGGTAAATTTAATCTGGACCTGATCCATATTGACGTCACAAAAAAACATTGAACTTGATAATGGGAAATCCCATTGACCACATTCAATAATTCATATAAAGTCAAAATATTCAGTGATGTTCCTGATACTTGTTGTGTTCATACAGGATATCAGCCTCCATGTACGTGCTGAGTTTGGTCTGGATCCTGGCTCTGTTCTGGATCTGGTGATACAGCATTTTATCTTTCACAGAGGTTGTGGAAAAGTCACTGTCGAACTGAGCAGCTTGGCGGTGGTCTGCGCTCTCTGAGTGCTTTTTTAGTTTATTTTATCACTGTATAACTGGATGTCTACGGAAGAGTATAAGGGCCATGTGAGATGGAGAAAATAATTTTGGGGAAGTCGAGATTAGAGTGGAAATTACGAGATTAAAGTTGAAATGATGAGAATAAACTTGAAATGACAAGAATAAAGTCGAAATACAATTTTGTGATAAATGTTGAAATGACGAGAAAAAAGTTGAAGTGTCAAGAAAAAAGTAAAAATACATTGCATATGGACTTTATTCTCGACTTTCAACTTTATTCTTGATATTTTAACTTTAATCTCATCATTTTGACTTTTGTCACGAAATTGCAATTGTACTTTATTTTCAACATTTCGACTTTTATCTCAACATTTCGACTTTATTCTCGTCATTTCGACTTTAATCTCCACCTGACGAAAATTATTTTTTCCGTCTAAAATGGCCCTAATACTCTTCCGTAGATGTCAGTTTGTCAATGAAAAGGAGAAAAAATAATAAAGAAAAGTCCAGCCTGCCCGTCTCTTATTTTGAAGGCCGGAGTTCTGGCTCACTTCCGGCCCCGTCGGCCGGTCAGTGCCGGGAACTTGACTCCGCAGTGTGAAGGAGGGACAGCCTGAGCCGAGCTCATTCCTGCCCTCACGTTTCCCCTCCGGAGAGCCTCGTCCGCTGGTTCCGATGAGAGCAGGGGGTCTGAGGTCGGCCTGCGCTTCCTAACCCGGGCCGGACAGCCCCCCCCACACATGTGCTGACACGTCTCCAGGTATTACACGCATCCCGTCGGCCGGTCTGGGTTTGACTGAGTGATCACGGACAGAGACGCCGCGGAGGGAGATGTTGCTGAAGGAGTACAGGATCTGCATGCCCCTCACGGTGGAGGAGGTGAGTCCAGACCACTTTGGTCCCGTCCTGGGGGGTTCCCCAAACTCTGACAGCTCCGAGGGTCTGCAGCCATGTGGACTCCTCACTCAGTCCAGCCAAGCTCAAGTCCTGGTCTGGGTCTCGTGTAGTTTCCTAAAGGGTCTGGTTTGTAGACCAGAACGCTTTGACCCGGTTCACCTGTAAACCGGACTCAGAGGGTCAGGCTGTCTCATTCTCGTGGACTTCAGGTCAGTTTATCTGGCAGGGGTCATTCATGAATTAGACGGAACCCAAAGGTGATGAAAGCTGAAGTTAAACTCCTGAAGTCTTAAATCATCAGTGGGCTTGTAGTGACAGAGTCTGACTTTCTCTTTTCTTAGTACAGAGACACCAGTTATGTCATAAAGTATTTCATAAACTTTTATTAGTCCCTCTGTTAAAGTTCTTCTCCTTAATCCTGAAGAATGAAGACTTTTTTAACCATTTATTAGAGTTTAAGAACTTGTGTGGGTGGATGGTGAGTGAATGTGACAAAGATGTGAAAAATACTAGGGATGTATAGTCTGGGTTTTTACTGATCAGTGATCTGCTCATATTTATAATCTAATGTCAAGGGCACAACGTCTTTACTTTACCAAAGTACTGTTGTTGCTGTCAGTGTGACAGTCTATAAGGAAAACATGTAAAACAAGAAAATACATTTAACTATTTAGCTACTTAAGTTGTAATCATAAAGGTATCTCGGGTGCCCCAAAACACAATTTTTAAAATAGCTTTTTAGATTTTAATACGTAGTCCCAGTGTGGATCTGATATATCGACCATACGTATCCCATATATTATCAGTAATATTGCCAAAATATGAAAAAACACCATACTTCACTCCATCATAACTGCATAGATGCATTAAAAATTAAGTTTCTTTTTTATAGAGGGAAATATCTTTTTTCACGAAGTCAGTTTCCCTGATATAAAGATGTTAAAGAAACTTCTTCCCACTCCTTTTCGAGCATGTGGGTGAAATCAGTTGGTGTTATTTTCTGCTGAGGGGACCTTTAATTACTTTTGTATTGGTATTTTGTGACATTTGTATAAATGTACATAATATATGACATTTATTTCTTGCATGTTCGACATAAAACTACTGCTACTAAATATTGTTTTTGACAATAATGCATTCAGTAACATTGCTATATCTGTGAAAATCCATTTCTCCCCCCAAACATGTATGGACGATGAATGTCGACCTGGCTGAAACTGACGTTTGACTTTTCAGATATGAAGTGATACAGACATCATTCTGATAATGTCGTGCACTCCTAAAAAACAGTTAAACTGATGTTGATTCGAATGAGTCTGTATTTTATTTATTTCTAATTCAGCAGGTTGCCTCAAATATTTGCTGAAGTCTCTTAAAGACGGAGAACTTCTGAACTCCTGTGGTTATCTGCAGTGTTTGTCATAACAGCATAGTGACTGAGCCGCCATGTTGGACACCACTTTATTTTTGTTGCCATGGGAACAAGTCTGGGCGTTATGGGCTCTATATTATTTAGCTGAACAAGCTCAGTGAATGGGGCTGCAGCTCAACATGTTACAGTTATCTTGTTGCACTTTCTGGCTCTTAATGTGAAGCTTTTCCCTCCTGTTTTGGTGCTCTCAGCATTAGTTTTCCTAATAATGGCTTGCTTTGCTATTACAAAATAAATCATTTTTCAGAAACTCCATATATCTCCTACCCTTATGCTCAAGTGGGACCAGCTTAATTCAGCCATGCTACATATACATATATTTAGTATCTGCACAAAACACTGAGCAAAAGTTTTTTGCAGGTGCGAAAAATAAAAGTGTGCATTTAGAATTTAAGAATAAGAATTTAGAATTTGAGCCATAACACCCGTTTTTATCACAGGCTGCACTCTCCATCATGGAGGAGCTGGAGTCCCAGATGTCGTCTTGATCTTTATTCATGTGAAATGATGGATTTGAGTAGGGCTGGGGGATATGGCTGTTTTCCAATATGAATCCATGTTTATCCCCTTTAAAAACGAAAGAAAAATAGACTCAAGGAAAAATGGGTAATGCAAAGAAAGTAAAAGTTTGTTTTTTGTGTTTTCAGTGCGGTCACAAGATATTTGTCTGGATGCAAAAACTTCTCCAAATTTAAAAAAAACCCATAACTTAACATTGAGCAGAATTAAAAAGCATGTTGTAACGGATTCGCTTCCACTTTGAGAGGATGATATGGGCTCCATGTCTCTGTCATCAAGGTAAATTTAATCTGGATCTGATCCAGATTGTCCTCACAACAAAACATTGAACTTTATAATGGGAAATCCCATTGACCACATTCAATAATTCATAAAATCAAAATATTAAGTGATGTTCCCAAAACTTGTTGTGATCGTCCAGGTTAACAACCTCCATGTCTGTGCTGAGTTTGGTCTGGATCCTGGCTCTGTTCTGGATCTAGTGATTCAGGATTGTATCTTTTACATCTTGCTTGGTGGAGGTCTGCGCTCTCTGAGAGCTTTTCTACTTAATATTTAATCTCAATAAAAAACAAACACATGTCTAAAACGTGCCTTTAAAAGTGGCCGAACATACTGAAGTGAAAACTGTGAAAATGTCCAGTTTTTCAACTTCAGCTAAAACCACATGTCCATGTTGTCATTGGGTGTAAGGAAACATGGGGAAGGTTTCAACTCTTGGAGTTTGGGAATTTATTTTTAATATTTTCTGCAACAAAAACAGTTGAATATATCGATCAAATGGATTAAACGTCTCCGTCCCAAAACCTCCTGACCGTTAGCTTTGGCCTAACTGTCCGTCTGGTGTCCTGAATGACGTCTCCTTCCTGACATGGCAGCACTTTTCTTTGATTATCCCATCGTCATCTCATATGTGTGGCTGCTTGTCGTGGCTTTTATGGAGTTAATGTCTCGACTTTTCTCAGATTTGTTTTCTAATTTTAAGAAACTTCTGCAGCCTCGAGCTGATCATCAGGTCAGAGGAAAGTCTGCTCACTTTCAGATGTTTTCACGGCTTTAAACGCGTCTTGATCTCTTCCTCTGTCCCGGACGTGTAAATCCTGCAGCACACTGCATCAACTTTATGCCCATTTCTCCAAGGATCGTTAAAGGCTTTCCAGGAATGAGAGGGCTGCCTGTGGACTGGAGCTGCCCCCCTGATTGGTCCTGCTCTGTGTGTCCTGCATTAAAGTCTCACCAAGAGCAAGCTTAAAGACGAACTGTGGGTTTGTTTTCTATTGTTTCTATATTTAGACCTCACAGGCAGTGAAAAAGCACTGAGCCGCCCCCACACGCACAGAGACCTGTGGTCAAACGGAGACGGCGGAGTGTTGGAGGAGTCTCTGAAATGTCGTTTTCTGAGCGAGATATGTGAAGGTCTGCACTCAGGCACATTTCCCTTCCAGTAAATCAGCTCGCAGCCCTCGCTGTGTATGTATGCGAGGCCCAGAGGAGCGTCCGTCTGATGTGTGAACAGATGGTTGTTATGAGGAGCTAGAACAGGGTAATTAAAGGCTCAGATTCTGATCGTAGGCTCTGTTGTTCAGGGCCGTGGATTCATCTTTAGATACTCTGTGATCGTATGAAGGAAGAGGCCGGACATGTCATGTTAGTAATGCAATCACAGCCTGATGCTGTGGATCAGTCTTAATAAACATACGATTAGATCAGATCAGATAGGCTTTTTCCTGGAATCAGGATTTTGTGGCGGTCCTTACTGCCAAATGATGGTCTGCAGAGTCGAGTTTTCATGAAGAGGACTGTCTTCAGAGCAGCTTTAGGGGAGTCAGTCATTGCTAACCACATTTTCAGCATTATAGTCAAACAGTGCTGCTGTTCACCAGAACTGTGCTGCAGGGTTCATGCTGACAGCACTTTTTAATTTAGTTCTATAGTCTTTGACTTAAATATCTTTTAGTTCTAGTCTTAATTAATTCTTCTAAATTTTTCGAATTTTGGTCTAGTTTCAGTTGATGAAATTTCACAACATTTTAGTCCGTGAAATCTACTGTAAATTTAGTCGACTAAAATATGAAGTGTAAAGTGTAAGGCATTTTTTATGTTTCCTTGAATTTCTGAAGTCATGGTTTACAATTGGATAAAATCAAACATCTAATAACCCTTTACTGAATGCTGGTAAAGTTTGAATGTATAAATGAACAGAAACAAAATGAACTTCCCTTTCCAACTTATCCCACCACCACCAAGCTAAGGCAGCTGTGGTTGGATGTCCCTCTTAACTCATCCAACCTTTCCACACAACCAAAGTAGCTGTGATTGGATATATTCCTAACTTGTCCCTACTTTCTACATGACCAAATTAGGTCTGATTGGATTAAGTCTCTGTCAGACATTTTAGTCTAGTTTTTACTTGTTGATGAAAATGTCAGTTAATTTAGTTTGAGTTTTTGTTCATATGCACTTGTTTTTATTAGTTACTGTCTAGTTTTCATCAGGGGGAAAAATGTTGTTGACGAAAATAATTAGTCAACAATATTAACACTGGTGTGCTGTTAAACTTAAACCAGTGACGGAAAGCTACTGGTCAAATGTAGTGAACTAATAACTCCTGAAAATAATCAGCACTGCGTTAAAGTGAGAGAAGAAGCCGGCTGAGCTCCAGCAGCATGTCAGAGTCACTCACTATGTGTAAGCTACTTACATTAAAAACTGATCAAAATAAAGGAGGGCAGCACGCTGGTGCAGCAGGTGAAAGTGGTTCCTGGTTTGAATCCCAGATTTAAGTTTTATGTGGAATTAAAGGGGAATAAAGCTCTCATGTAAACGTGGTAATTGTTTCTTACTTTGTTTTCAAAATAAATAAACCATCAAAGAATAAGAAATAGGCCCATTTTAGTGGAGACTGCAATACTGAGCTCAGAAATATCTGCATACCGGGTATCTGAAAAAATCCAATACTGTGCATCCCTGGATTTGAACATTGATTTGATGTGGATTTTTCTTTAAGTCACTTATTGCATTTTGTAAATTGATAGAAATACAGTTCAACTTCTTACTTTTGAAAGCCTTCTTGCTTCACAGCTTTTTCCTTCTGCCTTAAACTTTTGCAGTGATGTACCAAATCCAGCACCCTTATTGGTTGTAATATTTTTGAAAGCCAATGGGAAGCCTGAATTTGCTTATCCCCGCCCCCTCATTAGCATATAAGACTTACTATGTACTAGTAGTACCAGGAGGACTAGTGACACTTTCTGCTTCACTAGTAAAGTCTACTCGTGCACTAGTTACCTCCGCCAAGGAGGTTATGTCTGTCTGTCTGTTACTTAGTTAGCAACATTGCTCAAAAAGTTATGGACGGATATTGATGAAATTTTCAGGGAATGTCCGGATTTGGATAAGGAACAAATGATTTTGGAAGCGATCCGGATCTCTGTCTGGATCCAGGAATTTTTTAAAGGATTCTTTAACATTGGGAGATAGGGCCATTTTCCACATTTCTGCATATAACTCCACAAATAATTGTCAGGGCACTTGGGAAAAAAATACAGGACAAGTTTCTAACATGCTCTACAGTATATCAAAGACTGATCCGGATAAAGGAATAATTCCGGATACTATGATCCAGAATATGAAAAAATAGGGGACTTTTGGAATTTTCATCATAGGAAGAGAACAAATGAAGCTATAAACACGCAACCAACACCGTTACATAGCCAAGAAACTGTGGAATCTGGAAGATGCCAATGGATTTTCTGTATCTTCAAAAGCTAGGGAGCTAGATCCAGAAGAAAACCGCCATTATGGAAAATGCAATTTTTGTGAATAACTACTGAACTAATGTTGATATCATTATAAATTCAGTTGCCAGTGGTATGTTTTCATGGTCAAGGAATCTAAATATGTAGTTAAAATAAATGTGGGACTAATATTTATGGTGCAAATGACAAATAGGGGGAACTGTGGCTCTTGGCGGAGGTCTGCACTCTCCGAGTGCTTTCTAGTAGCAGAGCTGAACTATGGTTCATATCGCTGATTTCAATTTTATGCCCACATGGCTTTCTTAGAAATGCATGGAGAGGAGGGAGTAGCATGGTCATGTGCTCCTGCTGTAAAAAGAAGTGCGTGTTACTTCACATGTGCGTTTTCATGGAGATAAAGCTCCCTCAGGGAGGTCTTTGTTATCTGAGGGTTTGTCATGGCTGCACACGTGGAGCAGAATGTCAGACCCTGTTGTTCTTCAGAGTTTGGTCGAGGTCTCCTGTTGGTAAAGTGGAGGACTGAAATAAGGCGTGTGTGGAGGATCAGCCTGGAAACACGACTCTGAGGGTTTAAGGGAAGGAAGAGAGGAGGACGAGGAGGACGGGGAGGAAGTTCTGGGAGTGTTTTCTCTTTAAACTCCCCAGGGTCATGCACTGACTCACTGCCATTGTGTGTGTTTGTGCTTATATTTGGAGTCACTGGGTTATGCAAGGTCACGCCTCAGTGTATTGTCTCAGGGAGAGGATTCGTCATCAGTCTTACTACTGCACATGTTGGGCTCACCGTTCAGTGTTCACACAAGCTTAGTGAAGTCAGCAGAACATGGAGGACGTCATTCAGACATACCAGAGCGTATGAGCTGGCCTCTTTCCCTCTCTCTGCGAGATCATCCGGGGCACCTTTGGGTGTGTGTCCTGTGGTTAGTCACTGCTTTCCTTCCGCTTTTAGAAGTTCTTCATTTCATCATAACTGCTTAAAAAAGAATTAAAGACTGGATGTTTACTGGATACAGGGGTTTATAGTAAAGTCAAGGCTGTGGCATTGATATTACTCAACGACAGAGAGCTCGTGCACTTTAATATGAATTTGCTGTATTGCATTTTAAAAAGCTAAAGCCTTCCTTTCCTGCTCTGTTTGAGCCTAAAATCATTAAAAGGTGCTTTAAAGTCTCTGAGTCGATTCATTCTGATTACAGACGGTGACAATTTGGTCCACAAGATTGTTATCTTAAGGTCTAGCAGAGGCCGTCACATGCCTTTTTAATGGTATGGGTGTCCCCATCTCTCCCTTAAACCACGTGCATGAACCCCTAGAACAACAGAAACAAAGGAGAACACGCCGTCACATCGATCTGCAGGAGCTCCGGAGCTTGTTTTGGCTTTAACAGTAAAATCTGTTCCTCTGTGACCACCAAGAACAACAAGAGGACATGGAGACCAGCAGACACCATTCCTCATGATGTATGAGCACGCTCCCTGTCTTCTCCTCTGGTTTTAGTGTATGTCTGCAGCGCCACTTTCAGGCCTGGCAGGTGGACTACAGTGTTTTCAGTGTTTTCATGTGGACGGACACATTTACTGAAACGATGTCCTCGATTTATGAATTCGAAAATGTTTTTGTGTCCGCAGAGACATCACTGTGACCCTCGAGTACTGTGGGCTGTGTAGGAAATTTTGAGTAACCCAGGTTATTCAAAGCTATTTTTTAAGGATACATATCGTAATAGCATGCCATGCGTCAGTGGTGCAGTCTGATGGTGCGCTGGGCTGGTAATCGGAAGGTTGCAGGTTCAAGCCTGTGTCCTTGTGCAAGACACTTAACCTCAAGCTGCTCCCACTGCTGCGATAGTGGCATGTAAATGGGTATGAAAGGGCATGAAAGTGTTTGCTGATACTGATGGAAAATTGACAAAGAAACTCCAATGAGTGAATGGGTGTGAATGGGTAGGTGTGAAAGGTGCGTACTCACTAACTCATGTTTCCACAGGGACATGGATCTGTGAATCAGAATAAAAACAGGCTGTCACGGGTGTCGTCACACACCCACACAACACTGATTGGCTGTCCTGGCACAGCCACATGCGAAAAGTTAAAATTTTTCAGCTTTGCTAATCGAGCGACGTAAACAAATCACTTGAAGACATATGTGTCCACATGAAAACACTGAAAAAGCTGCCAGGTCTGTGCGTGGCACTATAACGCTGCCACAGACTTACACCAACACCAGAGAAGAGGACTGGGGTTAGGTTTAGGGTTAACCCACGCTCATAAAACATGTGCGATGGAAACAAACAAAACAAGAAGCAGTGGCGTCTGCTGCTCTGTGTTTCTTCTTCTTGCTCATGCTGGAGCAGAAAAAGAAGATTTTGCTGCAAAAGCTAAAACAAGCTCAGGAGCTTCTCTGCTGTGCTCCTGATTCCTGACCTGTGATCCTTGATGCCATGAAACATGAGACAGATGAAGTCCTGAGCAGCAACAGAAATCAATCTTCAATCAAAATAATGAAAAATCACACTTTTGCTGCTTTTGAGCTTATTATCCATTATGTGAGGAGACGGTGACTCAGTCTAACCAAATCATGAAATTCATGTCTGGATCATCTCTGAAATTGTTGGCGTGGAGTCAAACGTATCTTCTGTTTGAGAATTAGTCTAAAGTTTCATTTTTTACAAGATTTAGCCGTAACTCTAACCAGAACCACTTAGCCCAGAAATAATCCTTTTCCCTTCTCTGTCCCTCGGGGTGAGCGCTGCTGTTTCTGCTCCTGCGAGCTCGGCCCATTCATCAGCCACCACACTGTTGTTTTTTTCTTGGAAAGGACGGAGAGGTGATGCATCACAGGAGACACGGATAGATGTGTTGCTTCTCCTGCTGTCTGTCGATCCACCGTTACATCTCTCTCTCTCCCCGCTGCAGTAGATCTCACTTTCACCTCCCTGTCTTCGGCTGACAGGCTGTTTTTCAAGCTCATGAGAAAGAAACGCTGACACGGACCAACCTTTGGCTGCCCTGTGTCATCCTGTTTCTCCTGCTGTACGCCTTCTTTCACAAACTGCACTCACCTACATCAGTGTTTTTAAGACATGTAAGGCTCCCAGGTCCAACCACAGCTAAGAATCCACCAGGGATGAGCACAAGCAGCCTGAGAGATAACCACAGATAAATAATACCATCGGCTAAATATCGGTATCAAAGCTCAAAGGTAGTTTATCAATATTGAATATTGACATTTCTGCTGATAATTATGACCAATATATCGGCCATCTAGTGGCAGTAATATTGGCAGAATTTACCTGATTAATTCCCCTGATTATCACTGAATATCTACATCTTACTATTGACCCTTTGTTGGTGCACTGATTGGTCCACAAACCAACCAATCAGAATCAGAGAGCTGCCTTTCAAAGCAGCTGTTTCCGGGTACTCAAGTCAGACAAATTTTGTGTTGGCAGAGTCTCTTTTAATGCATTGTCTTGTAGTTTTTATCTTTATTCTGTTACTTAAATATAATTAATATGATATATATTATTCTTCTTCCTCGAAGGCCAAATTTCAAAAAGTCTGATAACCAGAGAGGCATAATATCATCAGCACAATATCGGCATAAGTAGCTTAAAAGTAGATATTTACATTTCTGCTGACAATTAGAGCCCACACATCGGCCATCTAATGGCAGAAATATTGGCAGTATTTATGAACGTATCACGATGCTTCACCTGATTATCACTGAATATCTACACACGTGGACAGAATTGTTGGTACCCTTCAGTTAAAGAAAGAAAAACCCACCGTGGTCACTGAAATAACTTGAAGCTGACGAAAGTAATAATAAATAAAAAGTTACTAAAAATTAACTAATGAAAATCAGACATTGTTTTTGAGTTGTGGTTCAACAGAATCATTTTAAAAAAACAAAATAATGACACTAAAAATAAAATAAAAGTAGTTTTAAATATGGCCTTTTGTGTAAATACAATGTCATGTAATATAATATTTTAAAAAATATAAACATAAATATTTTTTCCTTGCCCCACAGTGTGGAATTGTATTATCTTTTCATTTAAATTGTGTGTGAGTGTTTTATGAAGTCTAGACGAGTGGGCTGAGACAGTTTCGATGTAGCATTTAGCAAGATTTGTAATAATTCCCTCAGAAACATCCCACAGTGCAAAGGTTCTTGTTTGTGCTTCGAATTCCTCCCTGATTTGATCAGACCCAGAAGGTCTGTGCTGAATGAGGTTTTCACGGTAATGTTGATGCTTCCAGAGGGCCGACCTGCTTTTTTTTATCACCCCATTAACTGTAGTGACTCAGAGCATATTGACATTCAGCAGCTGAAAAAGACACCCATTCAGAGCTGAATGAAGAGAGCAGCTGTGTGTTTTCAGGCCCTGATACTGTGGTTTGATATTATGTTAGCTTGGATAATAACTGCAGGATTATGACACCATCTGATCACTGAAGGCTCTAATCTGCCGTGGGAACGTCTCTCCAGGGCACGGACGGTCATTCTCTCAATCACCACAGAAGCGTGAACATTTTTTGACCATCATGAGCCGTGGCCTTTAATCAGACCTCTGAGTGTCTGTCCCACTCCTGAAGGATGTCCTTCACTTCAGGTTGGCGTGTAGAAAGATGGAGCTTAGAACTGGTCCCAGCTGAGAGTGAATCACTTCTAGTTTGAGCGATCATTATCTTTGCTTTTATTTTCAAACTTTCTCTTAACGGTGCCGTCGTCCAGGTCTGTGTGCCTTTATAAACAACGACATCGCACTCAAGAGGGGCACTTGCTGATGGGTCAGAGGTCAAAATGATGTACAGCTACAGCTTTGATTAATAGCATGTATATACCTGTAATTTCCTGCACCCAGCCTCAAATGGACACTCAGACACTGCAGTTTTCTTTCCAATTCTGGCAAGTATTAGTCATTATTATGTTATAAATGCTGAAAGCAGTGAGTAATTAACAGTGTGCTCCACTTCCCAGCTCTCAGGATCCGTCCTAAATATTTGAAGAGCGTGAATACTCGAGGAGTTACGGGAGTTTGAGTCACGCATGTCTGTTTCTTAAGCCAGCGACAGCTTCGTATTTTAACAAAGCTTTATTTAGTTAAAAATAATGTGAATTTAAGAACGACCTCCTCACCTCTCTGGTTCCTAGCTGAGGTCTTTCCCAACAGTCCACCAGGCCTCTCCCTCTGATGCTGCAGTGACGGGGTTTGTGGTTCTTCTTGTTTCATAGAGAATATTTTCTGCAGACAGGATGACCGTCTCCAATCAGTTTCCGCTCGGCATTCTTGTAAAATCCAAAATACAACCAGTCTTCTGTTGTTCTCTGTTGCGAGGGGGAAAAATCTCCGGTACGGTGTCCGTGCGGGCACCAACAGCCATACTTCCACTTTCAGAGGCCAAACATTGCTAACTGCACATGTGGCCTGCGTCTGCGGGACGCTGCTGCTTTACCGAAGAGCAGACACACAGTTCTGACTTTTCGGTAAAGCATCACCGTTAGTTACTGACAAAGTGAGGAAATCAAACACAGTTTAACGGTAATTAAAACAAAGAAAGGTCATACTAACCGTCAGAATCTTTTTTGTTTTTAACCCCTTAAATCCTGTTGTATCATATTTGATACATACTTTTGTGATAGCTCTATCTAATCAATATGATCAACAAATTATTAAACATTTTTTTTAATACAATCAGATAAATGATAGAAATGTCCTCAAGTGGATTATCAGTTGCCAAAAACACCTAACGTATCAAATGAGAAAGAAAAAGTATATGTTAAATTTTATGGAAATTTTGATTTTATTTGGATTTCAGTAGAAAGTGAAATAAACATTTCAGCTCCAAAAAATTAGAATTTTCTGGCTATAATTTGTGTATAATCCATTAAAGGATTAAGATTATTTTTTGGCATTTTGTGCCATGAGAGTGGAGGAAGACTCTCTGCAGACTGACTACAGGCTGGGATCAAACCCGGGCCGGCAGAAGCATGTATATGGGTCGTGCCTGGTTTTTACCGCTCTGCCAAACCAGCACCATAACTGTCGGAAATTTTACCGCGGTTTATCATTTTACCGGTAACCGTTACATTCCTAGAGTCCATTTGTGTGAGGAACAGATGTACAACAAGAAAAACAACCGTTAACTGTTGAGAAAATGAGACTTGGTCTTTAAATATCCCCATTCAGTGATTAGAGGTGAAGCATTTGTGTATTTTGCTGATATTATTGCCCACATGTAGCCACATATTTAACTTTTTTGGCCAATATCAGCCAATCATACTGATAGTACCATACATTCCTATAAAGGGTATAAAACTTAATAAAAGCAAAGTATGGGCTCTTTAAATCTTTTTTGAACTAGTCCTTGATTATAGCACTCGACGTACCTATTTCTATCATTTGTTGAAAAGATGTTTGTTCTTCTGTGATAGAATATGTATGGATTTATTGTTCTGCTGTAAAAACAAAATCCCTTTTCTTATCCAAACAACTGAAATATCGTATGTATGTTGTCTGGTTGACAGAAAGTTACTGCAGAGTTTGTTAGATTCATTTTAGGCAGTTAAAATCTTTCTCTTCATAATAAAAATAATTTTTGGTCATGTTTTTTATTAATGTAACCAACATTGAATTGCATCTTTTCAGAGAGTTGCAGTTAAAATGTCATTCTGTTTCCCAAACTAGGACAAAAATGTGGATGATGTGTCATTAATCTTTTGTGTCCTGTGCTGACTTTTGCTCAAAGAGAGTAGAAAGCTGTTGGCTTTGTGTTGAGCCTGTTTGACTGGTGGATGGATGAGCGTATAAATGGGAGGATGTAGGGGTGGCTGCTTGAACGAATGGCCCCTGTTAGATCGCTGGAAGGACACCTAGGATGCTTTCTCCTGCAACTGCCATTTGTCAAGAGAGGAGCATTGCTGTAAGTTAAAGTGTCACCCAATTTAATTTAAGATAATGAATATTTCATAATGTGGTGTGCCCAGCATTTGCCAAAAGCTGCATACAGAGAGATTAGGTTTCATACTTTGATCTGCACAGCTGGAGGAGCTCAGATCTGAGAGCACACATTTTTATGAAGGAGAAGAGTATCAGTCAAAATGGGGCATTTCTGGTTGAGCTGTAGTGGACCCAGCCCAAACAGGATTAAACTGCTGTGTCATGATGTGCCTCCTCTCTGCTGGATTATGTCTCATTACATGCAAGTGTTCCCGTCTGACATTGTGTCTTCCATCAAGCATGACAGCCACAATTTCAACCATTTCACACAACGCTGCCTCTACAGCCTGTAGCCATTCTGAAGGAGGCTTTTTCCTGACACGGGTGCTAAATCAATACTTCAAAATGGTGGTGCTGCTTCATGCTTTTGGGAGAAAATAAAACATAATGATTGCTCTCGTCGTGGCCCGGGGAATAATGCTTCTCTTGTACGAAATGCCAGAGGGAAGGGTCTGAAATTTACAACCACCAAGCATCAAATATAGGTGATTTTTACACTTGGGTAAATGTTTGTGTCTTAAAAGTCGTGTAAATACTCGCTGGGACATTGTTCACCACCTGATCTGTGGATAATTTAGCTTGATAACATGCACTAGTATTTATTTATGTGACAGGAAATCACACAGTTTTTCATTTTAGCTGATGAACTCTATCCTTGACCTGTGATTGTTTTTATCCTCCCACCGTGCTGTCTGGCAGGCACCATGTAAGGGCAGTGGAGTTGCGGCACTGGCTTTTTGATTGACACGTTCACCTCCCATAACAGCCTCGGGAAAGCAGATATTTATGTTAATTAAAGTTTTCAGTGTCAGAAGATGAACAATGAGAAGTTGTTTCACAGTGGGGTGTGGCTGATGCTGATGTTAGCAGAGCTAGCAACTAACGTCCATATTAGGGCTGGGCAATATCGATTAATTTGAATTATTTTTTGCAGACAATTATAAAACTAAAAATGAATTTTTTTTTTACTTACACTTACTCTTATAATAAGTTGTTGCAATGTTTGAAAATAAAAAGTACTGAAAATGTACAATTTTTATTTTGATTTTGCACAAGCACAAGTTTAGGCTTGTTTTTTTTTTTTAATGAGATTAAATAGCGATCAGAGTATTCATGTTCATGTACTGTGAAAACGGCTCAGAATTTAGTGTTTATGCAGACAAACCTGCCTGCGCTCAAACTACATCAACATTTTATGAGCTTAACTATTAGAGGGAAATTCTGTTTAGTTTCAGAATAAATTTTTATAAAATTAAAGCAAAACTTGATTATCTTATTTTTGTGTATTGTATGATCACTCGCTGCCTTGTTTAAGTGGGAAAATGTAAGTCTAACCTATAGGGGTGTCCCGAATCCAACTTTTTCACCTCCGATACGATACTGATATTACAGCCTTGAGTACTGGCCGATACCGATATCGATCCGATACAATATCAGCAGGATTCAAACATGTTTTTATTACTTATTTTGTAGTATGGACTGTAAGAAAAGGCTTGATCAAGTGAGATTACTCAAACAGAACAGTAGTCAGCAATAGTAGGTATGAGAAAAACTGACCCATTTGTTATTAACCAGTGGGTTAAATAAATTTTAACCTTGAACATAAGAATAAACTACAATTAAATAAAATCAATAAAAAATAAATTAGAAGACCCTGAAAAGTAACCTCAATAAATCCAATAAAAACAAAAAATATATATTTTTAAATTGCACAATAACCACTGTGTTAACTTAAACATAAGCATATTCATATTCAACTGAATTAAATAAATAAATAAATAATTAGAATGGACTGCTTGTATTGGAGTGCATATATCAGAGATTTTAGAAGCAGCCCGATATAATCCGATATTTGTTTTTTGCTGATATCAGACCGATATCCGATATCAATATCAGATCGGGACACCCCTACTACCCTAACAGCTATGTTAACCAAGGTCTTAGATCTAAATACCTCCAAACCACGCTATTCCTACACGATGCTGTTAAGGCATTAATTCAACCACTTTTTTTTATATCCAGGTTAGAGGGAATTTTGGCAGCCAGTATGCACAGCCTCATCCAGAAGACAGAGGATTTGACTGTGATTTTGTGCCTGTATTAGTGTTGAATTTAAATAACTGACTTTATGCGCTGGTGAGTTTCTTGTCATCCATATTTAATTGCTCAGCCACCCTAAAAAATAAGAATCTGGATCAATTAAGTGGCTGTTTTGGAAATTTTAGAAAAAAAGGAAACAAAGCAGAGGTGAGTGAATATCAGCCAACATTAGCTAGCTAAGTTTGGGATTGCTGTCAGTTGCCCCCTCAGCCTTTGTTCTGGGTAGTAGTCTCTGTAATACAGAAGTTAACAGTTCACTGTAAACCCCTGGGACAGTTAAGCTTTCAACAGCATCGATCCATTTCTTGTTCAGGCCATTACGTACTTAGGATACCATTAATGGCTTGATTGACAAGTCAGATAAACAATATTCTTGCATAACTGAAGCTGTGTGAGCTGCAACAAAGGCCCCGTCTCCACCATATTAAGGCAGGACTCCCGTGTCTGTTTGCTACTTGCTATAAAACCGTCATGGTGACGGGATGATCTACTGCTTAAGCCTTCAAATCTCCCTCAGTTTGATTGTTTGACTCTATAAATTAAGGATTTAAGGATGCAGGGTTGTGGCAAAAAGATGACAAAATGTGAGATGGCTCACTCCTTGGCAAATTCAGCTCTGGAAAACAGTGCACACAGGACAAATAACATCAAATGGCTCAATCTAAAGACTCACTGAGCTTTAACTACTTTAGCGATAGATTTTAAACCTTACTTTCTTTTAACAGATTTCAGGTTGTGTAATCAAAGAGGACAAAGTCAACGCAGGACCTTGTGTTCCTGTGTTAAGAAAGATAAAGAGTTGCATAACGTTGAAATAGATATGGGCCCCTTCAGTTCAGTGTGGCGGCTGTTTTGTTTAAATTCATTGCTCCATTTTTATTATACCATCACCCAACCTTTCAGCACATAACTAGAGCTTATGTGCGACATAAAAGCATTGAGGTACACAACGTCGTGATGATTTTGTTGGACAAACATCACTCCTCATTAATTCAGAATAATGTGTTTTCTATTTCTGGTCCCAGCCCTCCCATCCACTCCACGGTTTGCTTAGAGTAATGGGCCCCATTGAAGCTGTTTGTTTCTTTGGTGTCATGGTAAGGTGCAAAGCCTTTCTGCCATCTGGTATACATGACAATGCCGTGATTCAATCAACATCCCATTTACTGCCATTTACTCTTCTAGAGGAAACCATCATGGCCTGTGATGGACCATTATCCACGGATGAAGCCCATTCTCATTTCCTAGATGGACGTGCATGTGTGTGAGAGCGTGTGCTTGTTGTCTCACCAGAAAGCCTGTTTCATAACCCGAGCTACATCAGATCGTCACGCTTTGTGACGGCCACACTCATGGAGAGCGGCCGTTACAAATTCTGTTTGTCTCCGCCTTTTACACAGCCGCACTTTGAGTATATAAGTGTGCCCATTTGTATTGTTGAACATGAACAGATACATCACGACCGCACATCGTCATTGTCTCTATCTCGTTAGCCGCGCAGCAACCTGCACTCCACTTCTGAGCAGCTCAGAAAAGGCCAGTAATGTAGGCAGTGAGCTGCTGAAGTGAGAGAGTAAAGAGCCTTGTTGATGGCTTTTTGAAAAATTAGAAATGAAAAAAGAGATTTGCTTTTTATGCCCTTCCCTCTGGCTGTTTTTTCCTGTCCTGTTGCATTGTGCTGTCTGATGGCTGTGGATAAAGCTGAAGTAACTATGAGTCTGCTTCAGCTCTGGTTTCACTGGCAGATAATTGCTTAAAGAGTTAATAATCAGTACAGCTGATATTTTGGACATTCATACTGGTCTTTTATGTCCTAGCTATCGGCAGAATGTATAAATGTACCAACTCTATCAATGAAAATAATCTATTAAAAAATAAAAAGATGTTTTTCTTGCTTCATATTTGTTACTTATTATTATTATTACTTACACAATCACACTATCACCAAGACTGAAACAGGTACATTTTTGTAAAGTAGAGACTTTGTGCTCTTGACAGAAAAAATATCGATATCTGTAATAATGGTCTAAAAATATGTGCAAAATCCAATGTCTTGCACCCCGAAACGGCATGGATTAAAGCTCCATCCATCATCTATACCGCTTATCCCTGTTGTGGGGGGGCTAGAGCCTATCCCAGCTGACACTGGGCTAGAGGCGGCATACACCCTGAACTGGTTGCCAGCCAATCACAGGGCCACATGGACAGACAGACAACCTCTCACACTCACACTCTTAGAGTCACCAGTTAACCTAATGAGCATGTTATTAGTCTGTGGGAGGAAGCCGGAGTGCCCGGAGAGAACCCACGCTTGCACAGGGAGAACATGCAAACTCCACACTGGACGGCCCTGACCGACACGGGGATCGAACCAGCAGCCTTCTCGCTGTGAGGCAGGGGAACTACCTGCTGCACCACCGTGCCCGTCTGCACTAAAGTTGTGATTCATCAAGTGATACTGATAGTTTTCAGTGGCACGACCAGCGTGGAAGGCTGGAGGGCAAAATAGCTGCCATCTAGTGTTAACCACTGTGTGGATCTGCGCCGCCGGCTTGTTGCTTTAGGCTAGACAATAGGGGTGTGTGAGGAAACCAGACTGCCTGGAGAAAACCCACTCAGGCACAAGGAGAACATGCAAACTCCTCATTGAAAGGCTGTGGCCAACAGTGAGTTGATCCAACAACACACTGCACCACCATCACCTTGAATTACAGTTTTTTAAAACAGATTTTCTGTTTTTCTGATCCTAAAGAAATGATTTGTCAATGTAGAGCAGCAAACGGCAGAAAAACAAAACATAGCATAACAGCGGTGTACGATTACATAAAACAGAGTCCTGCATCTTGTAAAGTAGACAGTTTAACTCGCCACGCTGCAAATGAAGGAGCCAAATGCTCCTCCATCACAGTCCCCAGACTGATCAGAAGCTGTGTGGTTAGTTTCTTCACCTAAACTAAAGGTTTGGCTGACTGAGAGCTAAAGGGGCTGACCCATCGCTTTAACAGGCAACTGTCAGCAAATAGACACGGGAGCCCAGGCCTCACTTTTAAACAGAGCTATTTCATATAGATAATCACTAATTGTGTTTTAAAAAAGAAAAAAATATTGATTACATAAAAATTTAAATGGCAGCTTTTAGAGATAATGTTAAATAAGATGTAGGAAGTAACTGCACAGGCATTACCCGACAAGCCGACTAATTGTTCTGGTGTTTTGATAGTTTTTACTTGCATGTCTATCTGTATATAACTTATTCGGCTTACGTTCTGATTTAGCGCAGCCTGCATTAGATCAGATATGTTCTAAACCTGGTGTCTCCATGGAGAAACAAAAGGTTTCTTCCACCATCTCAGCAGCAGCACGTCACTGGAGCGATAAGAGCTGCAGGAGTCACAGTCTGAGGGCGGCTGCTAAATCCGCAACGTGAGTCTGAAAATAGAGACTGAGACAGATGATTCTTCTCACCAAAGACACTTTTCACGCTTGTTTTCAGTGTGGACATCTTCACTGATCCCTCCTCCTCCTCCTCACTCTGTTCCACCACAGCGTCTCAGAGGGGATGAAGCTCTTCAGTGTTGGTTTTCATTAAATTGACTTATTTGGTCTTTTATTTGGTCTGTTTGTGAATTAGCCTCTGTTAAGGCGAGATAACAATAACAGAATATGAGTAATAAAAAATAAAAAATCGTCACAAATAAGTGATACATCAAAAAGAATGAGGGAAGCACAATATTATCAGTATATTCCTAAGATATAATAATTACTTCAACAGCTGAATATTGTTTGGCTGATATGAAAATCTCTGCCAATATTTATAGACAATATTTTAGCCCTCTGTATTAGAGTAGAGTATGTAGAGTTTTGCTAAATAATTTTAATTTGAAGGATAAGCTCCAAAAATAGGTCTGATTTGATGTCAGCAGGTTGATAAATCAGTGTTCGTAGCTCTTTAAAGTGCAGATAAATCTTGTTTTTGTTACCTTTAAAAAACATATTGCGTACGTTGAAGTTCTTTCAATATGTTTAGGTGTTATGGCTGAGATTAAATATCGTTGTATCAGATCTCTGCAAATACGACTTAATACGACTTCTAGAAACATATTTGTGCTGGTCAGGACAGATGTGCTGCTGGTACAATTATTATATTGTTCATCAGTTAAGTGCCCCTTGAAAATGCTGTCAAACAAATCAACAAACAACTTGTAAGCTGTTTTTAAGTTTTGACCATAATCAAGGAGGGACCACCTCCTATTGTTCTTTAGCTCTGTCAGCATATTCTGGACAGAGTGGTGAAACTGCTGAGAGGCTTGATGGATGATGATGGTGAGTTAATGGATTTGTGAAAGAAGCCACACGGCCTCTCTGCTGTGCTTGACATTTCTTTCATTAACTCTCTGCACTCAGCGAAGAGCCTACAAGTGGACCTGAGCACATTTCTGTTTATCAGAGGACGTTTTCACAATGCCGTGGAAAATACACGCTTTCACTCAAACAACCTTCGAAACAATGCTGACTAGTTCTCAAGGACGAACTACAGTCATGACTGACAACATGAGACGGAGATTCTTAGGGATGCACAATTTGAGTTTTTTTTTGCTGATATCTGATGTGCTGATATTTAGGTCGACTAATCGGCTCATGCATGAATTGCAGTTTAAGGTATGTGCTAACTAAAAATAAAGACCATTAAAGATGGTAGTTCATTCAACTTTTAATGAACTTTGCAGCTGTTATAACGTTACAGCAAACACATAACATATGTGTTCTAGGGCTAATGAAATTGTTATCGTTAATGTTAACGTTTACAGCTAAATGCTCCCAAACTTTCGAGCTCCGTTACCGGCTAGCCATGATACTGTTTGGGCATTACTCTTCTGGTGACATCAAGGCTGACCCCGACTACCACTGCTGCACATGTGTGTCAAGGACAGAAAGGCAGACAGGACAGCAGAAGGTACAGCGACAGTTTTGAGAGAAAAACGACGCTTAAAAAAACAAATGATGCATCTATTATTAAATTAGTCATCGACAATTTTGATCGTCGACGTCCTCATGGCTAGTCGACTAATCTTGGCAGCCCTACTGACATTTCAGATTTTAGGGGTTAGGGTTATTTTAAGTATTTAAGATTTTATTTTAAGTATCACTGATGAATGAAAATAAGTGAAAGTGTTTTTCTCTGGGAGAAAACATGTTTGGGTGAGTGCTGCACTTGGCTGAGGCATGTGATGATACAATGTGACACTGGGTGCTCTTAAATCAATCAATAAGTCAATCAATCATATATCAATATATATATATTTATATATATATATGTATATATGTATATGTATATATATGTATGTATATGTATATATGTATGTATATATGTATATATATATTTATGTATATATGTATATATGTATATATGAATATGTATATTTATATATATGTATATATATACACATATATACATATACATATATATACACACACACACACACACACACACACACACATACATATATATATATATATATATATTTATGTATATATGTATATATATATATATATGTATATGTGTATATATATATATATATATATATATGTATATATATATATATATATATGTATATATATATATGTATAGTCTGGCTGCAGACTTGCACTGTCAGGACCCTCTGTTGCAGACCTGCACCGTGAGGACTGGAAGTTGCTTCGAAGCCTTTCAGAATAAAAGTGAGTATACTGGAAGTTGGCATGTTTTGTCGGAAGTTGATTCAAAGCCTTTACAAATCTCTCTATAGATATTTTTCCCCCTGCCCTCCACATTATCTGATTGGCCTGTAATAAATGTTGATTGATGGACAGTTGTCCCCACAAGCACTTTCTATGGGCTCTTCTATGGGTTAGTGCAGTTGAACAACTTAGAAGAAATCAGCCGCCCTCCGATATGATTAAAAAATATAGAAGTCGACCTGAGTAAACAAACAAAGATAAAGACACTGCAGACAAATGTTGAAAATGTGATCAGAGTAAATCTTCATCTTCATCTTCTTCTTCTGGTATATTTGCCAGCAGCTGTTGAGGTTAACATGCAGGTAACTTTTGCTTTTCACTTTTTGCCAAATGTATGTGGATATAGTATCTCATGATAAATGTCTTAGTTTGCTTTCCCCTGTCGTCACTGAAACTGGTTTCTGCACACTCTGCAGGACCTCCCATCATTATTTGTTCTGCTCCAACCACATCACCACAGCCCCCTCTCTGCTTTATGAATAATTAAATGGATTCCTTTCTAAAACAGTGGGGGTTCAATGGGATAAACAGAGGAGAGCACAGTAAGAGAATGTGTAAGTCTGCTCTGAAAAGAGTAGCAAACAATATATGCTTTGTAAGTTGTTACTCTTTTCTGATTTTCAGGGCTTAAAGATGTATTTTTAGTCTAGCGTAGCACTTAACACTGTGGAGCCGTAAAATCATGAATCAATACTGCAGATCACGTGGTTCACTGTTTATGACCAAAACAACTCCTGTTTCAGCCGCAGGTAGAAGTTTAGGCTTTAAAATGTCTCATGAAACACTTTTAAATGAGTTAACAGGTGAGAATGAGAGAAATGAGGTGTGTCTCGTTTAGCTGCACCCCTCTGGTCTCCCTCTCCAGACAAAAAGTACACTTCAGAGTTAATAACTTCCAATGAGTGATTTGAAGTCTTTAGAAATGATCCTAGTCTGTGAAGACTCGGGTTTGAGACAGGTGGGTTTAAGTCCTCGTTTGACTCATTTCCTGATCTCTGTGCCCCCCTCTGCTGACGGTGAGAGTCCATTAGCTGTAGGAGCCCTTCACTCTGACATCTTCTAATTTTTACCTCCGCCAAGGAGGTTATGTTTTTGCTGCCATATGTCTGTTTGTTTGTTAGCAAGATTACACAAAAACTACTGGACAAATTTTGCTGAAATTTTCAGGAGATGTTGGTAATGGCCCAACTTAGAAATATTTAGATAATGGTGGTGATACGTATATTTGTCTGGATGCAAAAAAAAAATCCCCAAATTTCCAAAAATCCCATAAGTTAACATAAGGCGGAATTTTAAAAAATCATATCTCTGCCAGTTTTTAATAGATTCACTTCCAATGTTACTGGATAATTTGGGGTCCATGTCTCTATCATTCCGATAAATTTCATCTGGATCTGATCCAGATTGACGTCAGAAAAACACTGAACTTTAAAATGGGAAATCCCATTACCGACATTCAATAATTCATATAAAATCCAAATATTCAGTGATGTTCCCAAAACTTGTTGTGTTCATACAGGATAACAACCTCCATGTGTGTGCTGAGTTTGGTCTGGATCCTGGCTCTGTTCTGGATCTGGTGATCCAGATTGTGTCTTTTACAGGGGTTGTGGAAAAGCCACTGCCCGATGTGAGCTACTTGGTGGAGGTCTGTGCTCTCTTTTCTAGTTATTGTTTTCCAACATACCTGCTCGTAAGGTGCTTGGCCCACACATTAAGCCAACGTTTTAAGTCCATGTTGCCAAATTCTGACCCATCTGAAGCTTTCCTGTTCCTAGCTGACAGGAGTGGCACCTGGTGTGTTTTTATTTTCATTTGCCTCAGAATCAGAATCAGAATCTCTTTGTTGTGCTGTGAAGGGAAATTACTTTTGCAGCAGGGCACACAAAAGACAAGGTAACAACATCAGAGTTAAAAAAACATAAAACAACACAATATCAAAACACACCACATACACAAAACCACCAAAGTTCAGTCCAGAGCTCGTGCCAAAAATGGAAAATTACGACCAAGTAATTTAAACTGTGTGGCTGTGCAAATGAGCAATAATAGTGCAAGAAGAACAGGAGCAACCTAAGGGTTACTGCCATTAAGTAAATGAATTGCACTGAGGATAAAAGGGACCTGAAGTCTTTTAGTCCTCCTCATAGGAGCCCTAAAACGACGGCCTGAGGGCAAAAGCTCAAACTCGTTTCCAAGTGGATGATTAGGACAATCCAGAATAGGGTTAGCCTTCCTCAAGACCTGTCTGTTATAGATAGACTTCACCCCTGCTGACTTCCTGAGATTTCTCCAGCAGTTTTAACAAGACTACCGAGACGATTCTTATTGGACAGGTTCAGGTTTCCAAACCATGAAACAATACAAAAGGTTCAACCAGATTCAATAATCGTCATCTCTGTAGAAACATGGAAGGTTCTCATGTTCCTCAGAAAGGACAATCTTTGTTGAACCTTCTTGGAGGTAGCATCAACATGGGGTTCAAAACACAGTTTGTTATTAAGAACCGCCCTGATATTTGCAGCTCTCCACCATCTCAGCATCAGCACCTCGAAACAGAGGATAACAATTTCATTTACTGATAAAACATAAATCACACAAATGTATAAAAACAACTTCAAGACTAAACAGGAAAGGGAGAAAGAAAATCAATAAATACATTCATAAATAACTGTCCACGGGAAAGAGTGACAACAAAATAATAATAATACATTCATTTGGCCTCTGGTGGTGAGGTAAAAAGAGGTGGGAAAAAACAAGGCCAAGGCATTTTTGATCAGAGATGTACAGCTCACTGGATATTGTCTCTTTCTGGGCCATTTCCTGTAAACCCTAGAGAAGGTTGAGTGTGAACATCCTAGTAGATCAGTACTTTCTGAAACCCCCTTTATCCCCTTTATTCTCCATTTTGATGCTCAGTTTTAACTTCAGCATGTCTCCTTGACCATGTCTGAATGCTTAAAGGCACTGCGTTGCTGCCATGTGATTGGCTGGTAAGCTTTTTGCTTGTTGGTTGTCTCATATTTGGTACATACTTTTATGATACCTCTATCTAATCACTATGATCAACAAATTACTGAAAAACCATCTGAATACAATCGGATAAATGATACAAGTGTCCTCAAGCCAAAAACACCTAATGCATCAAATAGATACAAAAAAACATGTTAAAATTTTGATTATTTTGGGGATTTCAGTAGAAAGTGAAATAAACATTTCAGCTCAAAAAAAAAGAAAAATTTCAGGCTATAATTTATGTTTTCAGGCTTTAAAGGGTTAACACCAGTGCTTTTCATGGTTAGCTCATAGCGTCTCCATTACTCCACAAGTAATGCTTTCACTTAAGTATGACAACAGCTTTATAATGAACCCATGTTCATTTGGACACGCTAACCACAGCCTGCCATGTCCTGCGTGCTCCGTCACAGATGAAGGCTTCAGCTGCATTGTAAACGGCCGGCCTTTATTTCTGACTAGCTTTTAGCGCTGCAGGCTGTGAAGCGTTGGCTGTCATCTGATCAGATTTAATTCAATGTTCTGCCGTCCGCTCTCACTCACTGTCGCTTCACTCCCCAGTGGGTGTGCACGTTGCATGTGGACGTGTGCACTGGCACACAGCTGATCTTTTTTTACTCTCTGGACTTGCTCAGGAGCTGTAGTGAATCTCCTTCAGTTATGTTTTTCTGTCCATTTATGGAGAGATGAAAAGGAGGATTGACAGAGATGCAGAAGAATGGAGATACGGAGAGGCTTTCAGGCGATAATTTCTTCTCCGGTGATTTCTGTAAAATCAATGCAAACAGAGACAGAGAGAGGCAGACAGGTGAACTGGAGCTTAGGAAAGAGTGCTAGACATGAGGAGTGAAAGGCAAATCAGCTTTGGTTTAATACACTCTGTGGTTTCAGACTGACTGTTGTTCGCCTTCAGGCTTATTGGTTAACTTTTATCATTTAAACAGCTTATTTTTTTATTTAACCTTTCATTAACCAGAAAATTCCCACTGAGATCAGGATCTCATTCACAAAGGCGACCTGGCCAAGAGGTCAGCAGCACGTCATAATAAATACAAATTCAAGAAAAGATTAAGGCAATAAATTACAAACAATAAATATGGAAAAAATCAACAACTTGACAGTGGAAGTGCGACAGTTTTGAGGACAGTAACAGTTAAAAACGAGCATTCCTCATAGGATTTGTGCTGCCTAGTGAGTAAAATGGAGGTTAAAAAGGTTCAACCAATTTTCCTTTTCAAGCTCTTATTTGTAGGAGATACTGGGCACTGAAGTCACCGACAAACAGACTCAGGAACGGTTTTTACAACGCAGCCACATCCATGATAACTGAGCATTTAACGTAATAAACATGTGCAGTGACACAAACACATGCAACATTCTGTGAATATTCCATGAATACTGGTGCAATAATCCACAGTCTAATATGTATATCATTTTTACGTCATAATTGTGTTGTGTACATGTGCAACAGTCTCAGCAGACTCTCTGTGTCACTGTCTGCATGTTTGCTGCTCCAGGACCTTTGACATGTCACGCAAACAGTATTCTGTCACGTATGTTGTGTTTCAGTTAGTTTTCTGGTTGTAGCAGGTTATCGTCCCACTGCTGATCAATGCTCCAAGTCTGTTAACAGCACAAACACACTGCTGTAATCATTTATGTATCAGCTGTGCTGTAGCTCTACATCGGGGGTTAACTTTTATCATTTAAGCAGCTTAAAAAGGTTCAATCTTATTTAAAACCCATCTCTTGAGGTAACATTGTGTCATTTTTAACCCTAAAACAGCTGCATTAATATAAATCTAACAGTTGGAGGAGTTGCCTGCAGAAAGCACTGTGTAAGTTTGGTAGCACATGATAAGTGTGTACTGCTCTACATCACAACTTCAAACTCAGATGCCAGTTATCTAAGAAGAACATATGTCAGTTTTTACCATGTTATGCAATGACTGAGGCCTAGAGAGAAGAGCCAAGAGACCCGGAAGCCAGGAAATAAAACATTGTGAGAGAGCAAAAAAAGCCAGGCTGTAAATATTAGACAGGTTTACACGACTAGGTAAGAGCATCAAGAAACAACAGGCTGTAAGTTGGATGCTTTGCTAGCTGTGTTGTTGCTGAACAAGTGGGTGAGTTTGGTGGTGAAGATTTTTGTGCTAATTGTTTGATCGATTATCATGTTGTTATGTAGGGCTGAATGATATATCGTTTTAGCATCATAACAGCATTGTGTGGATGTGCAACAGTTGCATCACTAAGGCCACGTTTACACAACGTTTTCACCAGAAACAGAAAGGTTTTTCCTTTGCGTTTCAAAAACGATCCGCGTCCACATGGAGGTGCGAGAACGACTGACAACGCTGTAGTGTGCATGCCAGGCCAGTAGATGGCAATATAAGTTTGTAGAGAAACAGCGGTGTTACAACACACGTACGAAGAAGAAAAACTTTTCACAAACATCGATGGCGAGTGGGCGCACGAAGACGCAAAATCAGTCTGCATAGTTTTTAAAAAAAAACGAGCTCGGTAAGTAGCACACATGTTGCTCAGTATACGGCTGAAGCTGTTGTTGTTCCTGGTATGCGTGCGCAGCCTTCATGTGAAAGAGTATCGGGCAAGCAGTGTCATCAGCGTTTCACCCTGAAACTCTGAATCCCGTCTACACAAAGCCGAACAACGATACTTTTATAAAACTCTCCGCTCTGGACCCTGGTTTTAAAAGTTTGCAGATTCAGGCACTCCGGGCACCGTTCTCGTGTAAACGGGAGGCGAAAACACCATGAAAACTCTTCATTTTAAAAAAATGGACTCGTGTAAACACCATCTAAATACGTGACAGTGGTCATATGACCTTTTAGCACTTCAGCGTCAGTTAATGGAGACCTGAAGCGCTTGTTTCCTCTTTTTCTTTGGCTGATAATCAATAAAAAGTCTGTCTGATATCAGCCTCAGTGTTCACAGACCTGATCACCATGATCAAACTCTCTGTCTGTCTGCATGTTTAACATCAACGCTGCTGTGTTTCAGTTCGTTTTCTGGTTGTAGCAGTTTGTCGTCCCGCTGCTGATCAATGCTGCGATCGAGTATCGAGTATGTAAACAGCACAAACTGCTGCTGTGTCTCTCACATAACAGGGTGTTTGTCCTTGTATCATCCCAGTTTACCACCAAGTCTTTGTAGACCAAACGCTACTTTAACATTGTTAGAGATGGTCGATGGTGTTTTTGTAAGGTACGTCTATGCAACAAGATGATCTATAAAGACTAATCTGCTGTGTGTGTGTGTGTGTGCACAACAGAGTGCTGCAGGAAGGGAAGCAGGGCCGGGGCAACGAGGGCTCGAGGGGCCCCCAGCCCAGACAAAGCGGAGTCCTTATGGATGCTCATTATATATAAAGAAATATAGATCTAAAATGTAAAAAGAGGCCATAAATACTGTTTCCAGAGACTGCAGTTTTACATGTTGAAGATCAATGATTGTTATTCTTGCCTTATAAAACAACAAAAATGATTGGGAATGCAAGTTATTGGATTTTTATGCTGATATTTCAGAACTCATTTTGGCAGATTCAGATATTGGTACCAATTTTTTATTTAAATGAAATTGTGTTTTTATTTATTACAGCTGTTACATGAAAATGTATCTTTTAAAAGCTTTAGCTCAATCATGCTTTATAAGAGCTACAAACACTGATTTACTAATCTGTTTTGGCCACTTTTACTTGCAATTTAAAATTCACATGCTAAAATTTGATAATTTTAATGTTCATATCTCAGGCAAAAATATTGGCCAACACTGATATCAAATTGACAACATCATGCCTCAGCTAAAAATTCTGTCTTTTCAACTGCAAGATTTAAGGCAGACTGCTTAGGGTCAACTTACAGTTATAATTTAATTCATAAAAGGACATTCGATAAAACATTTGAGGCTTTAGCTCTTTAAGCACTCACTGGATTCATGCATGAGGAGCAGGATTGAGAATAAAAGATAAATTAAGACCAACAAAAGAAAAATGTTTCTGTTTAATTGAAATGTAATAAATGTATATGGAAGTATAAACAAAACAGTGCAACATAATTTTTCCAACATTATTCAGCACTTTTTTCAAGTCATAATGAGTTCTTTTACATTTTTGAACTCAGTCATTCTGTATCAGCTACATGACAGAAACCAGCCTCTCCTTAGCTCACTTATTCCTGTTTCTCTTGGTGATTGTGCACGACTGTACACGATTGGCAAGGCTGGTTTGATCGGCATGATATGGGAAGAAATGACTGTCTCCCCCGGACACACCCTGTAAATACACCATCAGTAATGCTTCTACAGCACTTCGGGGGCACTTAGGTCAATACAAAGATACGACGAAGAGTCCATGAATTTCCATCCCCCTGACACGACGTCGGCCGCGATTGAGCCCCGTCGCTTGCGTCGCCTTGAACAGGACACAGTTGGGGCGCTATCAGATACGTCCTTGTCAGTCGTCCTCAGAAAGCTTTCTGGATTGAGCCACGATCAGCCAGATTGAGCCCAATACATGCCACGCTAATACCATCCACCATAGGACTGCATTAGGCTTCCAATCCGCTATACTGAGAGCGGCGATTCTCCATGACAGTTTTTAACAATTCAAAACAGTCAGGACCCTTCCCCGTTCCCCGGCATTCGTCCACGACTGTACAACGCAGATCCAGATCCAGATGCACCACGACCAAACTACGTTTCATCAGGATTATGACAATCGTACACAATCGCCATGAGAAATGGGAATGTGTGACTGGGGCTTCTTAGCTGACAGGAGTGGCTCCTGGTGTGGTTCTCTGCCTCAAGGCTCAACGAGGTGTTTATTTAGCATTACTTTGGACATACCCTCAGACTAATCAGCCAGTCAGCAGTTTAATTAGTGCACATTGTGCTGTTGGCGTCTTTTTGTGCAAAGTGAAGCCACATGCTCGAGCACTTCTGTCTCCCATTGCCATGATTACTTCCTTGATTTCTTGCTTTTGTTTGTGCTGATTGCCTCAAGAGTGTCAGTAATTTTTTTGAGGCATGCAGAGCTCAATAAAAGGCATAGACATTGTTAATCATGAAGAGTGAGTATGAACAACCGGTCAGACGCCATCATGTGCACGGATGTTTGCACGTTATGCAACAAAAGTTGAGGGCTGTGATTCGTAAGAGCTTCTATTTTGTTCACTTTTAAAAAGTTTAGTGGGGTTTTAGCTTCCCGTGTGTGTCTTCCAGCACCCTCACAGACTCAGGATAAGAATACCCGAGCACACACTGGTCATCATGCTGTTCCTCCAGCCCACACGCAGGTGCAGCTATCGGCTCAGCCCACACACGCACACACACACTCTCACATAGACACAAATTAGACTGGCTATAGATAGCTATATGCTGGCACACTTCATTATCATTGCTGGTTTCCATGGTAACCAGTGCCATCGGTCCCTAGCAGAGAGTAGATGATAGTGATCACAGTGTAAGACCATCCCTGGTATATCTGTCAGAGAATGAGGAGGATGATGGAGTCTTACCTTCTGCTGAAGCTCACATTGATCACAGAGAGCCTCGTCTTTCCAGACAGATTAACCTGAGGGTAAATAAATATGATACTCCAGGTAAACAACATCTCTAATCTGTGGCTGTCAGCTGATGGGACACTGCTGTGAGCATTTTTAGTGAAAGAATTTGACTTCAGGAGGGGCTCTGCTGCATGGACAAGAGACGATAGAGCCCCAGGGCTGCAGGACATCAGTGCTGTCTTCATGATCAAGCATTTAAAGGCTCAAATTAAGAGAGTTTTAAAGAGAAATTAGTTAAGTGTTTCTAAAAGCAAGTTGAAATTGCACCCAGAGGACTCTAATCTTGAGGAAACACTCCCCACTTAGTGTTAATAACTTAAGGATAGGGATGCATGATATCTGATGTGCCGATCCTTTTTAATTCATTATCGCAGATACTGGTATTTCTGGTCAAGGGCACAAGCTCTGTACTTGAGAGAAATGGACTTGTTTCTTTCAGTGTGAGGAACAGATGTTTCACAAGAAAAACAGCATTTAACTCTTACAAAAATGAATCCCTTGATTTTTAAATGCACCCATGCAGTGAAGAGAAGGTGCATCAATATTGAACATTTGTGTTAATTGCTGATATTCCAGCCGATATGTGTGGCTGATATATTTGCTGTAAATATTTGCGAAAATTTCAATATCGGTCGATACTGATACTGAACTTTTTAGGCTGATATCGAATGATACTGATAGCAAATGATAATAATTCCTAAGGAGGTGTTATTATGCTTCTTCTAAGTTTTAGACTCCTTTAAAGGAGTAGTTTTTGAAGCGGAGCTGGTGAGGTCCGTGGCACCAGTATCTCTCCTCTGAAGCCCAGTGTCAGCACTGGCTGATATACAGCAGACGATGGGGCCACTGAAAGCCTTGTCATAATTTCATTAATGTTTATTAGGGAGTTTGGTATAGAAACAACTAAAACAATTACACTGACATCTTTGTAAACAAAAAAAGTCAAAATTCATAAACCTCTGTAACAACTCAAGTAACGTCTTATCCACAATATAAAATCCAAATCTGTACAATTTCTTACTGCACCGAATTGTACTCCTCTGATGGTTTAATTTTTTTTAACAAACACACAAAAAAGGAAAGAAAGGGGAACAATTATATAAAACCTGATAGAACAGAGGAAAGTTAAAGGAAAAAGCAGCAGAGATTATGGGATTGACAGGGGTTTAAAGAATTAAAATAAGACATAAAAGAAGTCCATTTCTTAAGGAAAATATTCATATTACCTCTGACAGAGTATCTGATTCTTTCCATTTTCAAGAAGGACATTATTTCTCCAAGCCGCTGAATACTGGAGGGAGATAAAGTAGATTTCAGGATTTTATCTGTATGATATCGGTATTGGAGGATTTTTACAACTTTTGTAGATATTTACAGCTGGTATATCAGCCATACATATATTGATAATATGTCAGCAAAATAAAAATATCTTGATCTATTCAAATAACTGTGATTCTGATTTTTGCTGTAATCAAGCAGCTTTATTTTTGTGAAGCTGGTGTTTGTCTGGGCCCGTTCTGAACTGAGCATGGCTCTCTGCATAAAACACAATAATCTGACATGAAGTCGCGTTTGCCATTTTGAAGCACTGCTGTCTTGTTATTTGTCTTGCCTCTTTTTTTTGCTATATATTTTTCAGCAATTTTCTTTTTCAGTTTTCTGTTGTTGTGGTTATATTTTGGTTCACTCTAGTGTAAATGTATCTGCTGTGCATATGTTGCACTGACCTGTTCAGTGAAAAATAGAAAATAAATGTTTGAACACCATATGTGTGAATCGGCAAATATTTCTGTATATGTGAATTTTATACAATTTGAACTTTTTTATAATTTCTACAATTTGAGCTCTTTTGGCAGAGCATACTAAAAATGAGGGTGCTTTTCATTCTGCCCAACAGTGTGCAGCTGGTTGGTCAGAAATCTGGTAACCTGAATGAAGTGTGTGCCATTTGGTGCTTATGTATGTAGTTTTGGTTGCAGTGTTTTATTTTGCAGGACATATGAGGTATTTTGCAGCGTTGGTTTGTGGTTTTGTGAGTTGTGTTTTGATAAAACCAGCCTGGTTTGCAAAATTGTGTTTTAGCAATTGGAAAAAACTGCAACACGAAGTAGGCTGGTCAACCAATCAGAACAGACTGAGGCCTCGTGGGGACGGCGTGTCTCAGATGGAGTGAGAATAGAGGTGGATCAGGGATCTGAAAGCTGGCAGGCTTTCATTGGTTTGCAGTGGCAGGTCAGTCAAGGTTAATCCAACTTAATCCAACTAGAAAGCATGAGTTAAATATGCGGTAGAGTCTGATTGGATCATTTGATAAATGTCAGTAAAGCACCTAAACCCATTTTGTGTTTGAGTTTGGTAGGCATTGGACGTGTTGGTACTAGGGCCGGGCAATATGTATATTAAATCAATTAATTCAAATGATTTTTGGAGAAGATTTAGAAATTAAAAATGAAGGTTTTTTTTTCTTGACTCATTCCAATTGTAAGTTGTTGCAAAGTTTAGAAATATTAATGCTAAAAAATGTACAGTTTTGATGATGTAGGCCCTGTCAGGTTTTGAACAAGCACATGTTTAAGCTGGTATCTGCTTTTAAATGAGGTTACATGTTGATCAGAGAGCTCCATGTTAATATTCTGTGAAAAAAACTCAGTTCTCAGTGTTCATACAGACAGGCCTGCCGACATTCGAACGACATGATCAACATTTTATAACATGCACTTTAGCTCTAAGGGGAAATTCTGCTCGGTTTTTGAATTTATTTATAAAGACAAAACTTGATTTATGTAATTTTTGTGTCGCTTGAAGGTTTTCTTTTTTTTTTTGAGAGGGACAAAATTAATTAAAATCATAAATCGAGTTTTGTGGAAAAAAATCAGTGATTTTATTTTTCCGCCGTAACGCCCAGCCCTGGTTGAAACTGAAATTTTGCACCAACCCCTAGTTACATCTATAATCAGAGCGATCGTAGGAGACCTGCACTTTGCTGCCCTCACAGAAAATAATCCAGTTTTCCTCCGTGATGTTGGAAGTGTTCCTGGAAGGTGAGGGTTTCCTCCCAGAGCAGTGAAGACGAGGCGTCAGTATTTCCTCCGTCACCTCCACTCGAGGGAATTCTGATGGAGAAACACGGAGATCATCAAGCCGCCCGAGCGCCTGATGAAATGAAGGCAATAAACTCTACGTCTTATCTTAATGGCTTCACACTGGAGGTTGACATCCAGGCAGTCGTGAGAGTGTGCTCGAGAGCCAGTGAATTACTCCCTCTCACGTGATCGTGAAGTGAAGGTGGGTCACATCCTCGAACCTCCTCTGAAAATCAGAGTGAGGATGGATCACCCGGCCCGCTGCAGAGCGTGAACGTTTGCTGCTCTTTCAGCGTCGTCCTGATTCAGGCCGAGGCAGGGCTGTGATTCAGAGGATTGGAGAGGGAACACAGGGAAGTGTGTGTCTGTATGCAGAGGTGAAGTAAGGGGGTTCAAGAAGATGAATGATAAAATCTGTTCATTAAGAGCATTAAGCACAGGGACTCAGTCAAGGCTGTGAGTGTTAGAAAATCACAGTTACGCTCACTTCTGGACCAGATCTCTGTTTTTAGGGCTGAACATTATTAAAGGTGTCAAATGTCTTCACAGTCATGGCTTCCCACACTTAACAAAGGAAGGACCTGACTCAGGGTTTCACTCGTTCTTCTGTGTATTTGTTTATTTATTTATTTATTTTTTAAGTTTTTATTTGTGAAATAGCAACATCAACAGCGATACAAGAGAGATAACAGGGAGAGAAAAATAAAGTAAAAGACTAATTCATAGTAACAGACAGACAAAATACAGACGTATACAAATAGTGAAGGTTTCAATAGTTTGTGGTTGATGTGAAGCACAACTGGGGAGGTAGATTTTCTTATCGGATATCAAGTAAATAAGAGCAGAGGAAAAAAAGGGGGGAAAAAACCAAAATGATGCAAAACACAAAAAATACATAAATCCAATTAAATAAAAAAAAAAAAAAACAGGAAGCGAGAAAGGTGAAAAACCTACAAAAAGAAAAATTACAGAAACTTAATTCTACATTTTAGCACCATTTAGTTTGAACTTAACCCGTTTTTGCCTTATGTTTTAGCCTGAATTATTTTAAACAGATTTATTACAGACTTAAGACATGTATTTCTACCACAGTATTAACTGAGTACTCATTTTTTCACTTGCATGGAATCAAGTTGTTATACAACATTACTACTTTTAAACAGAAATACTCTATTTTTATTCATAAGTTAGATTTTTTAATTTTTCATTTTTATAAAGCAAAATTAAATAAATAATGCTGATAAAATGATAAACCGCAGTAAGTATTACCGTTTCCTTTTTTAATTACCGTTAAAACTGTGTCTGGTTGACTCACTTTGTCAATAACTCACGTGATGCTGGTTATTTCCTGGAAAAGCCAGAACTGTGTGTCTGCTCTTTGGCAAAGCAGCAGCGGTCCCTCAGATGCAGGCGTGCAGTTTGCAGTGTTTGGCCTCTGAAAGTGAAAGTATGGGAGGGAGCCCGCACAGACACTGTACCGGAGACTTTCCCCCTCGAAACGTCTGAGGTCTGGTCATATTCTGAATTTTACAAGGATGCAAAGCTAAGCTAATTGAGATTAACTTAAATTCACATTGTTTTGTAACTAAATAACACGTTGTCAAATGATTTCAGTGTGTGTATAAGTACTTTTTGAACACTTTGAGCACATTGTAGCAATACCGCGATAATAATGATAACTTTGGTTACAGTAAATGTGATATGAAATTTTCATACCGTTACATCCCTAATTTTAACTAATACTCTTTATACATTTAACAAATTCAACTGAAGTTTTTAGACAAGGTTTTAAAAACTAATTGGGCCACTGCTTCATTTTACAAGTTAATATTTTATGGTAATTAAACAGCGTAGGTAACAAAAGACGAGCACAAATTGTTCCTTCAACTACAGGCTACAACAGAACCATAGATCGTTCTTTCAACAGAGAGTCCAGTGAAGAGTTTGAGCTTCCCCGTAGCCCTTTTTTAGGTCGAAGTCCGTTTTCCTCCTGAGTTTGATCAGTGTGAGTGAAGTGCTTCTTCAGTGACTGGTCCTGCCTCCCGGCCAAATGACTGGTGCGTCTCTTACGTTGCTCGAGTTCACGGTGCGCTGCTGATTACTCTGGATTTCATTCACCTGCAAAAGATGTATTTAGGCTCAGATGAAAATGTCCAATTTAGAGCGACTTGTACCGCATGGACGAATCAGAGGCTGGCTGAGCTAGTGATGCTAACGTTAGCCACTTCCTGCTTGTTATTGTCAGCCAGTGCTTGTTATCTTGCTAACTGTTATTGTATTAAGCCAGATTCAAGCCACTGCTTTTCGCCTCGTTGGGTCCTTATTTGGTTCAGACGGCTTTCCAAACCAAGAGCCCTGGAGTTTGTATTAGCTGTGCCTGAACCATTACACCACCAGCAGCAGCCTCAGCAGTTGATTCAAGGCAGGATGGGTTTGTGTTAAGCCAGATTCTGACCCTTCCTTCTGAATGTGGCAGCGGAAATAGAGATTCATCAGACTGTGTGGATTTTAGCCTCACTGTCCTGTTCTTAGCAGACTACCTGCTTTAAGATTAGACAGGCTGTGCCCTCAGTAATGGTCTTCTTTATACCGCGGGTGCAGTGTTGATTTTGTTGACTATTTTCGTCATAGTTTTCATCAACAACCTTTTTCCCCCTGATGAAAACTAGACAGTAACTAATAAAAACAAGTGCACATGGACAAAAACTCAAACTAAATTAAAAGACATTTTCATCAACAAATAAAAACTAGACTAAAATGTCTGACAGAGACTTAATCCAATCAGACCTAATTTGGTCATGTAGAAAGTAGAGACAAGTAAGGAATATATCCAATCAGAGCTCCTCTCTTTATGAACTGATATATTCATGTAGAGCAGGTTCACTGTTTGTTGTCAGTTCTGGTATTGTAACTGAGATGCTCTGCCAGGTAGCCTAAATAAAGGTGACTGCATTTCACACAAAAGTTCAATTTGTTTCTGTTCATTTATACATTCAGACTTTACTAGCATTCAGTAAAGGGTTATTAGATGTTTCATTTTATCCAAGTGTGAAACATGACTTCAGGAATTCAAGGAAACATAAAAAATGCCTTACCCTTTACACTTCATATTTTAGTCGACTAAATTTACAGTAGATGTAATCGACTGAAATGTTGTGAAACTTCATCAACTAAAACTAGACTAACATTAAAACAATTTAAATGACTGAGTTATGACTAAAACTGAAAGATACTTTAGGCAAAAGACTAAAACTAAAACTACATTAGAAAGTGCTGTCAGAATTAACACTGCTTGGTTATACTGCATGTTTCTCGTTTTGCTCTTCCTGTTGCCCTACTGTCGTTTTTCCATTCTCCTCTGATTTGCTATTGGCTCAGAAAACTGGATACTTTCTCTCCTTCAAACCCTGATCTGTAAACCTTGGAGATGGTTGTGTGTGAAAGTCTTCATAGCTCAGCAGTTTCTGACATACTTACACCAACCCATCCATCAAATCACCTTCTTCTCCATTTTAGTGCTCTGTTCAGACTTCAGCAGCTCATCTCGAACATGCCATTTACTTACATGCATTGAGCTGATGCCATGTGATTGTCTGATGAGTTATTTGAGAAGTTGTAATACCTGTATTTTCCAGTATTGTTCTGCCCTACTTGTGATATTAAAAAAATATACTTTTTGTACAGAACTAAACTATAGAAGTCAGTTATCAACATTATCACCTGTTGTATTTTCTTTGTTTTGCTTTCAAACATGTTAAAAGTGATATTGGCCTGTAGAGCTGAATGAACTGAAGGTACAGATTTGTTTTTATACCTTTGCTTTAGCTGAAGTAGAATTAACAGTCTCTTTAGTTTACTAAAATCTGTTTGGGTGAGTCTCACTGTCCCTGTGAAAGTTTTACTGGGAAAATCGTCCTGCCAAGAAGTTCAGAGCTTAAGGAAAGACTTGTGACATGTTGTAATGTTGGAGTCACCTGACTATGAAACAAGGATACACATGACATGGAGACCAAGAGAGACCAAGCTCTCTCTCTCTCAGACCACAGAGGTCAGCTTATTTACTTCTTTATTTAATCACTGCAAAAGTATTAAGTCTTTGCAACAATATTATTTAATTCAGACATGCTTTCTCCCTCAGAATGTGCTTGTTTTTATTCTTTATATCACTTTTTAATCTTTTTGTTGAATGTTAATTTCACTTTCTGAATAACAGATTTATCTCAAGTGAACAAGACAGTTGTGACACACATTCTCTCAATGAGACAATAAAGCAAGCAAAACAAATCAATAAACATGGACACTGTACACATGTCCACACAATACATGAAAAAAAGAACTCAAAATCATTAAACAAACAAGCTCAACCCCCGTACTTCATTTCCCTTTCCACGTTTTAATATTTGTTTTTAAATAAATTACATTTAATTACTCATTATAAGTATTTCCTTTGTATTACTACTCAAACTTAAGCTCCCTTCTTTCAGTCTATAAGGGGAACAAAATCATTTTCAACATAAAGTTTCACCTTAAGGAAACAATAATGACAAAGTTTTCCATCCATGCACGTTTTTCACACATCAGTATGTTCTTGGTGTCAGTTACGGTCTATCTGTTCCCCTAATAATAATCTCATGCTGTCAGAAAGAATAAACCAGAGACAGAAGATTGCACTTACATTTCTATAAGCTAAGATCGTGTAGTACTTTCCCTATATCATTTCAAAGAGGGTTATTTTGTAGCTATTGTCCTCTCCGTAGTCAAATAACTTATCAGTTCTTTGTCCTATGAGTAAGTGAGGGGAGTATGCGGATTTCCAGTGTTTTAAAAAGAGTTTCTTAAACATCAGGGAGGAGAGTACACTCAGTTTTTACTCTCATCGTTTTTTAATCTTATACTCAAGCTCACCCTGAGTGACCCTCAGTGTATTTGCTGCAGATTTAGGGTTAATGAAGTGGGTGTTTTATTCAACAAATGGCTTTTCAACGTCCCCAAGTGTTTAGGGCTCAAACTGCTGCGTTTGGAGCCTGGTCTAAATGTCATTCTGCCGCGTTAAGGAGCTTACAGCGTGTGCTTCAGTTTCATTGAGTTCCCATAACAACAGTGTAATTTGTCTTGACAGCCATCGTAAGTGTAGCAGCCATAGTGGAAAGAAAACACTCGAGCAAGGTCGATTTGTATGTTCAAGTCGTGTTCGGTTCATTTGGAGTCGGTGCCTCGAACAGTCTAAGTGTTCATCTCATAAAGAGTCCCTCTCATCACGCTTCACCTTCTTTTCACTTTCCAGGTTTTACAGCCCTGGAAAGGCAAACAGGGGCAGATGTGCCCGCTCTTTAAATAGACCTAAAGAGGTCTTAACAAGCATCCTGCCCGCCTCTACTTCAGGGCAGGCTCCCTCACGGACCCTCAGAAATTCAAGTAATTACAAACAGGTACAAACATCAATTTTAGATCATTTTATCTCCACCAAACCCCGTCTGTTAAAGACTTACTCTTCTTTTACTGGGTATTCATGTGGTTTCAACGTATGGAGCTTTAACATGTTTCAGTGTATCTCTTAAAAAAGGCACAGGGTACGACAATTCATTTAATTCACTCATCCATCCATTATCTGTAGCACTGGGCTGGGCAATGTGGCCTAAAAATAAAATCACTGATTTTTTTTCACAAAGCTCTCAAAGAAAAAAACCTCCAAGTGACACAAAAAAATAAAGTTTGCTTCTATGTTATAAAAATATATTCTGAAACTCAACAATATTTCCCTCTGATAGTAAAGCTTCATGTTGTTATTTTTTCATAAAATGTTGATAATGTAGTTCAAATGTAGGCAGGTTTGTCTATATCAGGGGTGTCCAAACTATGGCCAGGGGACCAATTGTGGCCATCATGTATTGGCCCTCAGCAATTTAAAAACTGTAAAATTGAATTTGACTCACAGAGTATGAAGTTTATGCTTAAGAGATAAATAAGAGGAACAAATTATGTAGGCAAATTGTGTTCATTAGCTGTACCTGCTTAGTCTATAGCGTGAAGTGCTAACGTCTTTAAGCATCAACATTCATTAAAATTATGGCTCTTTGTTTGCTCTTGTTTTTTGTCTAAACATGAAGATTGTTTTCATCCTGACCAGGAGCCCACAGGTACCTTAGATACCTTGAAATCTGGGCCACCCTAAAATCCATAATTTTCGTACTTCAGAGGTGAGGTGGAGCAAAGTGGCCGTCAGACTTTTTTTTGTGGCCCGTGAAGAAAAAAGTTTGGACAACCCCGGTCTACATGAACACTGAATTTGTTTTCACAGCACATGGACATGAAACTTTCTGATTAGTATTTAATCTCATTTAAAAAACAAATACAAGCCTGAACATGTGCTTGTGAAAAACCTGACAGAGCCAGCCACAATGAAAACTAAATTATCAGTATTTGTCTTTGAAACATTTCAACAGCTTGCAATAAGAGTAAGTGTAAGTCAAGAAAAGAGTCTTGATTTTTAGTTTTTAAATCTTCTGCAAAAAATAATTTGATTTTCACGATTTAATTGATATATTGCCCAGCCCTAATAATTCTTATTCCTTTTGTGGTGGCGGGGGGAAAGGGACCAGGTCAGCAGCCACACAGACGGACAAACAACCAGGCGTTGTTTGGTCTGTTGGAGGAAGCTGGTCTGCCCGGGGAGAACTATGCATGCACAGGGAGAACATGCAAACTCCACACAAAAAGAGCAACACAGGCTCGAACCATCGTGCTGTGAGGCACGCGCACTCCCTGCCGCTCTACCGTGTGCACCACAGTTGAATTTATTTCATTTATATTTAAACATTTATGTTGATATTGATTAAAAAAACGATGTCCTGCTCGCTCTTTAGTTAAAAGATTGTTTACTGTAAGGTCCACTATCAGTGATACAGTTATTGACCACAAGGTCATTTTGATGAATTTATTTTACTTAAAGAACATTTATTTATTTATTAATGGTACAGATTAGGACTGGGCAATTAATTGAGTTTTAATTACAATTATGGCTTCACACAATGATGGAAAAAAAACAAGATAATTGAGTTTCAACAATTAATTAGACATGTGGTTTTGTCCATGTGTTTTATCACATGTGGTGAATGTGGCAGTGTTAATTGTTAAATTTTTTCTACAGGAGTCCATCCTCATTACCTCAGACACTTATTGAATGTATTTTTATACATTAAATAATGTCATGATTTATGCATTTTTCATATGTTTTTTCTCTTATTTTTGTGTCACGAAATCTATACAATGTCAAAGTGTTAAAGAGTGTTACGTCCCATAAATGCATAATATTATTATTATTATGTCGGATCAGTAATGGTGTTTAATATTTGTGATGTCAGTATTATTCAGGACAATCATGGTCATGGTTTTTCCATAATGAATCATTGTGTGATTTTGCTTCTGCATCTTACTGGTGATTCTACAGTAACAGTTTGTTCAATCTTGATACTGTTTGTCCCTGTTCAGCCAATAAACACTTTTGAAGTATGACCGTGAGTCAGTGGAAGAGTTTGTTGTATTTGGACAAAAGAATTGAGGGTTTGTTTCCCAGCTCTTGCAGTCACATGTCACAATGTCCTTGGGCAGTGTATCTGTTAGAGAGCCCTCACATGAAGATAAAAAATCAGGCATTGAACAGTTTTGATCGTACTGTGTGTGGTGTGCTCCGATAATCTCAACACAGCACACCACACACATAACATTCTGTCCCACCACCAATCTAGAATCTAGTCCTCCAAGACAGAAATCTGATCAAACCTGATCTAACAAAGACAAAGAAGAAGAAACACAGCAACAACCGGAAAACACAACATGGAAGAGGACATACGAGAAGAGGGAATGATGATGACTACTTTTGAACTAAAAACAGAAAAGACCGTGGAAAAATCCTGAAGATAGCGTGAACACGCCCGCTGAACTTTCTGTTTCAGGTCGGCCATGCTTGTTTTTATTTACGCCTGCTTCCTTGTTCAGTCAGCTTGCTTCTTGATTGGCTACATTCATGAGTCATGACTCTGGAGTCGTCGGCTTTCCCCAAACATGAAGATTTTTAAGTATTGAACAAGTTTAATATTTACGATTGTCGGGCTAGTTTCACTCTTAGCACCTCAGACCACAGGATAATCTGATATGATAATCTTATAAAACAGAAGGTAATCTGGAGTTTGCTGTCCTTGGTGGTGAAGGGGGAACGTCGGGACAAAAACAGCCCGATAATCTTTATGTGTGTGCCCCTGCTTAAAGGGCTGCACAAGCTGAAGTCCATTCACCTCTTTGCATGTTTGATTCGTGTTTCCCAGCCCTACAATAAGGTCTTAATTGACTAGGAATGAACTCAATGTCTTTATCAAACTCTGAGAGTATATGTATATGTATATGTGGTGGAAAAGGGATGAGAGCTGTGCATTCTAACGTGATGAGTGTTGTAAATAAAGTAAGGATCAAATTTGAAGGCTCACACCACAGTCTGCATCTGCCCCTGATGTATGAAGATTATTTTCAACACCATCTTTTTCCACCAAAAATCAACCAGTGTCATGGAGTCACAGGCGTGATTCATCCCATATTGATCACCCTCGTCTTCCTTCCTTTTACTCCCGTTTGCTGCTTTCACTCCACAAATGTACGGTTTGTTTCACGCAGATGCACCGCGGATCGCTGCCCACACACTTCTTCTTCTTCTCTCGGCGTGCATGCTCGTGTGTTATTTTCTGAGTGTGAATCACTTTCATCCCACATCCGTTTTTTTTATTCCTCCTGAGGACAACCCTCCTCAAAGCTCTCTGACACCATCCAAGATCCTCCTGTGCGAGGGTTGGAGCTTCTTTGTGTCTTATGCCTTTGATAAAATGTGCTTCTTATAAACAAGTGCGTGGATTTATCAGCACAGCATCCACTAACAGAGACGGAAACACTCTGAAGGTCTCTGTGAAAAGTTAGGCTGCTTCCCCTCCCTGCAGAGTGCTGCCATTCAGGAAAGAAGGATGCCCTAAGATAGCAGCAGAAGAGACTTTAATCTGTGTGTGCATGACAGAGAGATGGGTCGTGTCAGTCATCTGTCTTTGTGAGTGTGTGTCCGTGTATTTCTGAAGCTTTGACTCATTACTGGAGCTCAGAGAGACTCATCAACAAGCCAGACGCAGCCAGCTTCATGTGGGTAACTGACAGACGGTCTGCAGCAGCGGCTGAATGTGAATGTGAAGAAGGATGCAAACCTTTTCAGTATTATTCCGTTAGATAGGTCAGTCAGTGTGTTCATGCCCTTTAGAGGGATCATGAGGTCAAAACTAAAGTTTTCAGAGTAACTTCATTTCACCTTCTGTCACCTTCAGGTCACTGCCTGGCCTAGAGAAGTCAACGATGTAATGCTGTGATATTCTCCATGGCGTATGGCAGGCCTGAAAAAACACTGAAAGCTTCATGACTTCAGCTCGACCTGTCGGTTGTGAGATCTATTTTTGTGTCCAATAAAACACCTTGGCTCTTCAGTAGGGGTGGGACAAAAACTCAATATGGCCATTATCGTTCTCCTCCCTCCTGTGATATGATTATGATATGCTGGTGCCAAATATCAATATTTCTAAACATGCTGTATGTCCCTGTTGGTTTGTCTTTCTTTCTTTCATTTTTTCTTCACTTTATTTGTCTCAAACTTAAAAAAACCCCAAACAAACAACTGTACATCCATCAATATAAATGTACACGAGTTCATACATATGGATATCAGCACAACAACCAGTTTGAGAATGAAGAGAATGAATTCTTCATATAAACCTCCAAGAGAATGAACAAAACATCCAAATGATAAGAGCTTCAGAAAAATATAAATGTATTATATACATACAGTGCTCAGCATAAATGAGTACACCCCTTCAGGTTTTGTAAATATTTTGCTTCCTTTCAAAAATCAACATTTTCTATGGCATAATATACCACAAAATACTCCCCCAAATGTGGGCCGTTGATTGCAAACAAGATTTTTTAAGTTGCACTCAAAAAGTGTTTTTCTCAATTTAAGATCAGGATGCAAAAATGAGGACACCCCGATCAAAGTTGTGGGAGCAAATCTAAATTTTAGTTATCATATTACCCTTATTTTCATCTTATGGTAAAATAAAAATGTTATGTTAAACGCAGCTTTGTCAAAACTTTGGAAATTGTTCTTTTGTTCATTTAGATATTGATTAATAAATTACTGTTAATAGGGGGTGTACTCATTTATGCTGGGCACTGTATATTTACCTTTGATGTACACAGTATTTACATATACATACTTATTTAAACGTACACTACTCAACTTGAGAGCTGTAATGTGGTTCAAAGATGCAGGAAAGTTAAGATCAGACAAAACTGCACGGCTGCACAGATAAACTGTCGCCAAATCACAATGTCCTGGAGGGACTTAGAGGGTAGCCAGCCAATCACAGGGCCACATAGAGAGATGGACAACCACACTCATACCTGAGGGCAATTTGGATTCACCATCAACCTAATGGGCATGTTTATGGTCTGTGGGAGGAAGCAGGAGTGCCCAGAGAGAACCCACACAGGCACAGGGAGAATATGCAGACATCACAAAGAAAGGCCCTGCCTGACATGGGGATCAAACCAGCAACCTTCTTGCTGTGAACCTCACCATGCTGCCCTGTGAAAAATACAAATACCTTGAAATCTTAATCTTAGATGGAAATAAAGGCAAAAGAAGTGCAGCATGTCCTGTGTCTTAGTAATCTTTTATCTTAGATTATTTAATTTTAATAACAGTGTGAGACCGTTATTGTAATTGAAGTTAAATCTTGATTAATTTTCTAACTCTAGGTGGAAGTATTTCCACACTGATAAGATTCAGAGATTCAAAGTGTTTATTGTCATTTGCACATTTAGAAACATGTTTCCCTGCACAATGAAGTTCCTTCTCTGCTGTCTACAACGAATGCCAAAGAAAAATAACAATAGATTCAAACAGCAGCGCAAAAATACTAAATAATACTAAATAATAGCAGCAAAAAAAGAAATACTGTCAAGATATAAACGAGATGAAGATGAATTCTGACTATATACATGTATGAAGATATCACTATTAAGAAATAAACTATTAGGATACTGATTTCTGTACATTTCTGTTAACATGTATATCGTGCAAAGATCTGACATAAAGTGCAGGAGCAGTTTTATCTGTGCAAATTGAGCTGTGCGGTTGAGGTAAATGATAAGGCGGTTTCAGAAATGAAATGCCTCCTTTCGTCGGCTCTGGAATCCTCTTGGACTCCCTAACCTCTCGTCTGCCTTTGATTGTGTGTCTTTTTGCAGTTTTTTATCATCTCTGGAACAAAACCTGTGTCCTTACTGTGAGAAAAAGCCTCAAATAGAGGAAGGCCAGCAGCTCTATCACTTCTGTTTCCTCCTTTGCTTTTGCAAGGATGTGGTGGTGGTTTCGCACAGCCTTCTGCCTTAAAGAGGTTCAATCAGAGTAAACGCTGTGATGGAAAAGGAAGCAGGTAGTACTCAAGCGGTATCATAAATGGAAAAGCACAAATGGATGGCTCACACCCATCCTTGGAATCCTTCCCGTCTCCTTTTCCTGAAAACCAGGATCGTTCTGGCTGTAATGTTTCCATGGAGATTTCCCTGCAAGTTCACTGTGATGTTCAGAAGCTTATTTTAGCTTCTTTACCAGCCGCCTTTTTCCTGTTTTCCTGCCATAAAGCATTCAGCGACAGTCCCTGCTGATAGAAATACGGTCAGTTTCCTGCAGCAGCCTAATCTCAACATAGTGACAGACCCCACAGCCTGCTGATAATCAGGTTTGTGCTCAGTGTTCTGCGTTTCTGTGGTCACCTAGAGGAGAAAATGATTCATGCACTCCGAGTGTCTGTGTTCGTTTTGTACATACATGGAACGAAAGGACGAGAAGCTTGTTAAACTGAGCCAAGCCAGCGTTTAACCTTCCTCCGAGCCACGAATGTTGTGCTGTGGTAATTAATAAGACGTGGCTCTGCTTTGTCTCCGTCTAACTTACATTTTCTCCTTCGAGTGATGTCAGCGCAGACATTCTGATCTGCACGCTCGCACAGAGCTGGCCGGGGACTGGGCCGAGCAGATATTTTGGAAAGAGTCGAGTGATTTCCTTGAAAATAACGGGGGAGAGAGGCTTGGCTGCCCGGCTGATTGGCCTTATTAGGGCTTTGACGTCAGCGGGAGGCTAAACTGGACCGAGGTGCATATTTCTGAAAGCTACTCAAGGGGCCTTAGAGGAGGATCTCTGCTCTTTACTGGGAAGCAGGGCTTGACAAACATGATTTTTAACGCATTACAGAGTTCACCATGAAGACCTCTGAATGCTGTTAGATCAAGAGGGGTCTTTTTATGGTGGCACAAAGCTGCTCTATGATCCTGATATTTCAACTTTTCAGAGCAGAAGAAAAACAAAATCTGACTCTTAATTGTCCTGATAGTTTATCACTGACATACCACAGAGTTACATAAGCATTAGATGAACTTGTGTTAACACTAGAGCTCTCTCTGTTTGCAAATACACGTTTTTTCCCTCTGTAACCGACCCCAGCCGAGGGCCAAGTTTTGCATCAGCCGAACTACGTCAGCAGAGGAGTTGAAACCCGTCCAGACAGCTGAACTGAAACCTCTGTTTGTTTACCTTCCTCTTTCCTCCGCTCGGCTTTCAGTGGAGAAAGAGGTGGAAAGAAGGGACAAGGAAGGAGGCAGGGATTCAGAGGGAGGAGGAAAGATGGAGGAAAGATATAAGTTACTGCTGCTCTGACAACTTTGACAGCTGGGAGGAAGTAATCTGGAGAAAGCACGAGGTGCTGCCAAGCAGAGAGCCGGCCACACACACACTCACAACACAGTTTTACAGCAGCAATGTAAGACTTCAGGGAGAGACGTTACTAAGATTAACACAAAAAACGGAAAAAATGGAAGTCAACTTTTTCACCAACCTGCCTCTAAATGTCCTCGGTAATTGTTGATTTTCTTTCTTCTTTGAACTTCTTATAATCCTTGCTATAAAAATACTAATTAGCAAACAGACATTTGCCAGGATCTAAATATATGTTTTTAATGGTCTAAACAGCCACAGGTGATCAGTCGAGCCACATGGTTTGCTTTGGAAACCAAAAACATGGAGTGTTTTTATTTCACAACGTCTTGGCACATGAAAAGACTCAGCAGTGGTTTGGAAAGTTTTCCTGAGAAAAGAGCAGCGTTTACTGTGCACAGGATTGCAAAATTTTAAGTGAATTTCCAGAAACTTTCCCCATGGGAAGTTAAGCTTGGGACTTTTGGAAATATTCAAAACAAACTGTATCATATCCAAACATAAATATGAACATTTTGTTTTGTCACAGGCAGAAATCTATGTAAAATCAGACAGCTAGTAAACATTACATTTCAGTGGATTTATTTGTAAAGTAGAAGTTTAATGATTTACAGGTAGGGGGTGTGGCCGCAGTACTCCTGCAGTAAACAGTGAGCTATGTGCACGTGATTGAGGAACAGCAGAGATATGCTCAAATATACCTGCATGAAAGCTGGTTGTTTTAGTTAAGATTATGCTCAAAATGTTTCCCCCAACTATGTTCAGAATCCCTGTTTCAGGCATATTTGTACATTTTATACTAAATTATCGATATTTTAATTACCACCTAAAAGTGCATCTTAGGGTCACATGATTTCAAGACTATAAATGTAGCTGTAGCTGTGATAACCCTGCATCAGTGGATTCAAGCTGAACTGACCTGTGTTAATAATATTGATCAGTAACACTAAATAAGACATCGACCATGAGGCTGTTACACTTCAGTAACTCAGAGTTTAAGTCCCGAAGTTTCAGAAAGACTTAAAATATGTAGCTTTAGCTGAGTGCCTACTTGTTGCGTATTTAACAAATACCTTTGCATTAAAGCGTGAGTCAGTTAGCGTTACAGGGTATTTTCACCACTGTTGTTATCAAAAATCCCCTTCAAAATAAAAGCACAGGGTTCTTTTTCTACCATTTTCTTTGCCCAGGTAAAGGCTCCTGACCCGCTGATAAAGGGTCTGAGACCCACTTTTGGATCACAACCCACCAGTTGAGAATCACTGATTTAGGGCTTAACTCAGACAATAGCCTCCTGTTACTCTGAGCCGCTTCTTTCTCATCTTATGTTTACATATTGTGAGATTACATGTCGCTCTTTTCCCAAACTTCTTTTTTTGTGACATCTTCTGCACTAAACTCAAACCACGCTCAGTCACATTAACTCTCACTTTAGTTTTGATTCTGGTTTTCCAGCCAGAAAAGTCTTGTTGAGATGGCTTCATTTTGAGTTCTTTGTATTCATATGCCTCAGTATGATGTGTTAGGCTCTGCCCATATTTTCCAAGGTTGACAGCAAAACAAGGACTTGCTTGTGAAAATCTTCCGTAAGACAAACGGAGTCTGTGTTTCCACCTGCTGAGTCTGCTTCATCTCTGTTTTAAATTGTTTAGACTACTCACTGCTTCTACCTCCAGGCTATCCGTGTGTTTGGCCTTGGGTCAGCGCTCCCTGTTAGCAACGCTGTTATGGAAACAGGGTTATTTTTCCTTCAGCCCCCAAAAACACCGGCACACAGAAGGTCAAGGACATTTGGACTGAAGCTTTTTACTGTGCGAGCTGTTTGTTTGCCATTTCAGCCGCAGAAGAATCAGAGTGGTTTGAGTCAGCTACTTCATGCTTGTTGGCCAAACAAAAAAAAAGAAAAAGTGCTGTGATCTGCAGATACTGCCTGATACCAGGGTGCTCCTGGGAGTTCAGAGTAAAGACAGCTACAGCTCGCACTGTGGTGGACTACCTTAGCGGTCTTGAAGCCAGGTGAACGGCACAGCTTGCTTGGCTTGGCTCACATTCCCTTTTGTAGAAGTGATCCCAGGCTACTGCTGGTCTTTAACACAGAGCCTGCCATCAGGTGATAAATGTCTGTGGAGTGATTTACAGGGACTGAGGTGTCTTGTCCTGGCTCCCTTTCTGGCAGCAATGCTCCATCCCTCCATCTCTCTGCTCTTTCTCTCTCTCTCACATTCACACACAGACTAATGGAGCTCAGGCTCCTCCAGAGGAGAAAATCAGACTCCTGTGAGCCTTTAATGCACTTCTGTTTAACTGCGTTAGTCCATTGCAGTCTATTTTAATTATGTTATTGCGGCAGCACCGTGAGAATGTCTGTCCTTCTGTCCCTCAGCCTGTAAATGGCTTTTTCACCGTGCAAACCGTGAAACTGTTTTTCAGAGCCTTCAGCAGTTACCTCCACCAAGGAGGTTCTGTTTTTACCAGCGTATGTCTGTTTGTTTGTCTGTCTGTTTGTTGGTTTGTCTGTCTGTTTGTTGGTTTGCAAGATTACTTAAAAACTGATGGATGGATTTTGCTGAAATTTCAGGAGATGTTGGGAGATTTTGGTGGTGATATGTTTGTCTGGATGCACAAAATTCCCAAAATTTCAAAAAATCCCATTTAACATTTTGCTGAATTTTAAGAAAATAATTTCTCTGCCATCTGGACCTGATCCAGATTGACATCACAAGAAACCATTGAACTTTTTTAATGGGAAATCCCATTGATGACATTCAATAATTCATATAAAATCAACATAAGGGATGCACAATATTGAATTTTTGCAGATATCTGATATGCCGATTTTTTTAAATTCATTATCACTGATACATATTCTGATATTCCTGGTTAGCAGAGCACAAGCTCTGTACTTAACAAAAATGGACTTGTTTCTTTCAGTGTTACAGTATGTTTTTTGGGAGTAACAGATGTAAAACAAGAAAAAAAGCATTTAACTCTTGCAAAAATGAACCCCTTGATTTTTAAATGTACCAATGCAGTCATGAGAACATGCATCAATATTGTACATTTGTTTAATGTGCCGATATTCCAGTCAATATATGGTCGATTTGTGTGGCCAATATGCAAAAATTTCAATACCGGCCGATACCGATATCAAAGTGATAGTATCGCGCATCCCTAATCAACATACGAATTGATGTTCCCAAATTTTGTTGTGTTCATACAGGATAACAACCTCCATGTATGTGCTGAGTTGGGTCTGGATCCTGGCTCTGTTCTGGATCTGGTGATCCAGAATAGTATCTTTTACAGGGGTTGTGGAAAAGCCACTGCTGAACTGAGCTGCTTGGTGGAGGTCTGCTCTCTCTGGCTGCTTTTCTAGTTGAACATGTAATATGCAGCATGAACTGTGTAGATAATGGCTGAACAATATTGAGAAAAAAAATAATGGGATATTTTTCCCCCCATGATATAAATTATGATGTTGTTTTCAGTAACTGGCTCTCTCACAGATGAAGATGTCACACTCTCATCACAGACAGTCGCCTGAAAGGACATCAAATCAGCAGTTAGAGGTGCAGCTTAATTAAACAATATGACGCCATCTCCACATCCCCTGTGATTTCAAACAACTGTGGAAACACCAGCAACAGACTGAAACATTTTTATTTGCAGAATAGTGATCCATGGAGAACCATGTCTTTGGGGTGTTGACCCTTAAGACCTCTTTAGACGTCCTTTTTTAAATCTGCAGGAATTGATTAAGAATTGGATCAATAAGCAGAATCGATAGTGACAATGGTATCAGTTAGATCTTATCCCATCCCTTCTCATGAGCTTTATTATCTTGTTTTTCAAGCTTTCAGGGCTTTCAGAGCAAAGCAGCAGCATGATGGTGATGCCACAAAAGCAACTCTAGCTGGGGGTTAGGGATGTTCCCAGGTGGACAATTCAACATCTTGCAACTGTGCTTTAACCCTTGTTAATTTTAAGTTTTAGAATCAAATTCAGTCGCTCTTCAGCTCCTGTACATGCACTGACCAGTGAGGACACAAGCCCAAATTAGACTTCTGCGGAGTAGAACCCAGAGAGGAGCGATTAGTGGATCAATGCTGTCAGATGCTCCTTTTTATGCCCAGGTTTCACGGATAAAAGGGCCAGACAGACCCCCTCTCATATGGGCATAAGTTGTTGCATTCACTTGATTAGAACTTTACTCATTTTAATAAATGCTCTGCCCCAAAACATGGAGTGAAAGTGACTGTCGATACTCTCAATAGATAACATCAATCAGCTAATAACTCACCATGTTTTGATAGTGAAGGCTTCTTGTTCCTCGTCTCCCAATATGCAGAATTATTCATTAAAACACATCAAAAATCAATATAACTGCCCATGTATTAGTAAACCTACATCCTGGCTGTGGTGTAAGGGGAAGGATTCCCCAATATTACTGTATGTTGACTTTTCTTGCTGATTTCTAATTTATTAAAGATGTAATATAAAAAGCCTGTGCTGCAGCTCCAAACACTGCTCTGTCTCTCTGGAGCTCTGTGTGCTGTTCACATGACTGAAGGCCATCAGTGTGTTTGTTTTCTCATCCTGATAAGTTCACTGTCTTCGTGAACTCTATTTGACTGCCCTGTGTTTGCAGAACGTCAAAGTCACATGGTTTCGATTTTCAGCCGCTTATCAGCTCTGAATGACTGAGGAAACACCGGCCATCAGGGAATACAAGCAGCCTGCTGTTTTTTTGTTTTGGTGTTACTCAGCAGTATGTCAGAGCAGCTCTGTCCTCGGCAGCGTCTGGCTCTGCCGTGACGGAAATGTTTGACATTCTTGTTGCATCAGTTTTCACTTCAGGACAGCTGAGAGGAGTGTGTACTTAACATCTGTATCTCAGACACACTCTGAATGTCTCCGTGTCTCACTCCCAGTCAGTGGGCTCTCCTCGGGGAGCTGCAGAGATGGGACTCTGAGTGAGGAGGGCTGTATTGATCTTCCTGCAGGTGGCGAGTGAGAGGAGAGCACATTACTGCTTTAATAACACTCTTAACTGGGTGTCAGCCTGCTCTGCACACTCCAGCCTGGTCTTTGTGTGACTGACACTTCCATCAGTGTCACGCCTAAGAAGAAACCTTAGAGTTTAAAGAATGAGGCCAGTGTGGAGGGACAAGAAAACTGCAGTACCTCGAGTGTCCACTTGAGGCTGTAGGCAGAAGCACCAACAATCACATTAACAAGTATTAGAGTTGAAATAAACATAATAAACTAGAAAAACACTCAGAGAGCGCAGACCTTCACCAAACAGCTCAGTTCAGCAGTGGCTTTTTCACAACCCCTGTAAAAGTCACAGTTCTGGATCACCAGATCCAGAACAGAGCCAGGATCCAGGATCCAGGATCCAGACCAAACTCAGCACACACATGGAGGTTGTAATTAGGGCTGGGTATTTCCAGCAACCTCATGATACGATACGTATCCCGACACTGAGGCAGTGTCAGACGATATGTATCCTGTATATGTATCCACGCAAAATGTGAACATTGACTACGCTATTAACAGAATTCCCGACAAGTTTTGTTTTTTATTCCAAGAAGAAAAAGAACAAGGACGAGTTTTAAATTATTCTACAACTTAAGTGAACTTAATTGAATGTTCAGCATTTAGTGCTACATTTTGTGTATGAAAAGTGTTTTATAAATGAAGTTTGATTGATCTATTGATTGATTAAGAAACTTGAATTCAGGTCCTCAAAGATGGCAGACCTAAGTTTAAATCTGGGACATGTGCTTCATCATGTAGCTTGGCTTTTACTTTGAACTGTGCCATTGTTAACATTATCCAAAGAGTATTGACAACAGCTGTCAAAACATTGAGGCGTATCGATTCTGTAGAATACGTATCGATACACATATCCCCAAGAAGAGTGTGACGATATTTTGCCGTATTGATATTCTGAGCGCAGGCCTAGTTGTTGTACTGTATGAACACAACAAGTTCTGGGAACATCACTTAATATTTTGATTTTATATGAATTATTGAATGTTGTCAATGGGATTTCCCATTATAGAGTTCAATGTTTTTCTTTGTGACATCAGTCTGGATCAGATCCAGATGAAATTTACCTTGATGGTAGAGACATGGACCCCATATTATCCTGTAAAATGGGAAACTAATCCGATAAAAAATGGTAGAGATGTATCATTTAAAAAAAAATTCAGCCCAATGTTAACTTATGGATTTTTTTAAATTTGGGGAATTTTTTGCATCCAGACAGATATATGTATCACTACCAAAAAAAAGTCTTTCTCTTCCAGAACAACTCAAAAAGTCCAGTGAATGTTAGTCATAAGGAGCTCAATCCAAGCCAAAAGTGTTGTAATTTGAAAATATAAAAAAGACTGAAAAAATAAAGATGACACTGAAATTTCAATGTTCTTTAATATTTTAAAAAATTAAAACACTAAATTGAATTAAAAATAACTGTAAGAGTTTTTTTTTTCAGTTAAAACATTCTTTTGATTCAGCTCTGTAATTATTTATTAGATTCAAACCTTATCTTTTTGTTTTCAGATTTCTTTTTTCCACCTTTAGAGGGTTTTTGTTTTTGTTTTTGTTTTTATTTTCTCATTTTTTCAGTTTCAGACCTTTGGCTGTGTCCTGGTGTGGGGTGCATGGCATCGACGGGGACAGGTGTGGGATTGTGAGCGACAGCAGAGCAAAGCATCCTCAATTTATGTTGCCTTCAGGAAACATCATTGAAGGAATCTGAAAATACTAATCCTGCAACTTAAAAAAGTGACGCATCATGTGTTAAGATAAATTTCAGAGTAAAAATATATATATTTTTTAATTAAAATAATTAGAGAGGTTTAATCAATGTATATTTAAACTTAAAAAAAAAATCCTCTTACATAATTTTCAATTCAGTGTTTTTATTTTTTTAATTGAAGAATAAACATTGGAGTTCAGTTTCAGATTTTATTCTTTCAGTCTTTCAACACATTTGGCCTGGATTTAGCTCCATATAGTCATGGCATGAAGAAAAGTGATTTGATTTTGGTGCTGATCTGAATGCAGATACTGATCCAGAATATTTTAAAATATTTTTAACGTTGTGCAAAAAGGCATTTATCAACATTTTGGACAGTAATTCAGCTGACAAGTCACCGGAAGACCTGTGAATCTGGTCCAGAAAGGCCTTAACCGGGATTAAAGCCGCCTCGTTGAGGGAGCTGCAAACCGCTGCAGCCCATGGAGATATGCTGAAGCGGTTAAACTGCATGTCTGAAAACTCTGAGAATATACTGTCCACATCTGTAAATCCTGAAGGTTTCGACATCGCTGATAAAAACATGAGATCACAGATGGACTGACTGTTGATAAGAACTCCAAACTCTCCTCAGTCTTCATCTCCGTTTGACCCTCGGCCGCCTGCAGACCCGCCTGTCCCGTGTTTTCTCTCCCGTCCTGATCCTCCGGCTGCAGACGTGTCTCTGTGAAATTCCACAGAGAACATCGAGCATGTCGCCAAAGAAAGACGGCCTGTGTTATCATACATGCAGTCCTGTTTTACACAACCTGCTGCTCTTTGGACTCCTGCATGCACACAGATCCACAGAGTGAGGCTCACGCTGCAGCAGTGCATGCTGGGATTATGCAGGTTCAGTCTGGTGTGTTTTTAAACTTTTCTGTCTTCTTGCTTCCGTGCAAACTCAGAAAACCCCTGTGTTTTCTTCCATCTGTCTGAGCATATGTTTGTGCTGTTGTAAACAAAATATTCAGGGAAGGCTTTGGTGGATTTTCTTTAGATTTTGCACAAATTTTCGCGTGAAGATAATTTGCTCTCTGATAGAGCTGAAGGATATATCGTTTTCGGATCAAAATCACAATTTCAGACAGTGCAATAATGCCAAAGCTGCAGCTCCTGACTGACCCTAATCTGTTGTGTGAACTATATTAAATCTTCTAAAAATGATCTTAAATTAGTGCTTCCTGTCCTGACTCACCTAAGTGGCTCTCTCACGCTGCAGCATGTCGACAGAGGGAGTTATAACTGCAGCATCACAAGAGCGAGGGTGTGAACGCTATAAGTGTTATGGCTTTATTACATTCTGCTCTCTGGAGGATGTATTTAACGGGAGTGTTACACTCCGTTCATGCACGCTCGTAGTCTGGTTTACAACCCATTCACTGTTCCAGCCCCTCATTCAGACTGCAGCGCTGCGCTCCAGTCAACATGTGCTGACGTTTTCCTGCTGCAGGATTCACTTTTTTTTTTTTTACCCTCCCAAGCAGCTGCTGAGTAGCTGGCTGTGCCCATCAGGAGCCTGTCAGGATCAAGTCCAGTTCAGACAGGATTAAACTGCAGTGGGCGAACCTGTGATTATAATTATTATCAGTCCATCCACAGATATAATCCACAGCACATCTGCCATGTCTATTATACACAAATAATCAGCTGGTTTTTCAACTCTGAGATTATAGCAGAGCAATCGACTGATTTATGTGTTAGCCTGAAACAAGTGGTATAGATGCATCGCAGCGTCTTCTCCATCTGGATTATATGCAGGAATGTGGGATTGAAGCACATTACTGCAGATGTTGTGTAAGGGACCAAGCAGTAAAGGCTCGAGACACGGGATTAATTTAAAGAAAACAAGTTTTTATTTACCCAAAGTTAGTCAGTCACATTTACAAACCAAAATGTGAAGAATCAGGCCTGTAAAAGAGGTCAACTAATTATAACATTAAATGAACTAAACAAAAGATAAAGTGCCAACTCAACAGAAAAGACCTGACTAAATGAGACAAAGGGAGCAGATGTACAGGGGTTTGGCCAAACCAAAGGAAACAAACATAATGGCTGCCACATTAAACTAAACACAAGTCAAAACCAACTTAACACAAGAAGCCCCCCCCATGACATCAGCAGACTTGGTCCAGCCCAACAACAACATCCAGGTAACTTAAAGAAAAGGGACCAGAATTAGGAACAGAAACTTGATCTAAAGCTTACAATGAATACACTGTGGGCACTTAATTTAAACAGTGTAAGACGTGAAGTGACTAATAAACTAATACTGAATCAAAATAAAGTGTAGATGTGTTCTTGTGACTGCAGAATATGAGTCAAACTAATGAGGTGATGATCAGGTGAGGGTGGATATTAGCATGTGTGGCTGTCATAACTAACTCGGGATCATCTATGATCTCTCCACAGATGATCGAGTGACACTGGTGCTGAAGATGTAAGTGCAGCATCAGGGTGGTTTAAGTATACTGCCCCCTCTGTCCCGGGGCGCTGAAGTGGGCAGACACGCCCACAGGGACGCACACATGTGCTTAATGGCCTCCGTGGCTGCAGTGAAACTGTGACGGGAGGGAAAGTGATAATAATAATGATGATGACGTCCGCCACATGACAGAGGCTGTTAGCTTCAGACCTGATGAAATGAAGCTGTCAGCAGGTCTTCACACACCTGCAGAGAAAGTGTGTGTTAGTGTGTCCTCTTCATGAATGACATTTTCATCAGTCTCTCCTCAAACATGGCCGTGAGATGAAATTTTCAGTACTCAGCACTTCATCGTGTGTGTGGAGGCTTCCAGCTCATCATCACGCAGAGTACTGCAGACTACAAGCACGGTGGTGGGTCCACGAGCTGTTGGTTACTTATTCAACAAAATCTTCATTTTCTGAATCATCACATTGATCATCACTCCTGCTATAGTGTTTGTCCACGTACCATCTGTCTGTCCTATGTTTTTGTTTATTTACACCTCACTGCTCTGTTAAAGGAAGAGGATCTAAGTGTAGGGCCTGTAAAATCCACCATCACAGAAATGTGGACACAATCACAGAACTGGACATTAAAGTGGAAGTCAATATAAAGGAGGAATATCACAGAAATGGCCGACATTTTATGTAAAAGATTTTTTCTTGGAATAAAAAGGAATGTACAGCATCTCTCAGGAAAAAGCTCAGAGGGGGTCACTAAGGCTGGGGACAGTTCACTTCCCCTCCCCCTCCTCCTCCGCTCATTAACGATGCACACATGTCGAAGCGGCTAAGTCGGCAAAGAAGCTACGAAACTCCCGGCTAACTCCAAAGTACAGGGCAGAGCAGTTTCATAGCAATTATTATGTGTCAGGCGATCAAATGTTCTGCAGACATTGTCAACATACTGTTGACTGGACCTGTAGAGACACGGGTGAGGACCAACTGAAGAGTGAGTGATAATATTTTATTACTTATGGTGTCTCGGGGTTAAATTTATGTAAAATACTAAAAACCAAATTCTCGAAAAAAACAAAACTGAAAAAAAATGAAGTTTGGAAAAAATAAAACAGATTGTATAGGGCCATATAAGTGTGTATCTGTTGGTACATCAAAAGTCACACTGCCCCCTGCTGGCCTGGCATGTGCGCTACACTGTTTGGTTGTTTCTGTGACTTCTGTTACACGACAGCAGTAGAGGGGAATTTCCAAAGTCGGAAACTTTCCATGGGCATTAACAGAAATTCTTACATCAATAAAGCTGGAATAATTCACAGAATTAAAGGCTGGCCCTTAAAAGGAATTTTAAGTATAGTGGATGGATATGTTGTAGCCTAATCTTAAAAAAACAACCATATTTCATTGAAGTATACTTGAGAATATCTCTGCTGTTCCTCAGTCTCACATGTGCCCAGTTGGTTTCTTGAACCCTGGACTATTGAGGATGAACGTCTGAGCCCGTGGACAAAAAGTGAAGTTGAAATTGATTGTTTGATAAAATAATTGAAACTTGACAAACTTAAAAATAAATCCGTTGAACTGTAATGTTCTATTAGTTGCATTATTATGAACATAATGTTCATATATATCTTTGCATATGATACGGTTAGTTTGAATTACTCTAAATTTCCAGTTAATTCCCATAATTCCCATGGGAAGTTTCCAATTTTAAGTATTTCCAGCAGTAATCAAAATGTTGTTTGAAAACAAAGTCAAACAGCTCCCGTCTTTGGTGGGTTGTTGTTGTGTAATTAAGGTATTAATCACTCATGTACAGGCTCAGCCCGTGTCTCTTAAAACTGTTTTGGACCAAAACAAGTGAGTGATGTGTTTGAGCACACATTTAAAGCAGGTTTTTAGGCTGTTGTAACAAAGACCAGTGTCCCTGTAGCACTGGGGAAAACAGACCATGCAGGCTAGGTTTTATTTCAGCACAGAGTCTGTGATAAATTCAGTGACAGAAAGGGAGTTCTGCAGAAGGTGCACACATTAATGTGCTGATATCTGCTGAAGAGAGAGCACCTTTACCACTCTGCTGTGCGATCACTGATGCTCACTGTAAACACCTACCACACCACGCACAGGGCAGACAAAGTTTGTCTGTGTGAATCTCTGCATCACGCCAGAGACGAAACTGTCTGACAGATAGTAATGCTTCTCTTATTTACCCTGGCTGGTTGTTTTCATCCTTGAGCTGTCCGCATGACCCTGGTGATAACAGCATCTTAAAATCTGTATAATGGTGTTAAAACATAAAGATGACATTGATAATTCAGCCCAGCGCCGGTGCTGAGTGCCCAGAATGTAGGATGATAAATGAATCCAGGATGTGAGTTATTTCTGTCAAAAATAAAGAGAGGATGAAGGAAACTGATAGAGCAGAAGGTGTGACCTGAAGAAAGTCGATTTATTGACTGGAATTTTAAAAAGATGAGATGATGAAAGACGGGGAGAGGACAGACTCTGCTGCTAAAAATAACAGCAGGTTATTTTTAGAGACGGAAAGCTAACAGCACTGAGGCAGGATGAGCTCTCTTCTCTGCTGCACGCTTACTGGTTAGCACCCAGGGGAGCACTTCTGTGAATTCATCAGCAGACGACTGATTGCTTAGATGTTTTTTAGCCTGCTGTGAAGTTAGAGCTCTGGTCTTTGTGTAGCATTACCTTCTTCTAAACATCAGCATCCTCACCCGATGAAGTCTACAGAAAGCCTCTGCATGTGTTACTCTACTCAGCCTGATAAAGGGTCATTTTGGGCCTTTTGATGCCTTCGTTTAAATAATCAGATATTTGATAGAGTCAGAAACAGTGAAGAGAGAGAGGGGGTGAGGAATGACATGTAGGAAAGGAGCCACAAACCCAGAGCATCTGCTCAGAGGGTGCACAGGTATAACCAACCAGGGCTGTGGCTGTGGCCTCTTTGGGAAGTGTGATACAATCACAGGCCACTTTATTATACACCCAGGTTCAATTGATAATGCAAATACCTGATCAGCCAATCACAGGGCAGCAACTCAACACATTTAGGCATAGACAAGGTCAAGGTCCTTTTGCATGTTGCATGGTTGTTAGACAAGCATAAGCTTCTGATCCACTGGGATTTTCATGTGCAGGGTTTCCAGGGAATGGTCTAAAAAGAGACAGTATCCAGTGAGAGGCAGCTAGTTGATGCCAGAGCTCAGAGGAGAATGGCCAGAGTGCTTCAAGATGATTGAAAGTATCTCAAACAACCACTCATTGCAACTACGGTATGCAGAAGACCATTACAGAAAAAATCATGTTGAAGGGAACGGGCTACAGCTGAAGACTACACCCAGTGCCATTCCTGTCAACAGGGACTGAGGCTACAGTTCCCAGAGGTCTACCAAAGTGGACAATAGATTATAAAGTTCAAGGTTCTTTTGTGGTGTCAATCAGGATCGGATCCAGATGAAATTTACCTTGATGATAGAGACATGGACCCCATATTATCCTGTCAAATTGGAAGTGAATCCGTTTAAAAATGGCAGAGATATATTTTAAAAATTCAACAATGTTAACTTATATACTTTTTTTAAATTTTGGGAATTTTTTTGCACCCAGACGAATATACATATCACTACCAAAATCTAATCATTTCTAAGTTGGGCCATTACCAACATCTCCTGAAATTTTCAGCAAAATCTGTCCAGTTATCAGTAATCTTGCTAACAAACAAACAAACAAACCTGAGCTAGAGGAGGTAATAAAGTTTTAATGTCCACATCAGTGTCATCAGAGAAGAAAATAACTAAATTATATTGTGTAAGAAACAGTCGGGCCTTGTATTGTGTGTTGTTGATACTAGAAAAAGATTAAATCTCTTTTTTTTTAAAGTTTGTAACTAAATTACATGTATATGTGTGTGAGGTGATCCATGATCCTTATTACATCAATGCACAGGAGTGCACTAAAACCAGCTAACATGAGCCAAAGGAGACAATAGCAGGTGATGCACACCTCGTCTTCTCCCGTCTGAACTGGATAATAAATAAATGAACCGTTTCATTCACTCTTAAGGAAGATATCAGTGGGGATTTGCTGTAATTACTGTATGAATGTCCAGTGTCCAGTGTTGTATCACTAAAAACTGGCACAGATATGATAATTTAAAATTCTGCCCAATGTTAACTTATGGGATTTTTTGAAACTTTGGGATTTTGTTTTATCCAGACAAATATACATATTACCACCAAAGTCTAATCATGTCTAAGTCGAACCACTTTGAGGGCAGAATGGGGTCCAACCTGGTACTAGCAAGATGCGCCTAACACCGTTGTCTGGACAGCATCAGATTAAACAGGTGTGCTAATTTTGACTTCAGGATGATGTCTGTGGAGAACAAACCTTGCGAGGACTTTAATTTAATGACGGCTCACTGAAGATAGATTGCCTTGGTGCTTGGTGTGTTTGAGTGAGAGTCTGCAGCTATGACTATAATTAGCTCTAGTGTTTTGGTTGCCTTGGTAGCATCAGAAAGTGCTTGTGACCGTCTTTGTGTGTGTTTGTGTTAGAGAGAGTAAGTTCACCCCAACAAGTGTTGCTGGAGCATTTCCTCCTGCTGGACAGATAAGGTTAGGTGTTGATTGTTAATGTCTGATTCTGCTGCTGAATCGTCACTTTTTTAGATTGTGCTGGTGCCCAAAGGGGTCGGGTACCACTTTGATTGGATTGATTTGTTTCCCATTTCAGTTCTGCTCAGAGATTTTGGTTCCTAGTGGTTCTTTGCTCAGATTTCTCAATTTTAGGGGAAATAATTATAATATATATCCCAGTGCATGAGTGGGTTCTTACCAGGCAAACGTCTTCCTCCCACAGACCACAAAACATGCTTGTCAGGTGAATTGGTGACTCTAAATTGTCCTAAGGTATGAGTGTGAATGTGAATGGTTGTCTGTCTCTCTATGTGGCCCTGCGATTGGCTTGCGACTGCTTCAGAGTGTGCCCTCCCTCTCGCCCAGTGTCACTGGGATAGATAATAGATGGATGGATTCTATATCTGTAACACGCAAAGCTGTTTATTACCTTGTAACTGTGCCCAAAATATGTTTTTTTTGTTGTAGTTTTTATGCAGAAGCTGTTTTATTTTCATATCTACTCCTAGCACCATGTCTGACTGGTGTTACGGTCTAACTTGTGTCCATGTAAACTGGTGATAGCTGGCGGGTGGAGTTGATCTTCCTTTGTTTATATTTCAATTATTTGATTCAGTTTTTTTTATTGACAAAATATATTCAGAAACAGTACAAAATGATCAGGATAACATGCAGTTACAAAACTTGCAGAAATACAAATAAAATACAACAAAGCACTGAAAGCAAAATAGCAGGTCTGGAGGTTAAAAAAGTTCAATCAATATTCTCTCTTTCACACAAACTTCTTGTTTTGGTCAGTAAACTTTTTCAGTATTTCTAAATATGATATCAGTGTGGCTTTGAAAACAATAAATGACTTGTTTGTTCTGACTGCTGCTTGTGAGAGTGTCATCATAGTGTGCAAGGTGTGTAAAAGTGGAAAGGGTAAAGGAACGGTAAGGCAGAAATGTTCGTGATGATGAGTTGGAGCCTTGATGCCCGCCCCTAAATCTAACCCAGTGCGGCTAACTCTTATCACAGTGATGCTGGAATAAAGCTGAAATGATCTGCTTGATGCCTGCAGAGTGGATGTGAGCACGGCTGGTTAGAAATTGACCTGGGCTGACTCGCCGCCGCCGTCATTTTACATCAGGAGTCATCAGAGCGTATAGAATTACACCTCTGTGGACAGAAACATCATCTGACTGTCATTATGTAAGCACCCAGCGTGCAGCACCAGTGATGCACAGGTCAGTGCTTTATTAAACTGACGGACAGACTCACGGAGGCAGTGGAGGAACAACAAGACTGTGAGGACGACATCTGACCTTGTGTAGTGTTAAACATGTTACTCAAGGTCAGGGGGAGGTCAGCTCAGGGTCATGTTCCTCATATTAGCTGGGTGGTAAAGTTTGTCTTTATCCAAACACTGCAGCACATTTGGTCTCCATGACAACGACCTTGACAGCTGCTGTAACGTACAGTGGCTCAGCAGGAAGGTTGCTGGTTCGATCCCTGTGTCAGTCACTGCCTTTCTGGGTTGAGTTCACACGTTCTCCCCGTGAATGCTAGGGTTCTCTCCGGGCACTCCGGCTACCTCCCACAGACCTAAAACATGCTCATTAGGTTAATTTGTGGCTCTACATCACCATCAGGTATGAATGTGAGTGTGAATGGTAGTCTGTCTCTCTGTGTGGCCCTGCGATTGGCTGGCGACCAGTCCAGGGTGTACTCTGCCTCTTGCCCAATGTCATCTGGGATAGGCTCCAGCCCCCAAAACCCCGAACTACACGGTGCAGCATGTTACAAATTTGAAATTACTTCAAGATCCTCAAAGAACTGAAATTTAAGTATCTTAAGTTGTATGATCCGTTAAACCTTGTCCTTGCTGTTTTTGTTTGTACAAATGAAACAAAAACAGCAGAAGTTGTAAGGAATTTTTTAAAGGGGCTATTCAGTGTCCACAATTTACTCTTAATGTGATGGAAATACACTCCCCTAAGCCCTTAAAGCTCTGAAAATCATTTACTGTAAAAAAAATTGTGGGAAGTTGCATGTTTAGTTTAGTTTAGTTTATTGGTTTATAACAGGACAGCGTGCAGTGACATAAATTATTCCAGAGAAATAGAAAGATGGCTGCACCAGATTTTGCAGAGAAGCTAATTTCCATCTGTAGTTCTTACATAAAAAGAGACATAAATAGACAAAATTCTGTACAAATTTAAAACAGACATCATAAATAAATAAAACTCAGCACAAGTTAAAATACACAAGTTAAATACCTTGGTTGTAAAACCGTCCAAATAAAGGTAACAAGAACAGTTGATTTGATTATATTACAGAGTGTATTATAAGGTGTGGTCGTAGCAGGTGCCCGTCACCTCAGAAACGGGAGGTACACACTGCACAGTAACATTTACATTCAGACAACTGGTTATCGTAACAATACGTGTATACAACAAACCTAGTGAAAGAGTGGAGGATGGGGGAGTGGGGGATGTCAATGTCTTGAATGGTAATTACAGCTAAGAGCCTTTATTTTTTTAAACATTAGGAAATGTCAGGGTCTGTATAGTAGACATGACTCAAAGAGAAATGAACCACACATTCAGTTACAGCTACAACATCAACAAACGAAGTCAGAGTCCTTTAAAAGTCCTGGACTGTGAATTTATGCACAGACATGAGTTTTTAATAAAACAATAGGCTCGTTTTAGGGGGAGGTGGGGCTTGTAGTGCTTGAAAATGCTTTTAAACTTAAGGTCTCTTTCAGTTTCATTTTACCATAATATAACACTGCTGCTATAACTAGCAGGGTGTCAGTTTGTACAATAATGAGTTTGGAAATATTGTGTACAGACAGGTGGAAGGACTTTATAATTTTATGGTGTTGTGCATTGTTATATCTTATTTTGTTCTTAGCTACTTTCCAGTTCACATTTTCTTGTTTAATGTTTAGTTTATGGGTAAAAACTAAAAATAGACTGACACTTAAGAGGACAAATATGGCTGAAATGTAAACATGAGTAAGTCTGTCCACAGAGCAAGACCAAACCAGAAGTCACTGCTGGTTCAACACGTCTGTGACCATGTAAAGAAAAGCTTTGTCTCCTGTTGTTAAAGTGGACAGTTGGTGCTGCAGTCCTCCCACTGGAGTCAGATGGAGTCCTGAAATAGGCCGGTCCTGCAGGTGTGGGCACAGCTGGTCTAATTAGGCACTGCACAGGGAGTCCTGGCTGGTCGCTGGTTGGTGTGGTAAACCGTTCATCAGCATACTCCCATCAGGATCTGTGTTAATGAGCAGAGATACAGTTCAGGGCAAACAGAGGGGCCGAGTTCAAAGGTTAAACATTTAAATAAAGTCTCAGAGTTTATGAAAAACAACAACCGGAGGACAGCTGTGGTGTGATCCTAGCAGCTCTAGTTAACATGGTCACAAGTTAAACCGTTACACTGGCCAGACGTGTGGCTGGATCACACCTGAATGTCACAGACATCGTTAAATGCTAATAGACCAAATTCATCAGGAAGTTTTTGAACTACTTGTGAGTGAACTTTTTTTGTAAATTGAGAAGAAAACCTCTATTTTCAGAAATACCACCTACATGTGGACACAGCCTCAGACACTTTGGAGCAGGGGTGCCCAACCAGGTGCCCGCGATCTCCTGGTAGCCCGCAGGGAGCCAATGAGGTGCTCTCAGGGACATTAAAAAATTAACACAAGCCACCATCACAGGACTTGAAATAAATAGATATTTTTAAAATTTACATTGTATGCTTTGCTGAGAAATCACGCTTAATAAATACAAAGATAACAAATGTAGCGTGCATTAGATTTTATAACCACCTAATTTTCTTAAACTTTGACCTGCATGGGGTCAAAGTTTACATTGATGCTGACACAGAAAAGTAGATAATTAAAGATGCATGTAAGTGTATTGTTCACATATAATGTAATAATCCATGGAAGGGATGCACCATATTGGTATCAGCCTAAAAAGTTAAGTGTTGGCCAACATTTAAATTTGTGCAGATATTTACAGCCCATATATCGGCTGGAATATCAGAAAATAACACAAATGTACAATACTGATGCACCTTCTTATGGGTGCATTTAAAAATCAAGGGTTTCATGTTTGCAAGAGTCTAATGCTGTTTTTCTTGTTTTACATCTGTTCCTCATAAAAATATACTATAACACTGAAAGAAACAAGTCCATTTTTGTTAAGTACAAAGCTTGTGCCCTTGACCAGAACTATCGGTATTAGTGATATGAATTAAAAAATATTGGCATATCGGATATTGGCAAAAACCCAATATTATGCATCCCTAATCTGTGGTAAAAATTATTGTTAGGAATAATTAAAAGTAAAACAGTAAACATATAGTGTCATATATAGCCTATCAAATGTATAATATTTATTTATTTTTGTTAAATTGTAACATTTTTATTAATTCAGAACATTAAATAAAGCAAGTAGCCCTCCATTATCCTCCTCATCTTTAGGGTAGCTGTCAGGCTCCTGCTTCAGACCCTTATACAGTACCCAGGACATTATTAATATCACTTACTACAGCACAGTCTTTGTTATAATGTCTCCTCAGATATGTTTACATACTTTTATATTGGAGAATCCTTCCACTTACATCACAACGTGGGTAAATACCTGAAAATATAAGAACAGTTTCTTGCAATGATGTGTTTTTGTCTGCAAATTCATGTGAGTCCTTGAAAAATACAAGAATATGAAGTCATTTTTATCTTAATATAGCTCTGCCCTTTCTTCATCGCTGGTCTCTAATGAGAGTGATCTTCAGTTATTGTGCTCGACATGCTGAAACCTTAAGAACAGAGTGGTGTAAAATCAGGACGGAGGGGACAGGTCGTTTACAGAGAACAATGACACGGACACATGCTGAGCAGACAGAGACAAAGAGGAAGGAAGAGGGAGGAGGACGCTGGGAAATTGACTGTCCTTTGTCCCTGATGATGAAGTCGAGCTTCAGCCGGCATGCTTTATAAATAGTACAGTAGTGGCCCTGCTGCTCCCACACACACATCCAAACAGAAACACATCCCAGTGGGGATTCCCATCAAAGCGCCCTAACCCATCCTGACCTTTCATTAAAGGTGTGCTCGCTCCCTCTCCTCCATTCACCTGCTCCTGCAGCCAGTCAAACACTTCCTGTAGCTCCTTTTCTATCCTCCGCTCTCGCAGCACTCGGTTCACACACAACAGCCCGTCTTTACACAAGTGTCCCATCGCTCACCGTGCAGTCTTCACAGGTGACATGCCTGCAGGTAACAGAGAGTGAGCCCAGTGCTCAGACTGAAGCCATCAGCTGTGGAGGACACCTTTCCCAGTCCCCCAGCCTCTGTCCTCCAGACTTCACGGCTCATAAACAGGATTTAGTGTGCTCTGATCACCACTGTCACTTCCTGCCTGTAAATCTCAGCCTGTAGAGCTTTCCTGGTCAGTGGGTCAGATTTGATGTCCTTTCTGGAAATGTCTGAGATATTGGACAAAGTCTGAGTCAGCTGTTTGTGTGCTGAAGGGCTTTGAGTCCAGTCTGCAAGTCTGAGTCATCTACAAGGGCTGTCACCTTATACTCAATATTCGAATATCCCGATATCCGGGCCACAAAATAACTGAATATCTTTGGTAATTTGCATGTATCAGTAAATCAATCAATCAATCAAACTTTATTTGTATAGCACTTTTAAAAACAGAGGTTTACAAAGTGCTTTGACAAACAGTCAAGAACAGATGACAAAGCACAAGAGCTACAGCACAGGGAAACAAAAACAAAAAGCTCAGTTCAAATCAAGGCACTTTTACAGAAAGACACAAAAGGCATAAAAGACATTAGCAAGAAAAGTGAAGAGGAGAGGAACTTGTGCTTCTGGGGTCAAAGATGATATTATAATGATGGTAAAATAATAAAATAGTAATTATACAATAAAAATAATAATAATAGCAGAAAGCAGTGTATCCTTGTGCATCATTAAAGCATAATGGCAGATGGACTTATACCACTCTTTTATATTATCTAACTACTTTAAGAGTTTTCACTGCAGGCCTCATCTACGAGGGCTGTCGCCTTATACTTGATATTCGAATATCCCGATTTCCAGGGCACAAAATAACTTAATATCTTTGGTTATTTGCATGTATCAATAAATCAGTCAAACTTCATTTGTATAGCATTTTTCATACAAAATCTTGTAGCACAAAGTGCTTATCATAAGAAATAAAATAAAAATGAATAAAATAAAATGTCGAAAATTGAATATAATAAAAATATAAGGCTCCACCCACCATCCTAATCCACATACAGCACACACACACACTCACTCGTGCACACATACACAAAAAGACATAACAATGAGATTCTAACAGAAAACAGAATCAGAGGGCTGAGGAAACGCTGTCTTGAATTAAAAATGAGGAAACAGGAGCTCAGACTAAAACGATAATTAAAATTCATGATAAGAAATTAGATTAAATACTATAGGGAAAAATAAATAGATAAAATTTAAAATAAATAATATGGTAAAATGAGAGAGCCAAACACCAAATGTGTAATAAAATTTTGATAATGATATGAAGATTGATTAACAGAGAAAAAAACTTCCAAATAATAAATCTGAACTGGAATGGAGAAATAAAACAGATTAAGAGGAATAAAATAAATCAAAAGATGAGAAGAAATAATAAATATGACCTGCTGAAAGCCAGACTGAAAAGGTCGGTCTTGAGTTTGCTTTTATAAATACGTGTGAAAAACATTCGTGTTTGATTTTAGGGAAAGGTGACAGCCTGATCGTCTACCCATTTACTCTCAATTAAACTTGCATTTACAAACTCGTGGTAGTGTTAGCTAACACATCCATGCTCTTTCATGGCTGATTATGTCGACCACTGAGGGAGCAACTTTGGGTGAAGTATCTTTCCAATGGAAACATCAACTCGTGACAGACCAAGCTGGGCTTCAGCTCTCGACTGAGCTGCTATAACCCTGTTATACTGATCGGGGGGGTGTTGTGGTTCATCTACCAAACTCTTCTTTTGGTACACAAGTGCAACAAAAGAGGGCACATCTGCTGTGGAGAGGGTACGCTCAGACAGGCAGCCAATCAGACCTCTCCCTCTCCATCATTTCAGTTTTCTGTATGGAAAAACAACAATGAGCAAAGATGTATGAAGACAGTATTTCTGAACGTGATCATCACTCGTGCTGTGAGCCTTTCGGAGAGTGAACAGACACAGCAGGACTTTTTGTTTGACCAAACCGTGCTGTGGTTTGGATGTTTGGGCCTACTCTATAAGCCCCAGCCCTCCAGGTGAGCCCTGCTAATGGCCCTTTAACTGTTAGCTTAAACGGGACAAAGTCAGGGCTATGGTAGCTGAACTGACCATGTTCTGTAGCACAGTAGCTCCCTCCTGAGACGTTATGACATGATAAATGTTGATTTACGGACTGTTCGTCCAATCACCTGCTGGATATGCTTCTGCCATACCCAAACACTTGCTATGGGCTCTTCCCCAGATGGACCAGTGACATATATATATCCATGTGTTGCCCTGTGATTGGCTGGCGACCAGTCCAGGGTGTACCCCGTCTCCCGCCCATTGTCAGCTGGGACAGGCTTCAGATCACTAACCCAGAAAGGCTTAAGTTTAGCATCAATGATGGATGAATGGATTTAGTGAAGTCCATTTGGGTCGACTGGCTGTTGTGAATTTTGAAGGAGAGCGGTGCATCTGGCAGAATTAATCCACTATTTGAGGCGCTGTAGTGTTATACATCAGGGTTGGCTAGTGCAGACAGTTGATAAATAACTGTGTTACACAGTCGGCAAGCGGGACCATAAACTTCTCTTTTGTGTAAAGCAGACCGAACACCCCTAATAATGACAGAACAAATGCATTGTTAATGTTTGACTTTGTCTGCTGTTGCTATAGTTACGCCTTTATTTTCTTTTATGGTTTTAATCACAGTTCAGGCAGTGAAATTGTGGAAATGTTGTATTCTAAATTAGACTTATAAAGGAAAACCGCTTTATTCTATGAAATTCTTCCCTGCAGGGACCTCGTGCTCCATTACTGTAGGATGAAAAAAGACTGTTAGGAGGATCAATTTAATTATGCAAACTCTCGAACCAGCTAATCCTCATTTCATGAAAACATTTTTGATTGAAATCCTACTGCGAGGGACTCACTGATGATGCCTGGTAAGGTTTTAGGCCTTGGTTTCAGGGAAATTATGATTCATGGGGAATGGTAAAACCAGGAAAATATTTTAGCTGGGCTCTGGTGTAACCTAACTGTGATGAGGCTTGATTTTTAATAACATGAGGAGACGTGAAGTAGAAAATAAATAATAACCAAAGCAGTGGAGAGCTCCTGTAGCATAAAAATGAAATGATCTCAGGGACCGAGGGTGGAGGGAGGAGACAGAAAAAAAGAGGACAGAGGGGAGGGAATGGGGATTATAAAGGAGAGAATAATGAAGAGAGAGGAAGACCAAGACAAATGACAGGAGTGATGGAGGAGGAAGCAATCTGAAAGATGGACAGCTTAAAGGTTAAGTGTTACAGGAGTGGATCATAAAGAAAAGTACTTTGTCCTGAGGCAGCAAGTGAGATTTTACAAAGTGAGGACAGAGTCTGAAATGAATTATGTGACTGTTTATAAACAAGGGCTGTCAAACGATTTGATGTTTAATGTAATTAATCTCTAACTTTTGATTATTAACTCAAAAAATGATGACGCTCAAAGTCTAATCTCTCTTTTAGTACTTAAGTGTCCGAGGATTTAACATACCAAGATTTTCTCTGTCTTCCCTAACAACTTGTTTCATGTTTAAACTAATTGCTTTTTGAAGGAGACCTGCGAGATGCACCGAACAAGAAGGAATTGATTTGCTACCAGACTGTTATATGATGTCTTGGGTTCAGGCCCTGGACGAAATCACCGGCAGGCTGCAGATAGCCGGCTCCAGTGAAGCTCCTTTAGCACACAAAGATTGACATTCTCATTAACTCTAAAAGCATTTCTATTTACAGAGTAGAACACTCTAATGTTTCATTTTAGATGAAGAAATTAAATAGTTCAACTCTGTATTTGTAATATGGTAATGCCAAATGGACTTGAGCTTGTATGGGGCTTTTGAAGTCTTTGATGGGGGTGGTCCTGAGTTAAAAATGTCCATCAGTTTCAGCCAACACATCCACACCCTTGCATACACATTTACTTGCCACTGAAGCAATAGGCCTTAAGGTGCGTTCACACTGAATACAACTTGGGTGACCTTGGCAACCACTCTCCATGCAAAGTCAATGTACAGCTGGGATCAGGTGTGATCAGGTGCGACCAGCCCCCCCACAATATTTCAGATTAAAACGAAATATTAAGTTCATCTGATATTGTGTCCTTTAAAATTCTGAAGCGTTTTTGTGTTTTTAAGAGGACTGTTGAAAACTAACTACTAACAGGACTACAAAGATAGCCGGGAACCTGACTGCAAGCATTTCTGTTGTTTTTTAATAATCAATCAAGCTTTATTTATACAGCACTTTTCATTCAAGAAAATGTAGCAGAAGTACAACACAGTACAGATAACTTAAAATAAGATAACAGGAAGTATAGCAGTGAGCTCCTAAAATGTTGAGGAGGGTTTTCAAAGTGTTAAATCTGGATTCTACCCTGAGAAGAGGAGTGAGGAGTGAGGGACGAGGAGGAGGCAGATGAAGAGGATGGCACAGCCTCCCTCCCCGTCCTCCCATCACAGGGACTGTAAATCCCTGCCGAAACTTGAGAGGATGTAAACAAACCATTAGTTCTGTTTTACCAGAGGGACAGCCATCCTCCACACACACACTCACTCTCACACACACACCACAACACACAGGAGAATAATACACTGACACTTGAAGACGGGTGTTAACGTGCAGAAACGCTCCCATAGGTGGTGGAGACAAAACTGCGTGTGCATGCTGTTAGAGGAAGAACATACAATATCCATCCAGGCCCTCAAATAGAGAAGTCCTCTGAGCCAATCACTTTCCTTCGCCGTCTCTTTTTGTAAGTGGGACAGGGACTATTTTTCACATCATTAAGCAGCCTCATGTCCAGCCACTCTGGGCTAAATGAGTCACAGTTTGTCCTGGAACACGTCAGGCCACCGGTTCAGAACACAGACAGGAAAAGCTGCCAATCAACATCGCACCCACCAAGCACACCGTCCTGCTGCACAGTCGTCAAGTGTTTCCAGTTCGATCCCGTCTGAGTCATCTGCAACACTTTCTGTTTTTAAATATTCAACTTTAAAACATCTGCGTGAACAGATTGACATGAGGGCTTCTAAAAAATGTATTTCTGCTTTTTTCACCTTTAGTTCTTGTGCCTTCTTGGAAAAAATACCCTAGTTAAGAACAATATATAGCTGCTCTTTACCACGTGGTGTAAACATCGTAGCTGTAGGGCTGGGTATTTCCAGTTACCTCACGATATGATGCATATCCCGACACTGAGGCCACAATACTATATGTATCCTGATACACACAAATTCCGAACATTTACTCCGCTTTTATAAGAATTTCCCACAAGTTTTGTCTGTTATTACAAGAAGAAAAACAAGGATAAGTTTTAAATGATTCTACAGCTTAAGAAACTTAAATTCAGGTCCTCAAAGATCATAAGCCTAAGTTCAGATTCGTGCTTTATCATGTAGCTTGGCTTCTAGTTTGACCTGTACCATTGTTAACATTACCCAAGGGTACTGACAACTGTCAAAACATTGAGGCTGTATCAGTTCTGTAGAGTCCGTATTGATATATGTATCAATGGTGCACAACTTCCAGGGTTAATGCCTTTACACACCGCAAAAAACTGCACAAAACAGAGAATATTTCCAAGTGATATGTGTTTATGTATGTTTAGTCTACATTCCAGAAATAATTACACCGCACCATTAAAAACAGACTTGACATCAAGTTGTCAGTATGTGTCTCATTCACATGGCCACCCAAACAAACCTACCAGAGTGACATCATACCATTGTTTCATCAGCAGCTTGTTGTCTGTTCGTTAGCAGCAGCAAGCCCAGCGCAGAGCAGAGAAGATAAAGCGAACAGAGGTTGACGATACACTGGAAGCTCTGGCGAGTGCCGCCACAGCTTTCGCACCAGGCAATCCTGCAGCTTTGATGCGTCTCTCTGCTGTCACAGCTCTATTTCTCCATATATATCACCCCAATAATGAGCTTCTATTGAAGGTTTAGGAAGAACAACAATAAATCTCCCCACGAGGAACCTGAATCATTGCATACTGAACTGAAACCTGCAGAATAAAAGCAGCTTCTCCTCAGAGGAGGCAAACTCAGGCTTTGACTCAGAGAGCAGAGACAGGAAGAGTAACTGATGGTTACCAGCTAGATTATGGGAAATATGGCTCTCTTTTTGTTATTTTCTCTGCTTTGGCCAAGCCTCGCCTAAGAGACGAGTGGCTGCTGCTTCCTGTCTGAAAGCTGTGACTTGATAACATGCACATCCAAATGAAAACAGGCACGCCCTGCCGCCGTCATGCAAGGAAAGCGCCTGACGTGTGAAACAGCCCATTTCATGAGGATGCTGAAGGAAAGAACCCAACACACCAGATGGACCATTCAGTATTTCACTAGTCCATCTGGCAAAGAGCCCATAGACAGTGTTTAAGGACAGCAGAACCGTTCAGAAGCATATCTCGCAAGTGATTGGACGATTGTTCCGTCAATCACAATCATTAAGGGCTAATCAGGTAATATAGTAGGTGGGTGCTACTGCACTACAGAGCGTGAACCGCTTTGAAAAACAAACGCTTGTCCAAACATGTTGGAAATAGAGTGAAAATATCCTCCAGTTAAGAAGTTTGGAGTGTTGTTGTCTTTTGTTTAATAAAGAAATGTGGTCCAGATCTGATTAAACTGCTTCTGAAGCTGTTAGCATCGATGCTCACATTTATTGTACATTGGAGACATTAAATTAGGCAGATCCAGCTACTGTGCAAGGCTAAAAGGAACGTTTTATACTTCTAGCAACACTAATTCTCCCTTATTCACATTTGCCTTTGTCAGAGAGACCTGCTAATATAATCTAAATGGACAAACTTTTCAGTACATATAAACTGAGTATTAAAAAGTGATAAAATAATAAAATAATCGTAATAATGCTAACAGGTTTTCTTGTTTGTGAGCCTGAATGGACTGATTATACATAAAAACCTGAATTTTGTATCCTGAAAATACAAAATTATTTTGACTTTTGTGTAATTATTTTTTGCTCTCTGTAATGAGGTAGAGTGTGTGTTAATTAAGCTCCTTTTAACTCTTTTTTTTACCTCATTCACATTCTCCCAAGGGCCTTGAACGTCCCTCTACTTTTGAGGGGAATGTAGGTCTGCATGAATTAAATCTGCTCAGCGGTTGTTAATGAATTCAGTCAATTAAATTATCACTCAAACTGTGAAAATGAGAGGAAATGTGCCGCTTTAGTGGCGGCGAAGACTCATTCATTGTTCCGTGTGAAGATGGTGGTGTGTGTCTGTGTGTTTGTGTGCTGGTACAGTCTCTCAAAGTAACACCTCCGTTCATCCGCTCGCACACATGGCTGATATACGTCCAGTAAATCACCGCCTGCTTTAAAAAGGCAACGCCAGCGACACGCAGAGCATTGAACATGTGTTTCTGCCCCCCCGCCACCCTCGCCCATCACACACACAGTCACAGGACATAGTGACATCTTCACACCCCTCTGCTGTGACACACACACCGTGCAGCAGCTGTGTGAGCCGATCTGCCGTCCATAACACACTAACACGACCTTCACCTCCACGCTGGCAGCCCGCTGGCTCTGAGCCCGGTGGGCTTTTGCTCCACGTCCTCCGCTGCTGTGAGCATCTCTGGGTCCAGACAGGTGAAGCCGGCCTGTGAATTTGGCTGTGGAGGACACTGTCATGTGGAAATACCAGCCAGCAAGTCCCAGCTTTTCTGGAAGAGATTGCTTTTGTTCTCTACAGATGCTCGCTAACCTGAGGTGCTCCACTCCACGGCTGCAGCACCAAGTCAGAGATGATCAGGATCAGGAAGGAGCATTTTTTCTCTCCTCGAGGACCAAATTAGAGTTTATGTGCTGATGACCACATTAGCTTGTTACCCATTGCTAGAAGGACAGATTGCTGCAATTTGTCCAATGCACGGTTATTCATTTACATAGAAGGAGTTTAAGCCAGTTTTAACTGCTTTTTTAATGCAAGATACTAAGCATTTACTGGTTATGAAAGCTTATTTTAATAATATTTCCATTTCTGTTTGTAATAATGCACCAAATATAGCATAAAAGTAGTTTTACAGTAAACATTACAGCCAATTATAGCCCTGTATCCTGGCATTACTGCCATATTCAATGATTTAGAGGTAGATATGACACATTTTCTGTATTTATGTGCATTTATTTATAATTAAAATTCGACTGACGGGCCGCATTTAGGAAGTAAGAGGCCACATGCCGACAAGCTCTTGCCCATCCCTTTTTTTCGCCTTGTGGCTGCAGTCCTCCAGAATTCAACCCACACTGAACATCTGCCCATCTGGTTAGATTATATTAGATTATATTAGATTAAACTTTATTTATCTCTTGGGAGGACTTCTTTAGGGAAATTGATAAATATATAAATTGGTAAATTGATGAATACATGCTTTGAATATGGACAAATCAAGCTTTACAAAGCAAACAACACGCCCCTTCATGAAACAAAACCAATAATATTCAGCTTTTGAAACACTTCTTATTTAACCCATTCACGCCTTTTGTATCATATTTGATATATACTTTTATGATACCTATATCTAATCAATATGATCAACAAATTACTAAAAAACATCTGAATACAATCAGATAAATGATAAAAATGTCCTCAAGTGGATTATCAGTTGCCAAAAACACCTAATGTATCAAATGAGATACAAAAAATATATATGTTAAATTTTATGTAAATTTTGATTTTTTTTAGGATTTCAGTAGAAAGTGAAATAAACATTTCAGCTCCAAAAAGTTAGAATTTTCTGGCTGTAATTTATGTTTTCGGGCATTAAAGGGTTAAACAGACAGGAGCCACTGACTGTGACGACTGAACAAATCTAACTCACCTGATGCTCCAGTCAGGTGTGCTGTTTGTCCTGCCTTTTTACCTCCACCAAGGAGGTTATGTTTATGCTGGCATCTGTCTGTCTGTTCGTCTGTCTATGAGCAGAATAACTCAAAAATTTCTCAACTAATTCTGATAAAAAAAATTCAGGGAATGTTTCTGATGGCCTGAAGAAGAAGAGGAGCCAATTTTGGTGGCGATCCAGGAATTTTTTAAAGGATTTGTTTACATTGTGAGATAGGACGTCTACCAGATATTCACTAATAACTCGCATTATTAAATACATTGAGGTGGCCAATAAAAGCTTTGGAGGCTGTCACTGTTCATTCCCAAAAGATTCACAGCTCTTTACTTCCTGCCCTGCTCTGACACAAGGCCATGGGGGTCACATTACTGAAAACAAACCATACAGAGACAACGGTCTGCAGGAATCAGAGTCTGGACCAGGACTTCTCTTTACATCCCCTCCCTTCACTGTCTTCTCCTCATAGTTATGTCCACCTGTCCCTGGTATTAGATCTGTGTGTACATACGTGTTCTCTGCATCATCCGTGTGCATCACAGGCTTGCCCGTGTGTGATGACATGATGAGTAATAATAGTTGGGCTGATGAATGGCTCTGTTCTTAGGAGGCGTGAGGCCTGGATGTACGCCTCAGCTGGTTGGGATCTTTATCTGACATTAAGGGGAACTTGAGGCTGACAGGTTTCATGTTGAGCCTCATGTGGGCACGTCAGCGCTGTTTGTTTCACTTAAAGGTCAGGGAGCAACTGTTAGATGAATGTTTAACAGCTGACAGCAGATTGTCCAGCACACGTATGCTCGTACTTCAGTAGTTCTGAGCAGCACCTGGATCATACTGTTGGCTCAGCCCAATACCTGTCTTCATTCTGCCTTTTGTCCCTCTTGTGGGCTGCTGTGTTCAGTACATTTTTACAAAAGTAGAACATAAAACATTGTTTTATAAAATGATTTTTTGTGCTTTTAACGGTATAGAGTGGACATGCTGAGCAATTCAGAACACTGTTAGCTTCAAACTGAAGCAGCGACATGTCAGTCCTTTCATTCATTCATTCATTCATTCATTTTCTACACCGCTTATACCTTTCAGGGTCAAAGGGGGCTGGAGCCTATCCCAGCTGACATCAGGCAAAAGACGGGGTACACCCTGAACCAGTCACAAGCCAATCACAGGGCCACACAGAGAGACAGACAACCATTCACGCTCACACTCATACCTAAGGGCAATTTGGAGTCATCAGTTAACCTAATGAGCATGTTTTTGGTCTATGGGAGGAAGCCGGAGTGCCGGAGGGAACCCAGGCATGATCAAACCCGTGACATTCTTGCTATGAGACATGTGCGCTACCCGCTGCGTCACCATGCCACCTATGCCACTCCTTTACCGTATAATAAAAGTTATAGAAGGACTTTTACTAGACAGAATCTCTTAGGGCACTTTGTTCACCAGCATATAGCACTGTGTAAGTTTGGCAGTGAGAAGTGCATACTTCTCTACTGCACACTTGGCTGATTAGCCGGGCTGAAGGGCAGTGTGCCCGTCTCCATACTGGGTTCCACTTAGGCTGACAATAAAGGCCTTTGAACCTTAGATTTGACTTTTTTTGTGTAAATAATTTGCACATGATTATAATTTTTTAACCCATAGCCAGTCATTGTGGGCTTGAACCATGTGATGTAAAGTCAGTGGGTGAAAAAGAGCACTGTTGGCTAAAAAAGGCCCCAGTTGGCAAGGTAACAGTTCACACTGCTACACCTCTGAGTGCAGAGGGTCATCCATAAGTCATCATTAGTTGATTATTGATGGGCATTTTATTGGTTCTTACCTCTGATTTGAGTCCTTCCACATTAGGAGATGTTATTCTCGTTGACTGTCCTCCAGTCACAAACATTGTGCAGGGTCAAACGTTTTAAAAACTGTTTTCAGAACACCATTCAAGAGCTGATCAGTACAAGGTGTAGCAGTGCGTTTATTTCAGGTTTTTTGAACATCACAGTAGTGACAGAGAGCCTGAGTGTAAAGTCTGTTCAGACAAGCTACACAGACAGATACGTGGGGATCCAGCCATCCTTTCAGAATAAAATAAACTTTGACCTCATTAATCCAAATAAAGGGTCGTGTCTTTGTTTATTTTTGTTTTTCCATGGCCCCAAACTGAAATGCTGCCCAGTGGTTGGGGGCCTATGCAATGGGCAGTTGTTGCCAGAAAAAGAGTCTTTTATTAAAGAAAAATAGCAAAGCTGCCTGTTATCAGCTGATATTATTCATTAGTTTTTAACGTCTTGACTGGCCGGATTGACAAACCTCTGTGTGTAAACAAAAGCAACCAAGAGGAAGACAGTGCTGTGTGTTTCTTAACAGTTCCAACTCAGAGGCCTGAAGAGTCACAAAACCAAAATCTCCCACATGACTGCTCCAAGTAAATTACTTCTTTTATTTGATTTAAGTGGTTTATAATTATGTATTTTGCTAGCAGAGAGGGAGAAAAATTGGTCGTTTATTTTGCTTCATTTAAGAGACGTGCATTGTGTTTTTTTAAGCTAGTGTCAAAAGAAATGTGTGCTTCAGAGTAAATTTAAGTACAGTCAGACCAAACTTTCAGGACCATCTCTTGTCTTTACCACAGTCTTTCTCATTTTTAAGTCTTTTTACAAATGTTCCTCTTATAAAACTAAATACTTGACTTTAAAAACAGAATGAATCACTGTCAATAAGGTAAAGCTAACCAGAAATCCTTTTTAAGTTGTTTGACTTTAACCTGGGTGAAAGCTCAGTTCCTGTCCTGTAACTGTACTTAGACTGGTACTAAGGGAAGACATACACTGATCAGGCTTAACATGACTACAGACAGGTGAAGTGAATAACACTGATTATCTCCACATCATGGCACCCAATAGTCAGTGGGATATTTTAGGCAAGTTTCAGCAACTTGTTGTCCTCAAAGGTGGTGTTAGAAGCAGGAGAAATGGGCAAGTGTTTGAGCGAGTTTGACAAGAGCCAAAGTGTGATGACTAGACGGCCGGGGTTTTCCTAGTGTACAGTGGTCAGTATCTAAAGTGGTCCACGGAGGGAACAGGGGTCAACCAGGGACAGGGTCATGGATGGCCCATGTGGTCCAATCTGAAGGAAGAACGTTGAGGAACTCTGGTTTTGATAGGAAGGTATCAGAATACACAGAGCATCACAAGTTTGTTGGCTATAGATTGCCCCCAATTTCCAGTTAATTCCCATAATTCCAAAGTTTCAGATTTGGATTATTTCCAAAATTCCCTGTCCTAAAGCCCATGGATTGGGCTGTATAGCCGCAGACCAGTCAGGTGGCAGGTGGTCTTAAGGCCCATCTATGCTCAGCGTTAAATACGGATCCAGATACGGATGGAGCCTTCTGTCCGTGCTCTGCGTTCATTTCATCTGTATTTCTGCACGTTTCCATAAAGCTTACAGATACGGACCAAACGGAGCGGTACCACTGGACACCGTTGGGCAGTGTTGCTGTTACTACCCAGTATGTAGCTCTAGTGAGACACGAAGAAGAAATAATAATGGCAGAACTTTTTGAAGAGAAACTCTGTAAGTTAGATAGAAATTACAAACATCCGTATGATGTTACTTCAACTAGACACCGGGACAAATAAATGCAACAAAAACAGCCAGGAGGAGATTGGAGAGCAATTAAATATCAGTTGGTCGGTAGGACATATACATTTTCGTATGTTAAGGGAGTATAGATAGACCTTTAGCGTTATGCCTGATCGGTGTTTTATGAAGCACTGTACAAAGTTCAACATCATTTCATTCGAGGAGGGGAGATCATCTCAGAAATGCTTCCCAGGGAACATCTTCAAATTGGGCAAACAACCACTTAAGCTGAAGGTCAAACCGATCAACATTTCTGTGCTGAAAGGTTAAAGTCACTGTGACCTCACCTCCATTCTGCCCTTTGGACCTCTCAGCAGAACTTTGAGGGAATGTTATTACAACTGATTATTAATTTTTAATGATCCGTTCATGGAGAATCCCCTCTGGTACTACCTCTCGAGTAACAGGAAGGGCTCAGTGACACTTTAGTGCCGTAGACACTTCCTACAGTACTATGCCCTCCTTAGCTTAACAGTGCGTGTCCACACTCACCATTTTTGTTTCGCTTTTTACGTCAGTTTAGACATGCATATATGTCTCCTCTGAATCTGCTGTAATGAAAAGAGAGACTAGTTTAAGCCCTGATGTTTTGCTGTTAACATGAACCATTGCCGCCTGTACTGCTTGGTGTATAATGTGATGTTTAGTCCCCTGATGGTTGTAATGTATGCAGTCAGAAAATGAAGCAAAGCTGAGGGATATTAAAAATGGACACTGCCCAGTTCTTGTAATGGCACTGGCATAATGTGGGAACAAGCTGGCAGTGAACAATGCAGCAGCTGGCAAGGTTGAACTGCGGTCTTACGCCAACATTCACAAACTTTTGAAACAGTTTCTTTGATTCTGCAGTTTTTAAGGCCTCCCACATTTTTTCATGGAGCTCTAACAGCGCAGATCACACCAAAACCTTTAGTCCTTTTACTTGATCAGCCGCTATCGTCTCCATCTTTTTGTTCTCCTCTTCATTTGCCCTTTCTCTGGTGTCATTCATACCCACACACACTCACTAATTACACTCCTGCTCCACCTATTGACTGTCAGGCCCGTAGCTGAAGGATAATCTTATCTTGTGGGAGCAGCCCCAGTGCACTGCACACTGCTGCCCAGTTGATTAAATGTGCTGAGAACAGGGGAGGGAGAAGATTGTGTGTGTGTGTGTGTGTGTGTGTGTGCCTTTGCCATCATGGGTAATGAAACAGTGAGGTGATGGGCCTCGGGCTGTGCCAGCAGTGGGGGATAGTGAGGGTGTGTATACGTTTAGGTTCGTGCAGCAGGCTGTTGCAGAATATGCTTCAGACTTGTGTCCTCTCATTTTCACACTACACAGGAGAGCTGTTACACACATGCACTGCACTTCTGGAAGTTTCCCAAAAGAAGTGCATGTGAGTGTTAATGAATCTGTAAGCCGGCTGCATGCTGAGGTTTTTGCAGGGGTCCCTCAGATGCTTGAATTATCTGTAGTTGCTCTTTCATATAAAGTCTGTTCAGTTTAGGGACGTCACTTTTCCATCAAATTAAAACTGATTTTAGCTTATTTTTGAGCTCCCACCACCCACCCTGCACACACAAGGCATTTCCAGTAGATCATTTTACTGTTTACCTCTCTTTGGGCTGCATGTCCTCTCCTGTGAATCTTGCAGTCTTGCCATTTTCTGCATATCTGGCAGGGGGCTGATGAGGAGGAAGCTCTGGGCTGGGCGTTTGGCAAGGCACAGCTGGAGGGTGGTGGGTAAAGTCTGACAAATGGGTTTGTGGTTTTGTCGTAGTGGGCCTGCTGCTTTGCACATTATGAAGAGAGAGCACTGGCTGAAGGGGTTGTGCTGGGAGCGCCCTTTTCTGCATCACTTTGCTGCTCCAGGTGCTCTAATGTACTGTTGAGCTCTTAAGTTTACATTTGAATATTTATTAGATTTTTACCCCCACACTTGAACAGACATTCAGATATGGGTTATAAGGTGACGGCTTAGTTCAGCTCAGGGTTCAGGTCCAACATTGTTCCAAGTTTCTCTTGGTTTGGTTTTCTTTCACGCTGTGCTCTGTCAGGTGGACCATGGCCTGCCAAGTGTTGTGTAATTTAGCCATCTGCCACTGGTTGGAGTTGTAGCCACCATCTTTATTCCTGGTATTCAGCCCATTGTTGCACTATGATATAAAAATACACAACTGAGCTTTGAGTAATAACGTTTTGTGAAATAATTAGTAGGGCCCGACCGATATATAGGCCGGCCGATTATAGCCCTTTTCAAAATATTCAACGTCAGCCGGAGTTTTGCCATTATAACGCCGATATATTCTTACTTTCTCATAAAACAGTAAATGCTGTTCAGTGTCCAAGCTGAATGGGCCGTTAGCCCAATAGGTGGAGCTCTGACTCCATTCGATCCTCAGTCCCCTCCCCACCGTTGTCTAATCAGTCCCGCAGCCAGGCAACAATACAAGAGTGGGCTGAACGCAGCTGCCGACAGGTATGTTTATAACGACGTTGTGAAATTAACAATGACTCAAAATGTCTCCTTTTTCAATTGAACTCTGTTTGCATTGTGTCATGACAAGTGACGTGCTTCGACGTGTTACATTGGTAAAGTTGTGCTAACCTAGCTGAAGTTACTCCCTGTCTGTTTGTGTTAACAATGACGTCGCTCTAGTTATGCCAACTGAGCATAGCGTTAGCTAACAGCTTAAAAGCCAGCCAGTAACCGCAGAATTAACATAAGTGCACAAATATTTGAAAGTGCAGATTCATTCATTTTGTATTTTTTGTAATTAATCGGCTGAGTAATCAGTAGTCGGTATTTTTTTCTGCCAAATTTTAGCATCAGCCTAAAAAAATCCACATTGGTCGGGTCCTAATAATTAGAAAGCTGCATTTAGTGACACTTGCTGACATCAGACTGTCTCTGTTTAAAATTGTCAGCTAATGCTATGTTAGCTTATTGTTGCAATATTCAGCCAAATTCAACCCGTAATATAATGCTCTGTGCAATGCTTGTTTTGTTTTTGTACCTGGTTCAAGCGAGCCAGTTTGGTTCCTTGGTCTGCACCAGAGTTTGCATGAGCACCCCAAATCAATCAAACTTTCCAAAAAAGCAGACCAGAGTTTATTTGGTCAAGATCCAATGATCTGATTGGGGTAAAGAAACCTTGAGAAGTCTTTAATTTCATTTTTAAAAATGTAAGGACTTAAGATTATTCAGACAGAATTTTACCTGTCGAGACGCCCTAACTAGTGATGCACCCGTGTGCCGATACAGATGTTGAAAATATCAATTTGATGTTTTGCCAGTTACTCTTTGGTATGATTCTCTGACAATACCATCACTCCCCTCTTGTTTATCATGAAAACGGAGCAAAGATATTTCTCCGTCTCTGAATCTGCAGTTTGACCTGCCACCTGCCAGGATTTAATTAATAAATAAAGACAGAGGATAGGAAGAAGCAGTAGCCATATATTATTATTGTTATTATTTCTTTATTTGTTTTTATATACAAGTTTTTTTTCCTTTACTAATTTTTAATATCCTGTGTTCTGTTTTACCTGTGTACTACCATTCAGTGCTACTGGAATCTTAATTTCTCTGAAGGAGTCTTCCCAAGGGATGAATAAAGCTCTGTCTAATCTAATATGACAGGACAGGCAAATGCCTGAAACCCAGATCCTCTCCACGACCACAGTAAAGCATCACGTCTTTATTGAGCTGTGGAATAACTGAAGTAAACCATCTAGATCTGATTAATTTCCTGAAATATTCCATGTATAAATCTTAAACATTACTTTATACATGAGTGTTTTGGTCTAAAGCAGTGACAGGAATATCGTGTATTTGTTCTGAGTCTCAGAGTAAAGTTGGTCCTGAGGCTGATGATGATCCAGCCTGTTGGCTGTACCGCAGAGCTCAAACTGTTTTCAGCCACACTTCATGCAGGAATGAAATAAACAAGGATACCCACTGACACAGCGGCAATAACAAGGAGGTGCTGGGAAGATTCTCCTCCTTGGGTAGGCAGCGAGTTCACCAAGTTTCTTGGTTAACTTATTCGCAGTGAAGGAAGAAATCAGACACTGCGCTGTATTTTCTTCTTAATTTGATTTTGTATAAATCCACAAATGATCTTTATTCTGAAAATGAACATCCAGATCTGTGTCAGAGCCTGAAGGAGCATTTATGGCCATAATGTTTCTCTGGACATAAAGAAATGTTGGTGTGAGGTTCTACATGGACGGAGCATTTATTCCTCACACGTTCTCAGTTGTCTCTCGATGTTGGTCAGCTCTATCTGGTCCAGTATTGCACCTCTGATCGCCAACCCCGGCCTCCATTACTCAGGCCACTGTGGGAGTGCTAATGCAGCCATCCATCAGCGTGAAGGGCCGAGTGTTTGTGTTGGAGAGAGGAAAGAGCTGATCAGAGAGACCATAAAGCTCCAGGTTAGAACTTCTTATTGTGCCTTAAGGGTCGACAGACAAAGGCTTCAGACCTCTGTTCTGATAATCAGAGATTCATGGGGCCAACAACAGAGTTTGGTCCAGATATACATGCACAGAAATGAAAGCCTGTCGTAATGTTGGGTTTGGAATTTGATTTACTGTAAACACGAGTATGATGGCCTCAGTTACACAGCACATGTGAAAACATGCTCTCTTACCCTGACATATAAATACTGAAAATTTAGATTTCAACCCTGTCCGGTTTTGCACAAGCACTTTTATAAGCTTGTACTTGTTTTTTTTAAATTGAGATTAAATGTTGATCAGATAGTTTCATGTTAATAAGCTGTGAATATACCTCAGCCCTTATAGTTTATGTAGACCCTGCCTACATTTGAACTACATAATCAATGTTTAATGACTCACACTTAATCCTGTTTGGTTTGGGAATATATTTTGACAACAGGCCATATTGCCCAGCCCTAAGGTTGAATACTCTGAGTGTTTGTCGGTATTTAAAAATAACTGTAACTCTGAGAAAAGCCCTCCTACCTGCCTGTATGCCAACCTGTGGTCTGTGTTATTTGTGCTTAAAAACTTCCCACGCAGAAATCACACACTGAGCTCGTTCCATCACGCTGTGAGCCGAAAATATTCCTGCATATCTGTTTCCTCTTTGGAGCTCTAATTAGAGCCATTAAAACACACGAGCTGTCAGCCAGAAAAGTTTTTTTTTTATTTTAATCTCCACTCTCTGCTACAGCCCACCATCATCTCTGTCCCTGCCGAGCACAAAGTAGTCGGTGTGTAGGTCGGCCGTGAGGTGATTAGCAGAGCTGTTGGTGCAGCCGTGACTTCACACTGACATTCAGACAGAGGAGTGCTGACCCTGCTGCAGACCTGCGCTGCCCCGTATGCATACAGTTTTGATTACACTTGATTAGGATTTCACTTTTTTTAATAAAACTACTGCCCTGGCTCAGTGATCCAGAGTGAGAGCTCATAGGGATCTTGATCCATTAATGACCTTAACAAGTTAATTTTAGTAGGGACACATGATATTGGAATTTTGCTGATATCCGATATGCCAATATTCGGATGTTTCTGAACTCATTATTGCCAAAATTGATGTTGATTCCAATATTTTTTCAAGGGCAAAAAGCCTCCACTTCACTCAAATTAAACTGTTCATTCTGTGGCCATTATCTGTTTGTGTTAGAAACAGATGTAAGGCAGGATTTTTTTTTTTTTTACTTGACAAATGAAACTTTTGATTTATTAAAGTAGACAGTCAGTGATGGTGAGGGAACTGTCAAGGTCCTTTCATACTTTCTGTCAATATTGGAGCCACTATATGGTATATATAATCCAAATATGTACATCCAAAATGTTGCAGAAATGTTCACATCTGCAGATATGAAGCTTTTGAAGTTTTTATCCACCAACACAGATAACATTGTGCATCCCTTACTGATGGCTTATTACTCACCAGTTTTTGATGATGAAGAATTTCAATCCATTCTTCCCAAATATTAGACTTGTTGATCAAATACATCAGAAAATACGTTAAATTTGCAGCATTTTTTTATGCTTTCATTGGTGTAAGGGGAAGGATTCTCCAGTATTACATGGTGTAAAGATAGATTAAGTGACATTCTAGTGAAGACTTTTACATTTGAAGTCATTTAAATATCATCTCGAGCACAGCAGAAGGGGAAAAGTGCAGAAAATGTACAGTTTACGTTTATACCTGTGGTTGTTAATCGGTGAAAACATCTGTCATTTTGAGTTGCAGCTCCACAGACTCTGTTTGCCCTCCAGCCGTAAGAGATAGGGATGTACCTGATACCTATCTAATAGGCTAGTATGTGGAAGGAAATTTCATTGGCTGACCCATGTGCCAATCCAAAATTCTGCATTGTGATTGGCTAATAACCATGTCAGAGGTGGAAATCCCTGATAGCTGTGTAAGAACTGGCTGCTGTTTGGTTTATTTGGTTGAGTTTTTACTGGTTTTCTGACTTTGAGCTAGATGGCAAGCGACGGGGGGCTTGACGTGGCCCTTGGGCAGTCAGTTAATGATCATGGGTCTAGTGTCCTGAAGGCTATAGTGTTGAAATTAAAGGTAAAATTCAGCTCAAGCTGTCCTCATATCTGCGGTCTCGTGTTTTCGAATAGGTTAAATTTGATAATCCTCCAGCGCGTTCCCAGCCTCAGTCTGCCAAGGGAAAGTTCTTGATGGTATCACCCAGAACAGTGAGGCAGATCATTTCTCAATGGACATGAATGATCCCTTGCTCTTCTCCATTCATTAGACTTCCCTTCTCCTTTAGTGCTGTGGAGCCTTGGCATGTAGGAATTCCCAATGACGTGCAGCCTTTCTTTCTTTCTTTCTTTTTTATGTGAAAGTCTGAGAATATTGAAGTACTGATATTCATAAATTTACAGATGTAATATCGTACACTGAAAATATTTATTTGTAAATAAAGTTGTGTTAAAAATAAAAAAATCTTTCTTTCTTTTTCTTTCTCTTTCTTTTTTCCTTTCTTTCTGTCTTTGTTTCTCCTGTCTTTCCTTTTCTTTCTTTTTCTTTCTCTTTCTTTCTTTCTTTTTCTTTTTTCCTTTCTTTCTGTCTTTGTTTCTCCTGTCTTTCCTTTTCTTTCTTTTTCTTTCTCTTTCTTTCTTTCTTTTTCTTTCTTTCCTTCTTTTTCTTTCTCTTTCTTTCTTTTTCTTTCTCTTTCTTTCTTTCTTTTTCTTTCTCTTTCTTTCTTTCTTTTTCTTTCTTTCCTTCTTTTTCTTTCTTTTTCTTTCTCTTTCTTTCTTTCTTTTTCTTTTTTCCTTTCTTTCTGTCTTTGTTTCTCCTGTCTTTCCTTTTCTTTCTTTTTCTTTCTCTTTCTTTCTTTCTTTTTCTTTCTTTCCTTCTTTTTCTTTCTCTTTCTTTCTTTTTCTTTCTCTTTCTTTCTTTCTTTTTCTTTCTCTTTCTTTCTTTCTTTTTCTTTCTCTTTCTTTCTTTCTTTTTCTTTCTTTCCTTCTTTTTCTTTCTTTTTCTTTCTCTTTCTTTCTTTCTTTTTCTTTCTCTTTCTTTCTTTCTTTCTTTCTTACTGTTTAAAACCCTCTCTCTGCCTCTGTGGTTGATCTTCATAGCCACACTCATGCTCACCAGAGAATAATGCCCACATCTTTATTCCTGCTCCTCAGAACACTCCTCCACCTCCATGATGGAGCTGTGGTTTTATCGGCTGCACAGAAATGCTGACCGAGCCCAGATGGACCACGTATCGATTGATCCACCCCGGCGCTGCAGAGTGCTTTATTCATATTGTGTAAGCGGAGTTCACCGTGAGCGTCTGGCCCTCTGACATCGCCTCAGACCTTTGAAGGGATTAGAAATGTGAGCAGAGGAGGGAAAAGATTTTTGGTCGTGAATGAAACGATTTGTAATCGACTTTTAATGAGGGTGAATTTAATGAATCACTTTCTAAACAGTTTGGAAAAGTCCCTGCAGCTCAGAAGAAACAGAACAGGTGGGCAGAGTGAAACAGGAAGAAATGATTTACTGAAGGTGACTGTTGCCTGACTAATGACTGAAATGTTGGATGCATTTTAATTTTCTCTGTAACTAATGCCTGGCACAAGATCTGAACCTAATCTTAGGGAATAGGGCTGGGCTTTATGACCTAAAAATGAAATCGCCAATTTTTTCCACAAAACTTGATTTACGATTTTAGTCGATATTTTCCCTCTCAAAGAAATGACTCCCTCCAAGTGACACAACAATTACATGAAACAAGTTTTGCCTTAATTTTATCGAAATATGTTACGAAACTAAACAGACTTTTCTTCTTACAGTTAAAAAGCATGCTGTAATTTTGTCATTAAATGTTGATTATGTAGTTTGAACTTAGGCAGGCCTGACTACATGAACACTGCAGCCTGAGCTGTTTTCATCGTACATTAAGATGAAACTCTTTGAACAAAATATAATCTCATTTAAAGAAAAATACAAGCCTAATCATGAGCTTCTGCAAAATCTGAAAAAGACACACCACCATTATCTTTACGTTTTCAGTATTTATATTTTCAAACATTAAAACAACTTATGATTGGACTAAAAGTAGGTAGAGAAAAAATCTCAGTTTTTCATTTTTAAATCTTCTTCAGAAAAGAATTCAAATTAATTGATTTAATTAATACATTTCCCAGCCCTTCTCAACAGATAAGGATGATTTTTACAGTCTAACTGTTGAAGAGTTTTATATACAATTAGATGATCGATGATCAGAATTACTCACTAACTAGAAGTGCTCTGAGAGCAAATCTGGGCTGTTTCATTTCTGACACTGTTAGCTGGAAAAATGAGGAAAAACTGCCCAGTCACGCATGTTAAGTAATATCTAAATATTCCTGATGCCACATCCATGTTCAGATCCCCAGTATCTGTGGACTTCTTCATTGTGCCATAACCAGTAGCCCCTGAAAATGTTACCAAAACCCATTTAGAGCAGAAGACCACGTCTGAATGCTCAGCACATCAAACCTTAGAGCAGGAGACTACAGCAGGTGCCACTCCTGTCAGCTGAGAAAATGAAGCTACAACAGAAGACTGTTAAATGCTGCCTGTGCCAGGATCGTGCATCAGGTCGCAAATTATCTCCGATGGCTTTCTTGAACATGAGTGAGTTCACTCTTTAAAGCAGCCTCCACAGTCACCAGATCTCGATCCATTAGAGCGGTGCTCCTAAACTGGTCTGGCTTTGGGACCCACTATCACCCCTTAATGTCAAACTGCGACCCGAATCGAGGACAATTGTCAGCCTCTCCAATTTGTTTAATAAAAAGTTGTTGACCTTTAAACTGAGTCCAGAACATCACAGTGAGCCAACACAAAAAAGTTTGATGATGACCAAAATGACCAGCAGGTGGCGATGCTAGAGAGGGAAATATTCCATTTATATTCAATTAGCTGCATTTTTAATTACAACCTAAAAGTGCATCTTAGAGACACAAGGTTTAAGAATATAAATGTAAGTATAGCTGTGATAACCCTGCATCAGTGGACACATCCTGAACAGCTCTGTGATCATAATATTTAATCAACAGCACTAAATAAGCCGCTGACTCCAGCACAGTACAAAAGTTCTGATCTAGCCTGAGAGTGTTTGTCCAATTTTAAGTTAAAAAAAAATCTCACTGGACTTTTTCTGGGCCACAATTTCCTGACATGTCTGGATTAAGATCTTATTTGAAGATTTAAAAGCTAAAAATAAAGCCTGAGTTTCTTATAATAAGTAATATTATCTGCCAATGAGATGAGACAAATTTAACTTAAAGGTTGTCTCAAAGTGATTTTTTCTCTCCTGAGCAGATTTTAAACCTGAATTTCAGACCCTCACCGAGTCAAACTTTCCTTGTTGGTAGATATTTTTTATCATTACAAATAATTCAGTGCCATATGTTTGCCTTTCATTTCTTAAAGTAAGATATTTATCTGGACTTATTAAGTAAATGGGATTAGAATAAGTGTTCTAGATATTTCTGACTTGAAAATAGACAAACACACTCGCCTAGATCTGAGTTTTTGCAGTTGTAATCCTCGGTTTATCAACTGTATTGATATATTTGTTTTTAATATTCTTACTGTATTAATAACCACTCTATGTCTGTATTGTAATATTATCCATATCGTGGAGCATGTACTGTTGGTCTCATTCAGTTGCAAGCTACCCAGGGTGTCCCGGCCTCAGCCTGGAGACGTCCACGTCTTCTTTTGTGATTTTCCATGAAGGAGGTGTTGGTGTGGTCTGAGTGTAGAGCAGTCAGAAGCCGCTGCATAAACCTCAGTGTTGTGTTGGTCTAGTGTCAATAACTCAAGGGCGAAGATACGTAAACAGATCGGCTGCACAGTGGTTCAGCTGGAAGGAAATCTCTAAATTGATGGCTCACATTATCCATAATGGTTCTGAACTGTGGGCTGTGGGCAGAGAGCTCCAGCAGGACGCAGTTTGTCTGCTGTGATTTCACACCAATCAGAGATCAGCTCGCTCAGTTTGTGGACTTCAAGGACCTGGACCAGGACCCTGTAATGAGGGCACTGATGACACTCAGGTTTATCGCCGTTGATTAATGACAAACAACAAACGGGGGTGCTTTGTCATCAGACAAATCGAATGAAGACGAGGAGAGCGGCTGAATGATCGATCACGCTGTGGAGACTAGAGGCTGAGAGAAGAGCTCTGCAGTGAAGCCTGTTCAGCTTCAATGAGGGAAAATAACAGCTGTTTAACCCGTTAGTGCGGCCTTTTATTATCCATGTAAACACTCAGGGAGGGATTTAAGATCTGTCCCTTCAGGGCTCCTAAGCTCCTGAGGGAACAATGACATTCAGCATCTTCACCGGTGCCTAAAATACTTGAAACTCATGAATTCAATGTTTTTCAAGGTGAGAGCTGATTTGATTTTTGAAGTGCTTGACAGTAATTGTATGAAACTAGCAGACTGATTTGAGCCTTTAGCAGAAGTATGTAAGTCTTTCACATCAAATAATGATGGGAAATATAGTGATAATAGGAGTTATATCAGTGATTATAATAATAATAGAAATAATACCGTCTTGTGCTGTTACCTCACAGGTATGACGCAGCTGTTAACGGGGAGATGAATGCATTAAAAATAACCAGTGAGTTAACATTAAGGGTTTGTATTGGCAGGAATCTGATATTATACAAATGTGGGCAGAGGGATGACCGTTCAGTATGTCAAAGGATAAACTAGGGATGGGTCAAAAAACTATTTCATGTCAGAATCATAGTTCTCTCTCAGATTCTCAATCAATTCTTCATATAACAAGACGTTGGTCCTCCTGAAAATATGCTGCTTGTACTTTCTTCTGCACGGTGGTACACACTGGTAACTGAGGTGCATGCTGCTGGTCGTGTTGCTAAAGGTAGCTCATTAGCTTACTGCGTAGCCTGTTAGCTCAAATCAAGACGCCTCCCTCAGAATCCAAATTAAGTCCTGACATAGGGGAAGATTCCTGTCTAAACAGCCTATTTTTCAATCAGTCAGTCAATCAGGCTTTATTAATATAGCACTTTTCATACAAGAAAATGTTGCACAAAGTGCTTTACAAACAGATGAATTAGAAGAAGATAACAGGAAGTATGACCCAAACCTACTTGAACACAGTATTGGTAAATTTCAACATTAAGATAAATAAAAGACATACCCAGAATTCACAGAGGAAACGCCATCTTAAAGGTTTAAAATGAGTAAACACTGCAGTCTAGGTTCAAGTGTAAAACTAAAATATCAAATAGAAAAAAAAATGAAATTAAGTAATAAATAAGCAAATAATAAAATGGCGCTGTAATGAGAATAAAAACATTTAAAGACAAGACTTGAGAAAAACTTGGAGAAAAACAATTAAACAAGAGGATAAACTACTAAAATATAACTCTGAAGTTAAAACAACGTAAGATAAAATCACTAAAACAGATGAAGAAGAGTTCATTAAAATCAGATAAAAGCCAGACTAAAGCGGGAGGTCTGGAGTTTGGACATCTTTTTCACAGAAATACGGCCTCACAGTGTTATTATTATTTTTATTTCATTAAAGTGCTAGTGTTAATTTTTGAAAACAATCTTTGCAACATGGATAAACTTTATGTCTCTCCCAGTGACAGAGAAAATAACAACAGACGCAGAGCAGTCGCCAAATATACTGACGAAAGGCTGAACATCAAATACAAAAGATATGCCCTACATTTCAATAGATTTTCTCTATTTTTAATATTGATATCATGCTATAATAATATATTATGATAAAGCTTAAAGATTCTGCTTTTATTTTTATGGTCTGTTGTCTATTTTAATGTCTTTGTTTGATATTCCTCTACGACACTGTGTCTAAGAGTATTTCTGATTCAGATTCTAAATATAGTAATACAGTATTACATCACAAAATACTGCCATATGATGGTGTATCTTTATTTTCTTAGCTTCATTGTAACCCTTCGTCCTCTGTCCATCTGAACCTTTGTCTCACTCTTTTTGTGTCCTCACTCATAATCCAAGGACGTCTTTTTGCTCCATCGCTCTGGTTTTGACTTCACCTCCTGCACGTCCTCAGCCTGCGTGTCTTTGAGTCCACCTCGTCCACTCTCCCCACATGTAGCAGGAGGACGAGGGATCCCAGTGTTTGCATTATTTACGTGAGCTCTTAACCTGCCTGGCCTGCGCTCACTCCAACGCTGAGCTTTATTTTTAGAAACACTGTCTTTTTTGGGAGGGGGACTTCTTAGAAAACATTTGCTGGAGCTGATGTGGCTGCAGAGACTCGACCTGAAGGAGGAGTGATGCAAAAGAGCATGTTATGCAATTTGTTCTGGCTGTTACAGAATAGCCTGCATGAAGCTAAGAGTGGTTATGTACCAACTTCAGCTCATGTATGCATCAATAAATTAACACACAAATGGAGCTGAGGGCCTTTTACATTTTAATCAGGGAATTACATAAGCTTTTCTGATACGGCTCTGCAGTGTTCGGGTTCATTCTGCACTCCTGTACATTTCCAGAGCTTATCTTTTTGACATTTCCAGTGTTTGATTTATCAGACTGATGCTAAGTGTCTCAAAGTTTGACATTTTTAAAATGTTGTCTTGAAGTATTTTGACTGAAACCATAACAGCTTCACATTTTTTATGATGGCAGCTTATTCATTTAACTTCAGGACACAGAGAGTAGAATCTTATGAAAGTAAAAAAACAATTCAACACCATATAAATCTTTTACTTGAGTACTTTCAGCTCCTCCCTTAAGAAGTCTTGAATTTTTTCAGTTGTTGAGGAGATATCACATCAGAGAATGAGAAGGAATCAAATCACTTTAACTTCAATATGGTTTGTAAAGATTCAGTGAAGATGAGGAATTAAAAGTCCAAACATGGAGGTTCATCCTGAGATATCTGTACCATCCCTATCTCCATTTTGCATCTTGCCCAGTAGACATATATTGATATTATATATCATCTATATATCATATTTTAATACTTTAGTTTTTATTATAATACAGTATAAAGAGGCTGGAGCTGCCACTGAGTTCCTGTATCTCATATTTGTTTTGTGCTGCCTGCTTGTTATGGACCAAGTTAAAACTTCAACATTTGCTGCACCTTCTGTCCACCAAACTCCTGCTGTAACAAGACCATACCAGACTCTGGTGGGCTAAAACAAAGGGTCTAACATGAGATTTCAGGATTGTGATACATATGGATGCCCAGACCATAAACTTGTCCTTGTGATATGTCTTTATTGAACTGAAATTTGAAGGACAGCCATTGGGTGGTTTTAGCACTAGCATTTGATGGAGAGATTGTTCTAGCATTATTAGTCCCTCCCTCTTTCATGGGTGGTGTTTACACGAGCTGAAAACTGAGAGTTTTCATTGCGTCTTCGCCTTCTGTTTACACGAGACCGATGCCCGGAGTACCTAAATCTGCAAACTTTTGAAACCAGGGTCCAGAGCGGAGAGTATTGAAAACGTATCACTGCCCGGCTTCATGTCGACGGGATTCAGCGTTTAAGGGTGAAACGCTGACGTCACCGCATGCGCAGTACTCTGTCACATGAAGGCTGCGCGGGCATACCAGGAACAACAACAGCTTCGACCGTCTACTGAGCAACATGTGTGCTGTTTGCTGTGCTCGGTTTGTTTTTAATGACAAAACTATCCAGACAGATATGTTGTCCAGACAAGAAACTCCTGCGTCTTTGTGCGTCCACTCGCCATTGCTGTTTGTGAAAAGTTTTTCTTCTTCGTACCTGTGTTGTAACACCGCTGTTTCTCTGCAAACCTACATTGCCATCTGCTGGCCTGGCATGCACGCTTCAGCGTTTTCAGTCGTTCTCGTGTCTCCATGTGGACACGACTCGTTTTTGAAAACGCAAAGGATAAACCTTTCTGTTTCTGGTGAAACGTTGCCGTGTAAACATGGCCTTGGTTCTGGTTTATCAGTGAGGGAGAAGTTACGGGGATAAGTGTGTCGCTGTTCCAAAAGTTGCACTGCTTTAAGCACCAGGAGGACGGTGACACAGTGGACAGTGGACACAGGCTCTAGAGAATCAGAATTTGTATTTGTTGCTGAGAACATTAGCGCATACAAAGAGTCTGACCTGGTAAATTGGTGCAAAAACAATCAACATATAAATATAATAAAAATAGAGGAATAATGAATTATAAAAGTAGATGGAAAATAGTGCAAAACTGACTTGATCATATATAATTAATACAAAATATACAATAGGCACAAAAACAAAAACACAACTCAACTAGAAAGCACTCAGAGAGCGCAAACCCCCGACAGGTTAGCTCACAGATGTCTGTTCCATCTATAATCAATAGTTCCATCATAAAGTTTACATCATGATTCTTGACCCTGAAAACCCACACCTAGCACTCAGAATCATGTTGATATCATTGTTAGTTAGACAGTTGAGGTTATCTGGATCACCACCAAAATCTAATCATTTTTAACATCTCCTGAAATGGCTGCTAGAGTATGTTCACAATCACAGTTCACCTGATCCACCTCTGTTCTCACTCTGTCTGAGACAATCGCCTGTCTCCTCTTGTCTTCTGCTGTAGATGGTAGATTTTGCACACTGTGTGTATAAAAGGAGAAGTTTGTGTGTAATTTCAGCTCTGTCATGGCCAAGCAGAGCCTCAGACAGTGGAGGTTATTCCAGGACTGACTCCACTGACACTCTGAAAGTCCTTTAGGTGCTCTGCTGGTGCCTCAAATGTCCTCTCAGTTGATGTATTTCGTAATCTTGCAGCACGACAGCCCTCAGCTCCACTGCACTTAGTGAACTTCCTCTGACCTTTGTGAACAGTTTGTTGACTCTGCTGAAGTTAGTTTCTGAAATCATAACAGCACAAAAGAAGAGGAGTTGTTGAAGTGTATGTAATCATGTTTTTTAATTCATGATGGATGGAAATGGCTAGTGTGCATATGAAGGTTGGAGTGTTAGATATTGTCAAGCCAAAACAGAAAATGACATTTAGTGTTGTTTAATTATGTATTTTTTAGTTTATTCTGTTTTAAATGTGGTAGTTATGGAGATGTCCCTGTGAAATGGTTGGACGACAGAGCAGAGAGAGAGAGAGAGAGAGAGAGCAGCCATTAAGTACAGCACGCACAGGTGAGCACAGGCACAGGCGAGCAGAGGCACAGGTGAGCACAGGCACAGGTGAGCACAGGCACAGGTGAGCAGAGGCAGAGGTGAGCACAGGCACAGGTGAGCACAGGCACAGGTGAGCACAGGCACAGGTGAGCAGAGGCACAGGTGAGCACAGGCACAGGTGAGCACAGGCACAGGTGAGCACAGGCACAGGTGAGCCGCATTCTGCTCAATGATATCAGCAGGAAGAAGCTGCAGTGAGATGTGCAACAGGAGCAAGGGCAGAGCAGAGACTGCTGCGGTTAGTTTGCTTTGTTTTATTTAATTAATGAAAGTAAATGTAACTTGTTAAGAAATCTAAAAATTATGTATGTGCGTGAATGTGGCTGTTTTCTTTGATTTCATTTGTCGTGCAGCAGGTAACCCTGTGTGTACGGCATGTGCTATTTTAGTTGTAGATCATATATTAAGGTTATTTATTTAATTTGATGTGGTGCAGTTTTAGTTAGAATGTAATGTTTAAAATACTAACAAATTTAATTTAAAACATCTAACAAATGACAAATCAGTTTATTTCATAGGTTGAGTATTTCAATGTTATTCATTTCCTTTCCCATGAATTATGTGAAACTGATATATCTGTTGTCTACTTTTGTTCACATTTCCAAACTATTCTTTTGAAGAAAAAACTTGAAGAAACAAAGAATTGAGTTGTCCTGTGTCCTCTGGTGTCACCTCCAGTATCTGCAGTTAACCCCTAAAGAACTTGACAGATATCGTGATTGAGGTTCGATTAAATCGGTTAAATGTAGGAAGAATATTTGATCCAAAGGTCAAACTACAGGCCTGAAAAATGCCTTTACTTTATTTTATTTTATTTATCCCCATTAGCTACTGCTGAAGCAACAGCTACTCTTCCTGGGGTCCTCACATTAAAACACAATCCACATCAATGACATCCATTCATTCAATACACTCTAAAAATTGAAACAGGAATAAAAGGCAGTTAAAACAGCAACCATCTTCAGTCATAGTGATAGTCTCTAAGATGCCCAAAGATCAGGGTCTATGTACATCAGTTAATAAATTATGATTTAAAACAATTCCAAAATGAATAATTGCACCTTAGACAGTGCATTTGAACAGAACTACAGTGTAAATGTTTTTAATAGATAATTACATGATTCTGCATGTCACTTTCAGTTATACAATGGACAGACTGTTAAGATAATCTTGATGACATTAGATATTTCTTCAAAGTCTTTTTAAAAACAATTTACTAGTTAAACTTGTGATCTCTGATGGAAGACTATTCCATATATACAAAACAGTACTTTGTCCTGCATCAATATTTGTAATAATACCAATGCATTTGTAATAATTTATCTGATAACTGTTTTTATTTCATTCACCAGTTTATCAGTTTTATCCACCCAAATGAAACAATCATCAGGATTTCTCATAACAGTAGATAAAAATGTGCTTTGGTAGTTATCTTTCCTCTCAGACCAACAATCACAAACTAAAAGACGTTTAGTTTACTGAACCTGTGACCAAGAAAACAAGTGAATTCCCACATTTTGGAAGCTGAAGGCATGCAGAAACGGTCAGGATTATTGGATTATTGGACAATATTAAAAAAAAAAAAACCCTGAGGGAATCACCACCAGCCTTGTCAGTTGAGCACACGGGCATCGGTGGCACAGTCGGATAGGTCGGTAATTGGAAGCTTGCAGGTTCGAGCCCAGCTCTGGGCGACACATGGCGATGTGTCCTTGGGCAAGACTTAACCCCAAGTTGCTCCCACTGCTGCGTCAGTGGTGTGTAAATGGGCATGAAAGGGCGTGAATGTGTTAGTTTATGCTGATGTATAACTGTCAAAGAAACTCTGAACCATCAGTGAGTGAATGTTAGAGCGAATAGGTGTGAATGGGTAGATGTGACCTGTGGTGTAAAGCAGCTTTGAGTTGTCAAAGACTAGAAAAGCGCTATATAAGCTCAAGTCCATTTACCGTTTTACACTGCGCTCTACCGGGCAGCGCTTTAAGCAGGTGCACACAGGATTTTCTAATTGTGAAGAGATGTTTTATCTGTTAGAGAGCCCACACATGAAGATAAAAATCAGGCATTGACCAGTTTGGATCATACTGTGTGTGATAATCTCATCACAGCACACCACACACATAACCATTCTGTCCCACCACCGATCTAGAATCTAGTCCTCCAAGACAGAAATCTAAACAAACGTGAGCTAACAAAAACAACGAAGAAGAACCGTAACAACAACCGGAAAACACAACATGGAAGAGGACATATGAGAAGAGGGACTGGTGGAGCTCTTGGGACTGTTTTTAAACTGAAAAAAAGAAAAGACTGTGGAAAAAATCCTGGAGACAGTGTGAACATGTGAGCTGGTCCTCCATTTCTGAGGTCAACTTTCTGTTTCAGGTCGGCCATGTTTGTTTTTATTTACGCCTGCTTCCTTGTTCCTCAGTCCGCTCGCTTCTTGATTGGCTACATTCACCGAGTCTTGACTCTGGAGTCGTCGACTTTCCCCACTCATGAAGGTTTTTAAATATTGAACAAGTAATATTCACGATTATCAACCTGGACAAATTCACTCTTAACACACTTCTGATCACAGGATAATCTGATAGGATAATCTTATAAGACATAAGACAATCTGGAGTTTGCCGTCCTTGGTCGTGAAGTCGGGACAAAAACAGCCCGATAATCTTTATGTGTGTGCCCCGCTTTAGATGCTGTCTCCGACGGTGAGGGCGTGTGCTGTTGAGTAGAGCAAAGCAGCAGTGGACAGAATAATGACTCTTCTTTGTCCTTCATGTGCTGTCATTGTTTTTGCTTCATATCCTCAGATTTTATAAAGACAGAGGTCAGAGGTCAGAGTAAAGCTGTGTCAGCGTCTGCAGCAGCTAAAGCCTGAACATGGTGGCTTCTGGATTAGCCGCTCTTCTTTTTAATGAACATGAATCTGTAGCTTTGGATCATATGGACAGTGTTGGGTTATTTAATCCTCTGCTCATACAGCAGCGTTCAGCTTCACTCGGCCTGTGTTCAAGGCTGCACTTCTGTCCACGTTTGATCCTTAATCTTCATTTTCTCAATCCAAAGCTTCTGTCGGAGACAAAAGAGCCTAAAGGAGGAGGAACGATATGGAAATGAATGAATTAGTTCAAGGCTGACAAAGAGGGGCTGGGGAGCACGAGAGGAAGGAAACTAGAGGAGTTTAATGAGAAGGAGGGACAGCAAATAAAGACATGTCAGAAACATGAGACGTGAGGAAGTTTTTGACAAGACTGTAAGTAAGAGAGCAAGAAGATAAAGAAAAATGAGGCATAAATGGAGAGGAAAAGATGATTTGATGATGGACGATGATGCTTCAATCCTGATATCAATCAAAAAGCTGAAGAAAAGGAGAGCCCTCCTCCACACGTGTGCCTGGCTTTAAAAAGGAAATCTCCCGAGTGAGAATACGGCCTCTCGCTAATGAAGGAGAGTTAAATCATCCGTATTCCCCTGGACGCCACGCTTCCTCTCCTTCTGACCTTTAGCTGTCACGGCTGTTGGCTGAGCGGGGAAACGCTGTCAGAGGAAAAATGCGAGGTGCTCACCCAAAAATAGCTCCCAGGTGGAAGGATTTCAGAATTATGGCAGCTCCAGGAGGTGATGCACATATTTTACAGGTTGCTGTTAAAATGAAAGAAACAATTATGTAAAGCCTGTGAGTCATTATTTAACCAGGCCAAGAGGAAGAGGGTGATATGAAGAGGCTGAAACAAACACTGCACCCCTGACAGGGATTAACAGAGTAGGGGTGTCTGAGGATTGTGAAGAGCTGGTTTTAACACCTGCAGAACAATGTCCAATCAGTGTACGGGAAAACTGAACTGAAAAGTTACTCATGCTGGCCTCTGGAAGGTATCAGGGCTCCTTCACACTATAACACAACAAATCTTAGCCTTACAGAAGCCAGAAGATCCAAACTGAGGGAGAAATAACCAGTGAAAAATATCCCTGCCATGAATAAAGCATCTGAGATGTAGGCTTGGAAAATCCACACGTCACAGTGAGAGGGCTGAGGTAGTTGTAAGTAGTTTATTTTGGGACATGTAAGAAAAAAAAAAAAAGAGAAAAATAGTGGACAAACGTAACAATACAATACAAAACTGACAAAATATGATTAAAAAAATGTATGAAAATGAAAACTATGCTTTACATATCCAAAAAGGATTAGGAAGAAGTAATACTTATTTAATCCCACTCCTTATCCATAAAATATTATTTGGCTTTCCTTATCAATATACATTTATACAATAATTAATTACAAACATAAATACAAACATACACATATGCCTACTCATACATAAACTGAAAGTAACTCCCCCAAATAATAAAGGGAATAAAAGAACCAAATATTAAAATAAACCGAAAACACCCTGTGATCCTCAAACACCTTCATTCCTTCATTACTCCACAATAAAGTGTTTCATAGTTTCACTCCACAAATAAGGATGTTAAGAGTGAATTTGTCTTGTTGTGTGTAAACAATAGATTTTGAAATGAAATTTTCCTCGTAGGTACAAATATATTGAGATATTTTTTGCCTGATGATATTAATTGGAACTTCTTTTTAAGGAAATTTTTAAGATTAATTCAATATGTTTTTTTAGTGCAAAAATTAAAATTCAACGATGCGTCTCTTCAGAGAACGTTTTCATCTCTGTGGACAAGGACTAAGCATCAATGTGATGACACGGATTAAGTCAGAACATGGCATAAAGGAGGAGCCAGGGTGGAGGAGGGCTGTGGAGGAGGGCCGCACAGGGAGCAGCGAAGAGTAGGCAGGCTGGAGCAGCTTAAATAAGGCGGTCTGAGTGCATTTAGCCAACGGCTGCTTCGTGGAAATCAGTTGCCTGTCAGCAGTAGTGGGTTAACTTTGGATCAGCTGTTTGACAATAAAATGCTGTAAAACTTGGCAGTTAATCAAGTGTTAATCTTAATTACAATTTCTGCCTTCTAGGGCTTGACAATATGGCCTAAAAATAAAATCCCTGATTTTTTCCACAGGACTTGATTTATGATTTTAATAGATTTTTTCCCTCTGAAAAAAAAAACAAAAAAACAAAAAAAAACTTTGAGTGACACAAAAATGGCATGCATCAAGTTTACCTTTATGTTGTCAAAAATACTTCCCCAACCAAACAGAATTTCCCTCTTTAAGTTAACGTGTGTGTCATAAATGTTTATTATGTGGTTCAAATGTAGGCACACTTGTCTACATAAACACTTAAAGCTGAGCTATTTTCAGTTTATTGATATGAAAGTCTCTGATCAACTATAAATCTTATTTAAAAAAACACACATTAAAGCCTAAACATACTTGTGCAAAACCTGACAGGGCCTGCCATCATGAAAACTGTAAATTATCATTATCTATATTGTCAAACATCCCAACAACTTGCAGTTGTGGTAAGTCAAGAAAAACAAATAAGATTTTTAATTTTTAAGTCTTCTGCAGAAAAAAATCAAATTAATTGATTTAATCAATATTGCCCAGCCCTACTGCCTTCCATAATTATACAGACTAAGTATTTGAAGTCCAAAGATTTCTGTGTCACATGATACCTTGAACCTCTTTTCTATTATTTTTATAATATTTATCAGCAATATTTTGAGTTTTTTTTATTTTTGGAATGTTTTTCCATGTGTTATTAATTCTTTAATGTTCAAAATGATTGCGTCAAATGACCCTAACGTTAACCCTGCAAGTATTTGGGCTGTGTTTTCAAACCCGTGGGTAATCATGCTTCATAATCCTGACCTCAATAACTGTTCAAATAAATAATATTAAGTTTTTTTTTTACCAGAATTGGGCAGCCGTAGAATGCTATTAAAATGCTATAGATTTTTATTAGAAATATCAATTTTTGGAGCCTGCCATCTGATAATTGGATTGCAGTAAAATGGCAATAAATTGACATATTAATATTTGTCCCAACAAAATTGCATAGATCTTGTAGTACTTGTGGGTATCTGTGGTGACCCAAGTTTCATAACTTGTCAGGCCAGTTAAAGAGTTGAATACATGCAATACTGATACACTTCCCTGATCTAACAGAGCAACAGCCTGTTGAAAGTGTTTGGGGAGGGCAGAACCTTTAAAGACCACATCTGAAAGGTGTCTGGACAATCGGCCTGTCAATCACATACTTTATGAGCCAATCAGATGATGGAGAAGGTGGAGTAACGCATCAAACATGAGCCAATTCATACAGCAAACTCTCCAAAGCCCACCTGGAGAGGGGGAAACATATATTCCCTATCGAGGAATGTTTCAGTGTTGTTCTTTGTTTTTTATTTAATGAGCTAATGTTCTCCAGTTCTGATAAAACTGACACTCAAGCAGCATCTATCCTTATCCTGTTCAGAGCAGCTACTCTCTGCACTCACTTCTGGCTGTTGTCACGTTCGTAGCTTCCCCTCTTTGACTCTTCAAAAGATGCTTCGGATGCTTCAGCTTGAAGCTTCACGAGCTGGATCTGCCTGAAAACAGACATTGAATCAGGCAGATCCAGCTGCACAGCTAGGCTAGAGTTTCCCACAAATCCTCACTAAGTCTTAAAAGTCATTGAAGTTGGGTCTTGATATTCAAGGTCTTGTCCCAGAACGTCTGGTGTTCAGTCTGGAGGAGACTTGACCATGATGTGGAGCTGAATGAATCATGGTGAATTAGCTTCACAGGGTTATGTTTTTGGCCCCGTATGTTTGTTTATTTGTTTGTTTGTTAGCAAGATTGCTCAAAAACTACTGGATGGATTTTGTTGCAATTTTCAGGAGATGTTGGTAATGGCCCAACTTCAAAATGATCAGATTTTGGTGGTGATCCAGATAACTGCCATTAGCAAACAATAATTTTTGCTCAATAACAAATAATGTTATCAACATGACTCTGAGTGCTAGGTGTGGGTTTTCAGAGTCATGAATCATATTATGATGGTAACTTTATCATGGAACTATTATAGATGTAACAGCACTATGTCAGCTATGAGTGCTCTCTAGTTTTACCTGTATTTTATGTACTCTTTTGAAACTGCAACCAAATCCAACACTTTATCTACCACAGTGCCTGTGGAAACATCCCTTCAAACATTTTAGAGCTTTTCCATCCACAGGAATGTCCCTAATTATGACGTTGTTGGACACTTTTATCTCCAGCGTGGTGACACAAACGTAAAAGTGGATTTTACCATGAAACATGTTGTGTGAGAAAATCTACAAAAGACATTAAGCAGAGCAGATGGTGAGCTTGTTCTCTCACCGTAGCAGTTAACTTAATTAATGAGCACCCTGCCCGTTAACGTGTCCCCTCATATTTCACTGTTATGGTGCATTTCTGCATATGGCTTCATCTGAAGTCTGATCATTCTCCTTGTGTTTGTGCGTTTTCTCCTCCAGTACCGGATTGGGCAGCTGTACATGATCAGTAAGCACAGCCACGAGCAGAGCGACCGAGGGGAGGGGGTGGAGGTGGTCCAGAATGAACCGTACGAGGACCCGGTGCACGGACAAGGACAGTTCACAGAGAAAAGAGTCTACCTCAACAGGTCAGTGAACACACCATGTTAGCTGATGTCTGTCATCCTTTTTCTTGTGAGTGTTGTTTCTAACAAGAGAGCAGGAGTATTTACCCCGCAGACTGCTGTAGCCTGGAAAAGCCCTCAGTGTGAGTGAAGAGCCTGGGCTCGCTCTGCAGGGGGCCTTAAAAACAAGATCCCGTCCAGTAAGATGGAACAAACAGGATCATGCATGCTACAGCTTCACCGTAAACAGCATTTTCATCCTCACCTCAGTATGAAAACATGCAGTGAAGACTGAAAGGCTGTAAATAAATGAACCCCCCTCCCCCCCGCTGTATTCCCCTCAACAGTGCTGCCGTTGTGCAGAACATTTTGCATCACGCCAAGAACAGACATGATTTAAGCATGATTTTTACCCAACAGGTCTTTAGTTCCTTCATCCTGTTTTAGGCCAGTGGTTCTCACTTACTTTCTGTCAGGCCCCCCTTTTAAGACTTTTGTGTTTCCCTCCATCCACAACCCACAGAGTCACCAAAGGGGTGAAGATCCAGAACAGGGGTCGCCGACCTTTCAGCCTGAGAGCTACCCAAAGATAAGGAGCTTTACAGAGGGCTTCCTGTTGGATTTGGTGTGTCTGACTGATATAAGTTAGCATAGTTCACCTACAAAAGGTCATATTGTGCATTCAGGAGGCTACAAGTGACACTGAATGTTTACTTTTTACTTTAAATGACAATAATTATTACTAATGGTTAAGAAATTATACAAGAATGTTATACTTAAATGCATCTTCAGTGATTTGATTGGTGTAACTGATATGAGCAGCGGTCGCACTTTTGTGATTTTTTTTGTACACGTGATCACTATTGCCACAGTTACTTTGAAAAAGTAATCTAATTACTGATTACTCCCTTTAAAAATAGCTTACTTTACTGATTACTTGATTTTAAAAGCAGCTAAGTTAGATTACAAGTTACTTTATTAGTTACATTCAATATATAATCCATCAGTATATATGTTATATACACAGCGAGTCATCCGTGTTTAAGGGCAGCATTTCCTCAACATACTGCCCCACCAACTTCTCCAACTGCCCCCCCACTCACTGGTTTAGCAGCTTTTGTAGTTTGGGTGGGGGGACGTCCTGTCCCAGCTCTCTGCTTCACTCCACCTGGCCGGACTTTCTCTGTGAGTTTGAGTGTGTCGTGCTGTTACTCCAAATGCTTCTTTGAATTTGACCTGGTGTTTTTGGAGCTGGATAACACACTGTCTCCAGCAGAGTGTACAACAAACCTTAATATTGTCATCTTTATCCGACACAAACTCACAATAGTGACTGTACTTCCTGCTAGAAAACATTACACATGAGTTGTCTTCATGCTGAAAACATGACTTGTCACATACATGACGTCACTTCCTGAGACGCTCACTTCCTTTTTTACTAAGGAAAAAGACAGTAAGGCAGAGTTACTTGGATAAGTAACTATAATCTGATTACTTGTTTGAAACAGTAATGCGTTAGATTACTCGTTACTGTAAAAAGTGGTCATAATTAGGGTAACGCATGACCTGCATCACTGCAGAGTGACACTGTAAGGGCTATAGCAGCAGTGGTGATAAAGGTCAGTGCATCAAAGTGAACTTTTATCCTGCTCAGGCCAAAGTTTAAAGAAAAAGAGGCCATTTTGAAACAGAACGCACGATAAATTAGTTGGTTTTTGTATTGATGTAGGTATGATTTATTTGCATTAATAATAGAAATTAAGTTTAAAAAATAATGTTTTATTTCAGACTCTGTGGTGAGAACTTGAGGTCTCTGTTGAAAGTGCCTGTGCTCGCCTCTGGTCTAGAAAGTCTAAAGTACAGATGTGAACTGGTTATATAATTCAGCCTTCTGAGATTACAGCATGCACTTGATAAAATCTTGTAAGAGACACAAACTTCCGTCTACCCACCCTTGTATTACTACAAGGTTGATCCATCAGTGCTTCTTACCAACACAAATACAGAGCTTTGTGTTTTCAAAGCGTCTACAGCACTTCAGCTGGACCTTCATGACTCAAATGCAGATGAGAACGAAGAGAGAGGAGCAGCTGGAAGAGAAACTACAGCAGGAGGAGGAGAGGGGTGAGGACAGAGATGCTGTAGGCCATTTGTTCGAGCACAAATACCTGCGTCAGCGTTCACGACGCTCTGCAACTCATTATGCTGAGTCAGCTCGACTCTGTTCTTGGAAGGAGAGGAGGGTGAGGGTTCAGACTGATGGTGCTTTTCCAAACCACTGGATGTGGTGTCTCGACTCTTCTCAGTTTTTTTTTACCAGGCACTCACACAGAGATTCAGAGGTTTAAAATCAGTGAGTTAATGTGCTCAATAACGGCGACCTGAATGCCAAACGAAGTTTGATCGTGATTGAGTGACTCTGATTAAAAGTACAGGAGAGTTTAGGAGGTCATAAGGAGTTTGATGTCTATGTTGAAAATCCACTCATGAAGCTGCTGCTTTCTCACCCAGGGGTGGACACTGTCCCCCTTCACCCCGACCCTAAAACACTTGTCATGCGTAACCAAATAAGTTTGTAAAATCAGACTAGAATTGTATATAAAATATATTTCAATCACCAGAAAGTGCCCTTTGTTTTCATTGAAGCAGTGGCCAAAGCTGGCATGATTTCTGCTCAGCTTATCAAATAAAGTATTGAATACATAAATACAGATTTAATTTTGCTTTTGCCAACAGTATATTTGTTCTTTTTGTTATTTGAAAGTAAATCTTTAAACTGAGATTGTCCTGCAGTTCTTATCAGTTTGGCCTTCTGGCAAAAGCACAAAAATGTCGAGGCCATTTTGGGAACCGAAATTTCCCATCCCTGTTCCATCGATTAAGACTCACCAGTATCTGATTTAACATTGCAGTATCTGCTTACGTGGAGCCTCATCTGATGTGATCCCAAAAACGTATTCAGTACAAGGTTCTGTACGATGCCCGATGACAAAAAATACAAAAATAATTGTTTAGTGTCCCAGTTCAGAAGAGACCCAAAAGCAGAATAAAACAGTCAAGGCAGGTATCTGGCAAAAAAAGATTTTAATGGGAAAATCCAAGAGAAAATTACAGTCTGTTTCCAAACAACAGAAAATCAGTCCTATCAAGTCAAAGAGGCAAAAAAATTAAGAAACGTGATAAACAGGGAGAGGTCAAAAGTCCAAAAAGACAAACTCTCTAAAGGCTGAAGGCAAAGCAGACAGGAGCACAAACTACGACCTGGTCACCAGGTAAACTGACAGGCTAATAATGTGTGGGTGATAACAAACAGGTGACAGGCGTGAGTGTCCAAGCAGGCAGCAGGCAGCTCCAGCAGTCTCCATGACAGTTAAGACGTCAGTCTAAATCAGATCCAGATGAAATTTACCCTGATGATGGAGACATGGACCCCACATCATCCTGTGAAACTGGAAAAAAATCAGTTAAAAAATGGCAGAGATATGATTTTTTTTTGTTGTAATTCACTTTTTATTGCTTTTTTTGAACAATAATAACAATATAAAATGTATAAATAATAAGAGAGAGCAAAAATAAAGTATATTTAATAAAAGTGAAGAAAATATGCCAGCCTTTAAACTAAAAAAAAACAATAAAACAAAAAAAGACAAGGGTTAATCAGTACAAACATTCATGGCAGTGTCCATCACATCTCAGCTGTTCACACATCGGCAATGTCGTCCACATTTATTTCATCATGACCTCCTGTCACATTTGGCTTTGGAATCTTAATCATAGAAGCATCTTGATTTACCTTGCATTTACATACATTACATACCCATTCACATATACATATATATACATATATACAAACACACACACACACACACACACATATATATATATACACAAATACATACATACATATCTACACACATACATACACAAATATACCATAACAATCATTTGTCATCATTTCTAAGTTGGGCCATTACCAACGCCTCCTGAAAATTTTAGCAAAATCTGTCCAGTAGTTTTTGCGTAATCTTGCAAACAAACAAACACATGCCAGCAAAAACATACCCTCCTTGGCAGAGATATTAACACAGAGTTGAAAAAGGGACAAAACTGAACCACCAGGGACCAGAAAGAGGAAGCATCTGCAGCATCGACTCCAAAATGGTTTCTGTGCCGATGAAATTCAGTCGATCAAATTTTAATTCATTGTGCAAATTACTGTTGATAATGTCATATTAAGATTCCTCACCGTGTCTATCCACATTTCTGCCTCATTCAACAGGCCGTCCATCTGGCTCTGCAGCAGCTAATCATAGAGGACGCAGTCTGGACCCGCTGTCTTACCTGATCCCATCTAATCTGAACCACATTTTATGCATGTTCAGTTAATAATCTTAATTAGAGCCAAGACTGGATTAACTCCAGGCCTGGATCTGTTGTGTTCTTGAACACACAGACATGCTTTGGTACATAATCTCCACCAGCTCTCTACCACACTCGCACACTTGGCCACCGCGTCTCCTGGCGCACCAGCATTTGGCGGAGCTTTTTAAGAGAGCAGGGAGGGAATGGGAGAAATCAACAGATGGGGGTGTAGGAGGAGGAGTGTCAGTCTCTTTTGTTGGGATAGAGAGAGAGAGGGAGCGAGAGGGGGAAGCAGCCTGCCAACATTCGCACAATGTGACCGTCAAAGGCTGTTTTTATTCACAGCCGTCACGATGCAGTGGGCGCCATTTTCGTCCTCGAGAAATTTGTTTGCCACGTCAGTCAAAGAATGTAAAGATGAAGGCCGGATGCACGAGAGCCTGTGCACTGGTGTGTTTGACAAGGCTCATCAAAAAGTTTGGAGTGCCGCCTCAATTATCCTCTCAGCAGAGATCAGAGTTCAGGATCGCTGGATGCCGGGCGTGCACGCTCACTCACAAAGTCCCCCGAGAGCTGTGCTGGCAGAAGGCTGAGCCTCCCTGAACAGTGAGCACATGCTGAATGATACAAAAACAGAGTGCCAGAGAGGACGCCAGGCATGCTTCACAAACACAACCAAAGACTTAAGGTGAACATTAGTCAGCCACTTTACTAGATGCACCTTTGTAGTACCAGGTCTGACCCCTTTCTGCCTCAGAACTGCCTTAAATCTGTGTGGCCTTGATTCAAAAAGAAGATTTTGGTCCATATTGGCATGAGAACATCACACGGTTGCAGGAGATTCATTGTCTGCATACTCATGATCAGCTCTATTGGACTGAGATCTGGTTACTGTGGAGACCAGATAGGACCGATGTGGTCATAAGGGGATGGACATGGTCAGCAACAGTACTCAGGTAGGCTGTGGAGTCTAAACCATGATAAGGTGGTACTAAGAGGCCCAAGTGTGCCAAAGAAAATATGTGTCCCTGTCTGATGAGTCTGGGGCCTTTTAGCTTGTTTTTTTGAGATTCTTTTGTGAATTCAGTTTACTCAGCACCCAAGCACACAACAAAATCTTCACTGGAGGGTTTCTTTCTTTCTTTCTTTCTTTCTTTCTTTTCAAGCATTTGTCTGTAAAGAGAGAGTAGAGGGTGTCAAGATGCAACAAAAGGTAGTGGATAGAGGTCAGATGGGGCTGTTTTGCTGTGCAGTATGGACTCATCTTTTGCTTGCTTTTTCTCTTGATTTGTTTTTTGTGGATCGTACCTGGTCCTGTTTTTTTGTTTTGGACCACCATTGGTGAGGCTCCAAATCAGATGAACTGATAAAAATGTGGTTCGGAGACAGGGAAAGCCACTGACTGTAGAATCATAAGAGCGTAGGGCTGTTCAACTGAGCATCAGGCTGCAAGTCAATGATACAACAAATAAGTTACTGACGGTTCATAAATGCAGAGATGTTGAATGAGCCCAGAGGGGGTCGTTGATCCAAGGCAGCATGGATCAAAGCTTTTATGATGTTTGTGTCAAGTTCTGACCCTAACATCTGAGTGAAGCAGCAGAAATCCAGACTCATCAGACCAGGAGACATCTTTACAGTCCTCTCTTGTCCAATTTTTGGTGAGCCTGTGATCGATTGGATGTGTCATTGATCCCCTTGAGGAAATTCAGGTCTTCAGTTGCATTACAAATGGTAATAAACAGTCCAGGGTGTTGTTCAGTCTGATGCTGTAGGAACAAAGGATCTCCTGAACCTCTCAGTCCTGCAGTGAGAAGAGTCTCCCACTGCTGCTGCTTCTGTGTCCCTCCAGGATGTTGTGGAGGGGATTGTTACTATTGTCCAGGACGTCCTGCACTGTGCTTCGTGTGTGTCTCTCCACCAGAGCCCCAAGTCTGTCAGCACTGAGCCAGCCTTCTTCTCCTGGTGTTCCTATCAGTCATGTTTCCAGCCCAGCAGACAGCAGCATCCTACAGAACACTGGAGACCACTGACTGAACATATGCAGCATTTCACAGCATTCATCCAAAGACCGTGTTCATATATGAAGAGGTTTTTTTAACAAGTGATGTTAAAAAAGCGGTCATCAGTAATGCAAATATGAAGATGATTTGTTTAACATTCTTCATTTTGGGATGGCAGTATTCAAATTTATGCAATACATTACAACAGAGGGTCTTTTCCCGTCTGCCATCAACATTTTTTTTTAATTTTAGGAACTAAATACAGGGGAAAGATACAGAGTGTGCACTAAAGCATTAAAAGTATATCATGGGGAGAATTAGAAGAAAGAAAAGCTAATGATATACATTATGAAACATAATGAAAACAACAAAAAAACAGAGTTTTGTTCAAATAAAAACACAACAGCTGTAAAAGGTAATCCTTTCCATTATATAAATATTATTTACTGTATCAATCCACTCCTGTATTGTTGGAGCTTCAGGATTTAACCAGCGTCTTGTGAGTGCTGTTTTACGAGCAAGAATCGAAATACCAAACAGATATTCATCCAATCGACTCACCTGGAAGTCAAAATATCCTAGGAACAATGTGGAAAAGTGCAGAGGCAGAGCAGTGTAAAAGATGCTTTTTAATATTTGTGACACTGTCCAAAAATACGTGCCAGTGGTTAGCTTCTCCAGATCCATGTTGACGAACCTGATTTAAAGCAAAATATGACCTCTTTACGCATTTTCGGGGGCTTTATTTGGAAGAGCAAATGACAGTGGACAGAGCTGGCTATGGGGTTAGATAATAGGGATGATATGGAGCAAAATAAGCAGGCTGGATTCAAGCATATGCTGTCTTTGAGCTTTGTTAGTGAGACACCTGTTGGCTATCCACACATGGTATTAAACAAACTGACAAAATGTCGAACAATTTGACAACCTTACTTCAGGATTAAAAGTCTGCTTGTCTCCTGTTGCACATCAGCTGGTTGAAGTCCTTTTCATAGTTTGGCTCTCACCAGCCCTCGGTTTCGTTGTGTAACTCTGCAGCCAGAGTGTTCTTTTCACAAACCAAACAAGCTCCTGCTGATTACCTCAGTGTTTGGAGTAATCTCATCCTCGAGCCTGCCTCATCATTAAAACACTCTCATCTCATATGTCTTTGTCCTTTTGGTGTCTCTATGCAGTAAATTACCCAGCTGGGCTCGAGCAGTGGTTCCTAAAATCTTCTATGTGACGGAGAAGGCGTGGAACTACTACCCTTACACCATTACAGGTAAGAGTTAAGTCTGTTGGACTGTCAGACCCCGCAGCACCAACATGTTAATTCAAGTCAGCTGCTCTAACAGGCCAAACACTCATCTCTTCATGGTTTGTCTTGAGTGGAGCTCACTCCAAAGATTTATCCTCACAGTCACAGATGCACAAAACTTTTTAAAGGTCAGCCTTTTAACTTGTTTTTTGAGATTCTTTTGTGAATTCAGTTTACTCAGCACCCAAGCACACTACGAAATCTTCACTGGAGGGTTTCTTTCTTTCTTTCTTCCTTTTCAAGCATTTGTCTGTAAACAGAGAGTAGAGGGCGTAAAGATGCAACAAAAGGTAGTAGATAGAGGTCAGATGGGGCTGTTTTGCTGTGCAGTATGGACTCATCTTTTGCTTGCTTTTCCTCTTGATTTGTTTTTTTGTGGATCATACCTGATACTTTTTTTGTTTTTGACCACCATCGGTAAGGCTCCAAAACAGATGAACTGAAGAAAATGTGGTTCAGAGACAGGGAAAGCCACTGATCGTAGAATCATAAGAGCGTAGGGCTGTTCAACTGAGCATCAGGCTGCAAGTCAATGGTAAAACAAATAAGTTACTGATTGTTCATAAATACAGAGATGTTGAATGAGCCCAGAGGGGTCGACTCGATGGTTTGACTGGATCATGTGTTCCCGACCTTTCAACTCAGCCACATCTTGGATCTTACAGACAACATTACAATAACAATGTGCAGATATGCAGTTGTCACATTAGTATGCCTACTGAGAGAACAGACTCTGTGTTGTTTCTGCAAATATGTGTAAAAGAATGTTAAATGTACCCCGAAATCCTAGTTTATATGGAAATCCGTTTGGGCATAAAATTGATATGGGTGATATCAACCGTATTTCAGCTCTACTGGTACTCGAAATTGGAGTACATGTACTCAATTTTGGTCAACTAGTGTGCGAGAAGACTTTACTTGTGTAGCAAAATGTACCACTAGCACTACTAGTAGACTGTTTTGGGTCTACTAGTACTACTAGTAGCCTTGCAAATGTTCACTAGTTCTACTAGTGAGCCTTAGATGCTAATAAGGGGGCTGGGAAAAGGAAATTCAGGCCTCCCATTGGCTGTTGAAGATATTACAACCAATCAGGGTGCTGGATTTGGTTATAATCCCTCCTACTTCATTTGCATTAGGTCTGCTAGTACTACTAGTAGACTGAAAACAGTCCACTAGTACTTCTGGTGAGATATTTTGTGTTTCCTAATAGTACTAATAAACAAAAATTTTGTTTTACTAGTAAAGGTTTTTGGAACACTAGTGCAAGAGTAGACCTTACTAGTACTACTAGTTGTACTACTAGTAAAGCTTTGAGTTTTTTACTAGTAACATTTTTAAGTCTACTAGTAGTAATAGTGACAATTTTTGCTGCGCTAGTAAAGTCTACTCGTGCACTAGTCGACCAAAATTGAGTACATGTGCTCCAAATTCGAGTACTAGAGCTGAACTACGATTGATATTACTGACATCAATTTTACGCCCATGCAGTTTCCATAGATCTAAACATACCCCTCACATGGACCTTTAGTGAACTTATTGAAGTGGTTTCGGTTACACCTTTCCTTCTCGAAATGGTCTTAACTGGAACAACCTCAGATGCTCAGCTGTGCCACAGAGTGAGCTTTTAGAGGTTAAAATCAAGGAAATTCACTATGAACGTCATCAGATATGGTTAATAACAGGCATTAAGTAAAACAAGTGCAGGCCATGAGCTTATTTGTCATGTCTGTGAAGAACCATTTGGCGAAATTCTCCTTCGTTGTGTGTGTCCGTTTGATCTTGGAGGTTATAATGTCCAAGATGCAAGTTAGATAAGTCACTGGGAACGCCCCTTAGGTCAGAGTTTCTACTCAACATCTGAGTTCCAACATGTATCACCGTGGATGTCAGAGTGCAGAGGTGTGCAGTGGAGGAATGAGTGCCTTACAGAGAAAAGTAAAAACATAGATGTGACTATTGAACATAAAGGGACACAGCATTTATCTGGAAAATTCCCATTAAAATCAAAATACTCTCAGGAAAACTCATTGCAATATTTTTCTCAATGTCATTCAGTACTTTTTAACACAGCAGACGTTATTTTGGATCATTTATGGGTTTTCATTTGTCTAGAAAGCTCAGATGCTGAAGTTAGACTTTGTAATGGTCCAAATCCTGTTGTCACATTCTTTAAGCACCTTTTTTCCTGCACATACAGAGACCATTTTTATCTACTTGACTCAGGCTTAAAGTCCAAAAGCTCAAAGCATCAACACCTAAACGCTTAGAGATCACCCTGTAAACACAAAATGGTTCAAACATGAAGATGAATCACTGCCTGTTCGTCATCATGTCAGTGTGAGAAATCATGACGTTTTATTGACATGTAAACATGTAAAAGCTGACATGTTTACATGTTTACAGATTGCCTCTCATCCACACTGACTGTCAATGGGCAGAGCGGTGAAACGAGCTTGGCTTCAAACATGTTTCCATACAGAACAGATTTCTGTGATGTACTAATGATGTCGGTGTGAGGCAGATGGAGAGATGCACGTAAGAGAGATCTGTGTTTGATGGGAGAAAATTAGAGAAAGAAGCAGAGAAAGTCGCTGAAGACGGGAGGATCTGTGGGATCAGACATGTTACAATTACACTTTAATACCTTATCATTCAAAGTCTTTTAGAACAGATTAATAATGAAAGAGGTTTTATCACTAACTATGACTTTCTCTCTGTCTCTGCTCGGACCTTTGACCTGATGTCAACATCCTGCTCCACATCCTCCAGAATACACAGTGAGTATCCTCATGTCATATATGTAGATATGCTGTAAAGATGGCAGCGAGCTTGGAGCACAACTGCACCAAAAATGTTATATTCATGTGCAGTGTCCTTGAACCTATTCTGCTCTCTTCTGTTCTATATACACGACAAATTTATTTTGAAAGGGCAAAAATAGTTTCATGTACAAAGAAGCATAAATTCATGCTGCATTCATCACTACACACCATGAGGTCCCTCTTTAAAATGAGATGCCACGTCTCAGGACTTACCTTTAATGAATTTATATTCAACAAATATGATGCTATATAAATAAAGATTGACTAAGTCTAAATTCAGCAGAGACAAGTGTGATTTTAGTCCATTTGTCTCTGGATGTATGTGCGTACAAATTTATTTATTATACATATTTGTATATATGCATTTATGTGTATCTATAACATAAAGGGTATTCAATAGTGATTTTTTTGTCTTTACTAGTACTACTAGTAGACTAAAACAGTCTACTAGTACTACTAGTAAGATATATTTAGTTTACTAGTATTACCAGTAAACCAAAATTTTGTTTTCTACTAGTAAAGTTTTTTGGTACACTAATGCGTGACTAGACCATACTAGTAACACAAAATTGTATACCACTAGACAATTTTGTGTTTCTGGTTGACTGTTTGCTTCACTAGTGAAGTCTTCCCGTGTGCCAGTTGACTAAAATTGAGTACATATACCCATAATTTGAGTCCTAGTAGAGCTGAACTACGATTGATATCACCAATATCAAGTTTATGCCCAAATGGCTTTCTATAAATAATGGTGCTGGACTGCCCAGTTACCTCGCAGAGAACTGATCAACCAATCAGAGCACACTGTTGAGAAGGGGGCCTTAAAGTGACAGGAGCTCCAATAGAGCAGCTCGGACAGAGAGAGAAAAGAGGTGGATCAGGGGTACGTAGCATGTGAAACTGACAGGTTTTTGACCTCTTACAATTATGACCCTCCTCTAAATCGAACCATGAAAACATGACCAGTTTGACGTGACCAGATTAACCCTTTCAGAACAGGCAGCTTTGGCAGAGCGAGCCGACAGTTTTCTTCGACATAAATGTGTGCGGTTGGGCTGAGCTGTCAGGCTTCTGTTGTGTAAAGTGACAAATGTCGACTCCATGAGTCATGAAGATTTTTAGCTGCAGGGAGAGAAAGAAAAGCCGATGTGGTGACAATAGAGCGCTGGATACTGTTCAGGACTGTGTGGGAGAGTTTATGTTCATGTATGAATCAGTGCACATGTGCTCACGCCAGGAGGAGATTTTATGAAACACTCTCATAACAACCTGAAGAGTGAGGGAGGGAGACGACTGGATCTGAGAGGTGGAAATGTTAGCATCAGCTCTCTGGGCCCGCTCCTCTGTATGGAGCTGTCTGCTTTTGAAGGTTAGCATCGCGCAGCTCTATCCAACAATCAATGTAAACACTAAAGAAAGTGTTTTTATACCATTGTTATTTGGACTAGGGGTGTCACGATCCGATATTGATATCGGATATCGGTCCAATATCAGCAAAATTACAAATATCGGATAATATCGGCCTGCATCTAAAATCTCCGACATGAGCTCCCCGAACAAGCAGTCGATTCTAATTTATTTTTTATTTATTTGATTCAGTTGTAGAATATGCTTATGTTTAAGTTAAACACAGTGGTTATTTTGCAATCTAAAAATATCTGTTTTTGTTTTTATTGGATTTATTGAGGTTACTTTTCAGGCTCTTCTAATTAATTTTTTATTAATTTGTATTGTATTGTATTTAATTGTAGTATATTCTTATGTTTAAGGTTAAAATTTATTTAACCCATTGGTTTATGACAAATGGGTCAGTTTTTCTCATACCTACTATTGCTGACTACTGTTCTGTTTGAGTAATCTCACTTGATCAAGCCTTTTCTTACAGTCCATACTACAAAATAAGTAATAAAAGTATGTTTGATTCCTGCTGATATCTTATCGGATCGATATCGGTATCGGCCAATACTCAAGGCTGCAATATCGGTATCGTATCGGAGGTGAAAAAGTTGTATTTGGACTGCTGCTAAAATGAGCTTTCTCATGGAAAAATAATGTTGGGATGGTTGTTTAACAAGACGACCTCAGTTTATGAACAATCCTGTCATCATTTTTGGAGCATAATGGAGGCTGTAGAGGAGTCAAAGTCCACAGAAATGCAGTTTTTAATGTTTTACCAGATTATGTGGATGTTAAGAAGGTTAAAAGAAAGACTTGACAGTTGACTGATTTTTACAGCCCCACCACAAAGCTTCTCATTTTTTTATCGCACAGTTTTGCTTTTTCAAAAATTAATGACTGTCTCAGTTAAGTCTATTATCATTTTTATAGACAATTTTGAAAAATACACAGTATATTTTTAAGAGCCCATATTCTGCTTTATTTAGTTTTAGAAGCACTTGAGTTTGTTTGACTAGTCTCCCTTTATAAACAAGTACATCAGTGAACAAAAAAACAGACCTCTCCTTCTCCTTATGTCCTGGCTAAAATGCCTTGTTTCTTCAGGCTGCCCAAAACAACCTACCAGTGTGATGTCATACCATTATTTTGTCATGAGTCTAAGCTCATGTAGGACGCCCCACAGACCGTCGCAGACACAGAGAATACAGCACTATCAGGAGCAGACTGATTATGGAACCTAGAAGTTTTCTTTATTGATAATGAACATACTGTCACAGTCAACAAAAATGAATATATGAACTTGATTTAAGACAAAAATATGACCCCTTTATTGTCCTGACAGACTGTTGTTCTGCATTGCCCCCTTGTTAGCAAAAACAATTTGCAAGAAATTAAAACAGCTTTAGCATTTTCAGTGTTTTTTCTACTTCTTTGTATCTCTTAGAGAAATGCTTTAACACTTGAAGCCTGTGTTTTCCTCAGACCCTATTTCAGGCCTCCATCATTCAAAGACCCCGCAGGCTTCAAGACCATACACGTCCAAGTGCTAAATGCTAATTCACCTCTGCTTTTGAGGACTGACTACAGCCATCCTCTGCCTGTCCTTCAGAATATAATTTATAAGCATTAAATCAGTACAGTGCAGGATGTGGATCTTTATTTTAAACACATTGTTAATCTTTTTTGTCTGTCCACAGTGTTCATTCCTGCCAAAGTTCTCCATCCACATAGAGACAAAGTACGAGGACAACAAAGGCTGCAACGACAACGTGAGTACGCTGTGTGTGTGAGAAGATCTGAGCTGAGAGCAGTGGTCCAGGGTACCTGCACGATTCCTTTACAACCATACCGACATGACCACCCTCCTGAAAAGGAGATGCCCCATCTCAAGGGGCTAACCTTTAACACATTTATATTGAACAAAGACAAATATGTTGAGGACAGATTTATGGTTTGTCTCCATCATAAACTCATATTTTTGTCCCTTTGTGTCTGCCTGGATGAATTCATCTGTGGATGTCTGTATGTATGTTTGTCTTCAGTCTGCTCTATTGAGATAACACTTCTGATGAACTGGCACTTTACAAATAAAGATTTACGTATTTATTATTCTTGATTTAAGTATTGTATTATATTTGTGAAAGGAGCGTAAGGTTGGGCTGCTTGATTACTGAAAAAATTACCATCATGCAAATTTTATTGATGTTGATGTCACAATAATTTTGCACTATGACTCACTGAGGTTTCATCATTTACAATAACATTTCAAAAGATTGTAATAATGTGAATAATTTTGCATTGCCTACTATTGTAGTAATAGGGCTGAAGAAGAATGCTAAATCCCAATTAATATATGAAATAAACAGATTTAATCTCTGTTTATTTATGTGCTGTAAAGTGAACGACGAACATGTCTACACAGACGTGGTTTAAGTTGTTTTGAAGGTTCTTTATGAATTCTGTTTGAATAAAAAGTCACAATGGCATCAAAAACATGAACATAAGAAAGACAATCCACTTCTGCTTTATACAGCCATCCTCTCTCAGTCCTTTAAAGTAGAATTTAGAAAGCATTAAATCAGTAAAGAAATCTCCAGTGCAGGATGTGGATATTTCGTTTATACACAATTTTAGTAGTTTTTATTTTCTGGTATCTGTGTGCCTTTCTTTAGCCTCTGTGCTGCTATAAAATGCTGATGAATCTTAATTTCCTTGAGGGAGTTTCCCCAAGGGATTAACAAAGTTCTATCTAATGTAAGTTTAGACATTGGGGAAAGCACTGGACAACTTTGTGAGTTTGATCAGGAGCTAAATCAGAGTCAGAAATACTTTATTAATCCCCAATCCCCAATTCGGTAGTTTAGCTGGCCCTAAAAACTCTGCCAGAGCAAAGGCACCCTTTAAAGACTTGTTTGCCGCTTCGCTGCTTTCATTACTTCAAAACTGATGTTTTATCCAGCGTTCATGTCCAGTCAGTGGCTGTTGTGTTGCTTTTGTGATTGTGGGAGGCTGTAGTTGAAAATCAATGAATCCTGCAGCACTACCATAGGCAGTAGATTTCTTAAAGCTTCATGTTTTTTGTGGTAGTTTCAGTTTTGTGGGTTTGAACTTTTTGACACGGAGTGTTTGTGACTTCTAATGCATTTGCAGACTGCCTCAAGTGGACGCTCAAGGACCTGCAGCTCTTTTTCCAACACTGGACTTGTCTCTAGGTTTCGGTCTGTTTAGGAGGCGCATTAAATTAGAAAAAAGACCCTGGCTTCTGTTGCCTCTATTAAAGGGATACGCCAACATTTTTTTTGTTTTAATGTCTTGCCTCACTCCTGAGTCCATAACAAGCAGATAGACACCATTATATAGACAAGGAAGAGACGGACAGACCTCGCCCACAGCTAATTAGCTTAGCTCAAACACTGGGAGTCAATGGGAAGTGTTAGCCTGCCTCTGCCAACAGTCATCAGATAAACTCTTCAGCAACTCTAAACAGTCCTGTGTGCTTGTTTTGACTGTGTTTTTTTAACGCATTATATTACATTATCTTCTACTATCATCGCATTATCTTCTTCTACTTGTAAACAGAGGCTTTGTTTTGTCGACCTGCTTCTGCAGTGATTTGCGCCAGAGATGTGACGTTCACAAAGTCTGTTGAACGGCTTTGTAAGTGAAGGATGAGAGCTGATTTGTCGTTATGAGTGAGCCGCTCCTTGGAGATCCAATCTTAAATTTGCAGACAACGTGCATTTTTTCAGGGAAAAGTAAAAAAAAGTTGGGATATCCCTTTAAACTTAAAGCCTTCCTACATGGAGAGTTACCGTAATTTCTAATATATAACAAATTTTTTTGGTCTTAAATTAGGTCTAATTTTCGGGTGCGTGTTATACACAAGCACAAGCACAAGCAAAATATGTAAATATTTCTTCTCACCAACATCGTGATTACAACATATCTGAAACAACAAGCCAAAATATTCTCTCTCTGCAAAACATTACCGCCAAACTTTTGTAATTCTTATAAAACTGACTGTTTAACTGTTCTAATCCAATATTTTAGGTCTTAATTAGTTCAACTTTGTGTAATGATCATGTAATCTCAAGTGTTATGGTACCACTCACGTGTAAACACAGGGCGCTGCCGTCTTGTGAGCAAGGGGACCAAAATAGCTGTGATTGGTCGAAGACATCGGCATGTTGATAGCTGCTCTCTGATTGGCCGGTACACTACGACTGAGCACGCTCTGGCAGAAAACGAGTAAGTGCGCATGCATGACGCAAACGGTGTTTCCACATCCGGTTGAGAGAGGAAATCGTGTACGAATCTGTCGTGAAAATACTGAAATTTCATTTATTAAAACTTTGAATAAAGGTCATTTTTGAGTTGTCTGAGAGAGGAAGGTTTGGGCAAAATGTGGGTGCGTGTTATATATGAAGTCAGCGTTTTTCCTGGAAAAAAGCATGAAAAAATGTGGTGTGTGTTATAAATGAGGGCACGTTATTACGGTATCTTCAAAAACAGCACATGCAGGCCTAGATCTGGTCGAACATTCTCTCTCCATCTCCTGCCTTAGGTCTCAGGTGATCAGCAGAGGAAAAGGAAGTCCTTCTGTGCACATATTTGTTATCAGACTTTGGATATCCACTGTCTTCACTGTGATCCTATCTGTTATGCCGTGGGGCTAAATCACAGTCAAACTGTCTCCACCGGCTTCTGAGATTGCATATCAGCTGATATTCAAACAAATTCTAATATTTCCACAGTAAGCTCACATCAGGCATAAATGCCAGTTTACTAATCATCCAGGCTCTCGTCCAAATGTGTCAGCACAGCAGAAAAACTCTGCGGCTGCCGTCCATCTTTTGTATACAGAAATCAGCATAAGCCTATTGAAACACAACATATCTCATAACAGACATATGCTAGAAAACAAGACCTCTGTGAATAACACCAGTTAAAGCACCGGGCGGATTTGGTAGCTCACGCGGCCTCCTCTGCAATCCCGACGTTTCATAACACCAACCATACAATGAGCCCCGCCAGGCTGCCAAGAACTGCTCCACTTTTTGGATGGCTAATTTCATCTGGGCGTCTGGCCTGCTCACTTTCTGCATCGCTGTATTTCACGACACTCTGCACTTTATGGGGACATTAGTCATCCTGCCACGACCTGAACAGAGAGGAGGAGGCATGTTAGAGGAGTGTGCATCAGAAAAACAGGCTTCGAATGCAAACGTCAGATCCAACAGATTCGAGGCAAGATTAAGGAAATCAAGCTGCGAGTGTTTTATTAAACAGCATGAGTGAGTCATGGACTCTTCCTTTTTCAGTTTATCTTCATTTTTGTCCTTATATATTGGACATTTTTGTTTCATATTGCATTTTTCCCCCATATGGTGCAGATCTAAAGGGGCATTATGAGAAGAAGCAAGAAAGAAAGGGATAGAATTCCCTTTTAAGACTCATTTCTACGGGCAAACGGCTCAGTGCAGTTCAATAAGAGGAAAACCTTCAAGAGGAGAAACTTAGCAGAACCAACAACAACAGAGGTGTTCAGGCCAGGAGAGGGTCTGGAGCAGGGAGAGACTGTTGTCAAGCCAGCTGCTCCTAAATTTGAAGTGCTCATGTATTTGAACCTTTACGGTAAATGCTCCGGGTTAACGAGAGGCTGTGCGACTTTATAATGTTCCTGTTTTCCTTTTACCATTAAAAGTGTGAATTAAAGGAGCTCTGGATCCTTTTGGCTTTGCTTGGTTTTTAACTTTCAGTGCGTTTCTGCTCTGCAGGTTTTCCTTTTATTAAACTGCATGGAGCCGCCGTAGGCCCTCGTCAGCCACTGTGCGTTTCACTCTGGACGGGTTCTGCTTGCACGACAGCAGGGCGTGCCTGCCTTTATTTGTGCGAGTATGTTATCAAGTCGGAGCTCTCAGACTGGGTGGATGATCCAGGCTGAATAGGGGGCTCGCCTATTTTTTCACAAGCTGACTGTTTCTGGACCAAAATGGACAGAGAAGGACAAATAAGAGAACCGTTTTTACCTTTTTCAGGTGGTATGCGTGTCCACAGTGGTAAAATATGTCACAAAGAAGAGAAACTATCCAGTTATCCTCCTGTCTGTGCCCCTCAGAGTTTAAGCTTCAGTTTGTCTCCTCCGTGGAGGAACTCCCCTCAGGCATTAGGATGCTTTGGTTCTGCAGGTTTCAGGTCACTTATTCAATAAATCAGGTGGTTAATGGGCAGATGCACTGTCATTCTCTCTTTATTAATCCCTTTGGAAAACTCCTCAGGGAAATTAGAATTCCAATAGATATAAAAATAAAAACATATAAACAAAACTAAACAAAATAAATAAATAAAAAAGCAGAAAGGTCAAAAAGATAGGAAAAGGCTAGAAACTGAGAGGATATCCATTTAATATCCATCTAAAAAAACTAAAAAACTGGAGAGCTTTTGGAGAGGCAGTCGTTTACATCAAGCGCCATGGCAGGAGAAGAAGAGATGAAGCTGAGGCAGCTGGACTTTCACCAGACTGGTGTGAAAGCTGTGGCGGCACTCGCAGAGCTGATATGAGCAGCAAATACATGCTAACAAAATGCTTCCAGAGTGAATCGGGTCTGTTTGACTGTAGAAATCATGTCTTGAGTGTCTATTAAGCAACAATTAATTTAAGTTGAACAGAAAAAATAAAAAA